>CM033642.1:199526899-200086899 GCA_019512145.1 Engystomops pustulosus | reverse complement strand
TCTTTTCCCTGAAGTTTATTCTCCATGGTCAACTCCATCTTCCCACTAGCTCTTTTGTCAATCATACCTGGTTCTATCTCTACTATTAAGAAAGAGGCATTCTCATCACTTTTTAGCCACAGTTTCGTACGGTAATCCCAAGACACTGGAAGAGTCCTTAACCTCCGACGATGGTTAGTGGCTTCAGGAACTCGGTTTATCCGTACTTATGGAGGAGTTTAGTATGGCCAGTGAATTCTGCAGATCCGTGGTAGTATAGTTGAACCCGCGAGGGCCACCAGTTGGACATATATCTAAGTCCACAGAATTCTGCTCCTGTCATAGATAGTGTGCAGTCACCATTGGTCTTTCGTCCACAAGAACCTAGTTTAAGTGTTCCCACTTTAAGTGCCCCCTCCACCCCTTTTGTCTCTTGTTTTGTTTAGTTCTTTGTTATTCCATACATGGCAACTAGCTTCCTTGTTGATTGCATCGGGGTTTCTTAATCAAATGTTTTGATGCTTTGATTCTTTCCCCAATATCCAATGAACCATATATCTATGATTTACATGACTTGCGCGATCATATATACCGCCGTACACCGAACTTGTATTCTCTTCTTGTGTTCACCTAAAAATTGTTAATATACATAAAATTTCCGGCGCACTGCCTAGAAACTGCAGCCGGACACAGGAACATCAACAGGATGCAGAAGGGTGAGTCAGCCCGCACCAGCAGCACTGGATGGACATGGGTTTGCGGAGGCAGCACTCGTGACCATCAATGATCCATGCAGTATATCACATGAGACATACACATTGTTCGACTTGTTATTGGAATTTTATATTTTTTAATGTAGCAATATTTGGAGCTGTATAAAGATTATTGATACATTTTATTACCATTGCGGGAACGGGAGAGATAGATTGACTTTTTACATCACAATTTTTGTATTGTCTTTATTTAATATATTTGACGGCAATATCTAAAAGAAGACTGGAAAAATAACACAACGGTTAATAGGGGCTGTGTTGTTGTGTATGCTGGATCCCTATTATGTGCATTAACTGCGGTATATAACAGGTTAAAAGGCCCGGATCTGATTTCACTCTAATCTGAACTGTAAAAACTTTGAATTTCATGGCACGGAAGACTTGTGAACACTTCAATATTTTTAACCTACTATTTTTAAGGCTACTTGATGACAACCTTAAAAATTAATTTTGGTGTCACTTACAGGTTAAACTGATATGCTGCTGATTTATGCCATACAGGAATCAACAATGGGGTACAGTTTTTTACCCCTTATGGATGCAGCATCTTTCACTCATTTTTTGCGGTGCCCAAGCAATGCTGTCTTTTTACTGCTGCCTACTACTTGCCAACGGCAATCAAAGGGTTAGTAGCCTGATCAGTACAAACACCAATTGCAGGTGTTAGCGGTGGGTGTTTGCTTTAATATGCAGCAAACCCAATGTCTCTATGAAGAGGCTCACTCTTGTGAGGCCTCTCCTGTTTTTTTTTTAAATTCTGCATGACATAATATATATATATATATAAATATATATATATATATATATATCAAGGAGCGTAGAGGTTACAAGCCAAAGCATCTGAACTTCTTGTTGTGTACTGAATTCACATATCTCATAAAGTCAATTAAGGTTTAACAAAACTACAACCAAACTGAAACCAAATTGACTGGTAACGGTGGCTTTGTCTTGTTTTGGCCTTGCCTGTTTTTGATGGTCCTGTGTGACCAATCTTGATTATGGATTCACATCCTTAAAAGGATATAGGATGCTAAGGGGTTTAAGGCAGTGGGCGAGATTGTTACATTAAGTAGTAGTCTCCCTTACAATATAGACGAAGCTCTGTTTGTTCTGCTCTAAATAAAAATACCTTTTTAGTTTAGCTGCTCTACAAAAATTAGGCCATAACTTGATGTTTTTGGCCTTACTAAAATCTGTAAAGGCCCTCCTACTATAGTCGCAAAATATGTTGCGAACAGTTTGTCGGGCAGCTTGCGGTTTTATGCCCTTTCCCTCCCTCCACATAATCGTCATTAATGATTTTATTTTTGTAAGTAGCAGTAAAAAGTGGACTAAAGAAAGAAGAGACGTTGGTGAGTGCCGTTTTCCTGTGTTTTTCCTTTAGATGTATGCTTTATGGTACTGATTATTCATATTAGCAAAGACCCAAATCTGTCTCCTCAGGCTTCTAGTGCAGCATACTCTTTATTTACCCACTTTTTCTTTTTAATCGATAAATCAAGGATGTTGATGTTTCTAACTATGTATAAATGGTGCTCCCTATTGCTTTTGGCATCTATAAGGTTAAGCGAAATCATGCAGCCCTAGTCACCTCAGTTGCAGGTGATTGTGTCGTTGTAGGCTTCCTGAGTTCCTTCTTTCCTGTAATGGGATGTTTTTTTTACCATGATTTTGATTCATTGCAACAAAGTATATAAAATAAGGATGAGAAAAAATTTTGCCTAGGCGCGCATATTTTTATTTTATTTTTGTGTTTACTGGCTTTTAATTAGCTTATTGTTAACAGGGTTTGTGAGCAACGGAGACACAGACAGAAACAGTGGGCATTGAAACTAAACTCCCCTCCCAGATTTCACCCCTATTTATAAATAACCCCTATCAAGCCTCCATAGAAGAGCACAAATATGCGTCAATCGATAAATAAATCAAAATCTTTTATTATAATTTCAATCGACAGTATATTACAGCAAATACATAAATACTAACCACCCCATTAAAAAGGACCTCTAAAAACAAACCCCAAAGACGGACAGTGTGGAAAACTGGAGGGGTACACTATTACATGTATATACAACGCTGGGGTTGACCTAACACTATCCGCCAATGTAACATTATATATGACAGGTACTGCTATTGCGACATGCCCAATTCAGAAAATTAATATTGTACATGTATTAACACATATTTCAAACATATGTCACAACACAAAATTATTAACCGGTACCCACCACGAACCCATGACAGCCCTACAGTACACCCTGTCCAACACCCCAACGCACGTTTCACACCCTGCTTCATTCAGCCCCTATTTTCCTGGCCCACCCTACGCAGTAGGTGCACACCTATTCATATTCCCTTTCTGCACCAAAGTGCAAAACAAGGACTAAGAGAACAGATAATAAAACAGAGAGGGATAGTCATCAAAAGGACAAACACAGTACAAAATCACTAGGCAAATGGATAGTCAGAATACAAAAAAGTAAAAGAGTACCAGAATACAGAATGATAGAACCCCACAGCTGACGGGCTATAGAAAGCAAACGTGATTTTGCTTTCTGATGCTGATTTAAAGACCTTAATGAGAATTCAAGTCAAGACAAGAGAGTTTCTGTCAATCACAATGAGTTAATTATTAGTGAACTAGAGCACCGCATGCAAGAGACAGACAGGTATTGTGCAAATCAATCAAGGTAGGTTATACTGTACTGCAAAGTACTGAAACTTTAGGTCATGTAGCATTTGGTGCACTGAAGCCCCAACTAGACTCAGTGTTTTATCACGGCAATCATTCTCTTTGACATTCCCACAAGAGTATCAACCTAAAGAACTCCACTATGCAGCCAGGGGACTTCCATAAACAAGAAACAAACTCATTCAAATTCTGATAATGCCATACTTCTGGCAGGTGGAAGCATTGAGAACATGGCTATATACTGCACTGGCACACCCTCTCGTTTTTTGGGGATCATAATGGGTTGTATTCACATAGAGCAAAATATGCAGTTATGTATCATGCATTTTGTAATGCATATGTAATATGGTGATATGCTCATATTGTATTTGAATATGTTATAATATACCTAAGTATTTTTTGTTAGAAACTGACTTGTTTTATGTTTATTTGTTTCTTAAAATTCATTCTCTTGTGAAAAAGTCTTTTGAAATAATATTTATGTTCCACATCTGAGTCTGCACAATCCGCTTTGGAGGCAACATTAGTCTGTGCAATCTGGAAGTTGTGTAAAAACACTGTATTGATTTGCTTTATACACTGATTCTTACTGCCAGACAAGTATTAGATGAAAAGTGCAGAAATAACTGGTGGTAACAGCAAAGACTGGTTCTACGGATCTGGTTTCTGGTCTCATGAATTATGCTTTCTGATACTTCAGTGAAACTCAACATCTTTAGAATATACCTTTTGAAAAGGCATAAAAGTAAGAAAAAAAAAATCGACTTGCTATTCTTAAATAGATTGAGATTTTATTTATACTGTATCACAATTTATGCAGTAGTAAGAAAAACAGGTAGAAGAATATAATAGATGCTCAATGAAATATAAGTGCTGTATTCAGAGATGCAAAGTTCTGACTTCTAGGTATCACTTCTGGAACGTGATTCACTGTGTTATGCCAGTGCAGGTCTTTCATGATACTTCTCCCTTTGTTCTTAAAACTTCTAAACATACGTTTGGCCCTCAGTCCTTGAGTGGGCAAACGTACTGTAGTATTCTTCCCTTGAATGTTCATTTACTAATATCCACCTAATCACTACATTTTGTATTATGCAACAAAATGTTAGGATTGTTTATGAGCATTAACTTTCCCGTCTTTTGCATGGCCGGATTATAGGGAGGGTCACACAGGACCGTGCCCCAGGACACATCTCTGAGCAGGAGGAGGGGGCCCTCACCATCCTGGGGTGGCACATCACACCTGCTTTCTAACAACAATATCAGTTGTCCTGCCGCACAACCTCTTCATACACAACTCAGCTGCCGCACAACCTCTTCATACCAACCTCAGCTGCTGAGATGTGTGTAAGGTTTTGTTGCAGCCTTCTGTACCCCACACCCTTAATTTGGCTCTGCATTTATGTAAAGAGCAAGACATAATTACTGTATATTGTATGCATTTTTAACTTTAGCATATACAATCTTAAACAGAATGCATCTAAATACTTTTCATTTGTGTCTGTGTCTCCTGCTTTTCCTAAGATTTTACTTTCCTTTAGAAGTATGTCCTAGTGTCTGGCTGTGAACTTAATTCACCACACCCGTCTATCTGCGGCCAGGCCCACACCCTCCTCATTTAAATGTGCTGAGCTCAGCTCATTCCTGATGGTGACATTTATTTTCTAGCACTATTATCTCCACTGTACCTAGGGGGCTGTCTTTGGATTGTCCTGTATCAAGAGACAAGAGCTGTTGGGAAATAGAGTTTTAATTCTCGCTGTCTTCCTGAGTTCAGTGTCCCCATCACAACTACAAAGTAAATGTCATAAAGTTAATGCAGTGACATAGAAAGAGCCATAACCTGCAGCATTGCCATAAATATGAAATAAGTAGTTAAATGTCAGATATTCAAATGTGCAGATTCCCAAGAATCAAGATGTTTCCCAGAGAAAAGTGGGAACAGTTATTTACTTTTCCACATTCATGATGTAATTTTTAATTAGTTGTCCTAAGTATCACAACATCAAAACATTGTTTATCACTTTCATGTGCAATTTCACATAGTAAACACATGTGCAGCTATCATTATTACTTGGCTGCGCCCCCTTTGACATTGATGACACCTCCAAACATTTCTTGTAGCCATCTATAAGCTTATGGCAGCGATATTTTCTCCCACTCTTCTTTGCAGTTTGTTCAAGTTCTTAAAAGTTTGCGGTGCTTTTTACCCATGTGCAAATTTTGGTGCACCCCAAAGATTTTTAATGGGATGAGGTCAGACTCAATAGTCAATATTTTCCTTTTTCTGTGCACCTTAGAAAGTGTGCTTTAGGACCCATGATCTTCACTCAAACAAAGTTTCTTTCATTGGGTAGGACATGTGCGCTAAAAACCTTGAATGATTCCATGCTTAACTTTTGCAGGTTTTCTTTTCCTTATATCTTCCTCGCTCCGTCTTTTAAAGAATTGCTGATTTACCTTGTGAAAACTCTATTTTTTGTTATATCAGTCCACAGATTATGGTTTGTCAAGGTACTTTTTAGTAAAGATCAGTAAATCCCTTTTTTGTCTTTTTTTTTCAGTGTGTGGTTTCTTCCTGTCGCCTTTGCCCTATATGCTCCACTTGGTTTAATGTGCAGTGTATTGAACTGGTTAACAATCACCCCTAACAGATCCATTTGCCTTCATGTGTGCTTGCACCATCCTTCAAGACAGGTCTTTCAATTTCCTCTTTCACCTACATCCAGGAAGGTTCATGAAGGTTCCATACTTATATTACTTCTTAATAACTTGGACATTATTGAAAATTAGATATCAAAGTCTTTGGAGATGTTCTTATACTCTTTGGAAATCTGTGTGTTTTGCTAATAATCTCATTTCTGATTTGTATTTGCTCTTGTATTTTACAAGAGTGCAGAATGGACAAACTGGGGGTCATTTACTAATTCGTTATTCACGTTTTCCCTACGTGTTACCCGAATATTTCCGATTTGCGCCGATTTCCCCTGTATTGCCCCCGGGATTTGGCGCACACGATCGGATTGTTGGCGCATCGGCGCTGGCATGCACGCGACGGAAATCAGGGGTGTGGCCGAACGAAAACCCGACGGGTTCGGAAAGCTCTGTCGTGGAGCTTGAACTTACCTTCACTCAGCCGGCTTGTACTCCAGTGCGTTCCGATGCTTTTTCAGCGCAGCACGCCACCTGGTGGACGGCGGAGGAACTACCTTAATAAATCCCGTCCGGCCCCGAATCCAGCCGCAGAGAACGCGCCGCTGGATCGCGAATGGACTGGGTAAGTAAATCTGCCCCAATGTATTTTTGTCCTTGATACAATTTTTTAGGATATTTTCCACATTATGTACTTCTCGGGACCTTTCTCAGGACCTTCCGCTGAAGATTTCTGATCTGCAGCAAATAAGTGAAATGTCACATATTGCTGTGGGTGTAATGCAAATGTTGAGTTCTGCCCCCAACGACAGCAAAATCGCTGCATTAATGCATCAAAACAAGCCTTATTTCAACCTGATTTAAGTTTCATTCAGGCACAAAGATTAGTGCCCCGTGTATTATGCCGGTATAGGAGCACAATGCACCAACTTTATAAGTCCTCGCCCCCAGTGAAAAGTGTTATAGGAGTTTGGTACATATTCGTGGATCAGTTGCTATTTAAACCATTCATGTGGAGTTGGGCAAACTATCAACATCATTTGCCTTCCATTTTTAATTTGCAAAAAAACAGTGACATACAGACATTTCTGCAGCCATTTGGTTTCAGAAACAGATTCCACAAAGTTGACACATGGACTGCATAAACAGACTATGGATCCATTGTCTGTGGCCTGAGACACATCTCCTGAAGTTTAGATCTGAAAAGACATCTTACCAAAGATGAAATTGTGTTGTCTTGAACTTTCATAACTCCACATTCAGTTTATCATACTCAGCAAGAAAAAAAAAGGTGATGCAACAAATGACCAAAAAGTGGACAAATCTTTATTGAATTACTTCTACAACACACATAATAAAACCACTTAAAGATGTAACAGAACATATTACATCTAAACTGGGTTACTGAAAGTAACCTGCCTATATCCTGCCATAACAACAATGTAACAACATCTTCATCAATATGTAATGTGCCACATGAGAAAATTAGAATACCTGAAGCCCCCCTGTGCATGCAAGTGGAAGATATCAAAAGATGCAAGAAGGAGCCAAATGGAAAGGGCAAGTAACCATATCTCACGTGTGGTGGAAAGCAGGATGGGGGGTTACCCCAGGCGTTTTCATCACCAATGTGACTTCCTCATGGGTAAGTAAATACTGGTCGTGTGCTGGATATAAATAGTAAAACTACCGCCCCAAAATGAAGAGACCTCTCCTACCTATCCAAATTAGTACTCACCTGTAGAGAATAAATAGCGGCAAATACGTCACAGAGTGTGACGCTTCTGAAACCAAATAATAGGTTGCCTCATCATGAGAGTATAGAGATGCTCATCTGTGAAGTGGCGTCGCTGGCTTGTAAACACAGACACGTCCACCGTAGTCATGTTACAACTCACACATCATAGAATATTGCGATATCACAACAAGACGAGATACAGCGCATGCTGCGCATGTGTACAATCAATGATGCATGTAGTACTGCTACAGTAGTATTTTTTGACGGTATAGATAACAGGCGCATGCCCACATAAGTAAGGTCAAACACCAGAGCTGATTGACAACAGTATACTAAAGAATTGTTCAATATAGATATAGTATAGCAAAATATTAGTTGCTGAAAAGTTTTAATAAAGAGTTATAAAGCAATCTGTGAAGGTGTAAATAAAGATATGGATACTTATGTCCAATGATGATTATTCAAAATTACTAAAAAGAGAATAATTATTAAAGAATTATTAAAGAATAATAATATATATATTGTGATATTATCAAAAACTAACAGTGAACAGTGTTTTCACTGTAATTTTTTATAATGATATGACTATATATATATATATAATTTTTTTTTTTTAATTCTTTATAATTATATCTCTTTTTGCGTTTGAATATCATTATCAGATGTAAGTGTCCTGTATCTTTTCATTTCACTTACCTTTACACCTTCCAGGTGCTTTATACCTCTTTATTAAAAACTTATTGCTGACTTAATATTGGTGATTCCTAGAATACTATGGGGCAGATTATCAAGCTGTCTAGAAGTCAGAATATTTCTTGTTGCCAATGGCAACCAATCACAGCTCAGCTTTCATTTTCCAGTGCTCATGATAATTTTAAAGGGGGGCTGTGATTAGTTGCCATGGGCAACTAAAATATTATGACTTTCAGACAGCATGATAAATCTGCCCTAATCTATATTTAACACTTCTTTATATACTCTTGTCGATCGGCTCCGGTTGTTGACTTTACTTTATGTGGTGCATGTGCCTGTTATCTATTCCTTTGAAACTATTAACTTTGCAGCAGTACTACTGCATCATTTATTGTACTATGTGCGCATGCACTGTATCTCGTCTCGTTGTGATATTGTGAAATTTCAGACTTGTATATGTCATGATCACAATTATAAAACCACATTATTCCTGCCGTTCCCTTATAATGCCCCCTGTCTAAAGCTCAAGACTTGGTTTGACTTGGTTGGAAGGTTTGTATCTTTAATCTGGTAGCAAAGTATTATTCTAGTATTATCCCTAGCTCCATTTCAGCTAATTGTGATATGGCTTTGGAGGTGATTTATTTTTACATATATTGATGATATTTAATGAAGGAGAGGAAATTATTGAAATGATATTTCATACCAACCATAGGGGATTGTAAGTTGGAGGCAAAACATTGTCACAATTTGCCTTTAAAAAACTAGAAAAAGCACAGTTTTAGATTTATACATTGTACATTAAAAACATATTTTCCCAATATAAAGTTATATTAATCTGTTGGACTCCTCCTCCTGAGATGACACTGCTTTTTATGGTCAGGGTTGCCTTTAAAATAAACTAAATATGTGGAAAGTCTGCAATAGTAGATATCAGGAAGGAACAAAACTGTTTAATGCACTGTATGTTTATCTGTTTTAATACATTTTTTCTTCAGATGTCTTTCAGTCCCTATTAAAGACACAAAGTTCGCATTTCTGTATCCAAGAAGAGACAGGATGCTATATTAGGTAAATCCTTTGGGAAAGCTTTTCTGTGCTGGTATTACAGGTGACAATAAGTGGATGACTCCAAGTAATTATAAGTAAGGCAAGATTCAGCCCAAGCAGTTTTTTAGAGACCATCAGATACCAGCAAACTTTCATGAAAAGTCAAGGTCGAGTAAACACCGTAGATCATCTACTTTTAGTAAGGTATAGCCTCACTTCGGATCCAGTCACCTAAGGACATGTTTATTTGAATGATGTAAATTTTTACTGTGCACACATACGGTTTAGCAGAAAATTGTGTGCAGCCTTTGGAAATATATTAAGATGTTCAAGTTATCAGTTTTGAGTAAAGATATTAAAATGTGGAATCAAATATATTTACATTCCTAAACAGAACTTTAAAATAAAATGTTGCTGGTAAATGCGAATTTAATGTTTAGTAAAAGAGAGAAATAGATAACACAGTATGAAAGCAGATAACAAAGGAAGATGCAAAGATAGATGTAGAAAGAAGAGTACATTACCAACAGGGGTCAAAGCCTTCATAGCAATGATACACAAATGGGAAGCCTGCTGGTATATCTTTTGCATCAGATGTTTTTGTATTGAACAATTTCTGAATAGAAACCTCAATACCATACACAACAATACCATCACATCAATACCATACACAGAAGGGTAGAAACGTAAAAGACAAAGAACATGAAAGCCTTCCAACATGTCCTCCCTATAGGATGCTAAAGAATAAAACTTTTATTGATCAAAACCATAGAAAACAGCTATCTCTGCATGGTGTTTGTCATCACCCAGCAATGTCTGGGAAATGCCAAGACCCACTGGAGCCTACTGCTGTTACTTCATTGATTTACTGTAGAGAACCCCAAGCACACCAAGTGAGTAGAATTGTTTTTGTCAGTTTTTGTATGCCTAAACTATAATAATGGCATCTATTATTACTATATACAATTGGAAGACTGTGGGCATCTTGGGAAAAATTCTTGAAGAATGTAAATAAATGTTAAGATTAACCTTTAATGGACTTTTTTCAGTTTTTATTGATTTTTAAAAGCATTGGAAATCCAATTCACCAGACAGGATAAGGCATCCAGTTTCGGGAGGGAAGCTACGATAAATAATCCAAATTTCTCCTCCTTATTTCAATGACATTGGTCTCCCCAGGATCCAGACACTGATTAAAGCTGTGGCAGAACAGGGAGAAATAAGTTAGCAATTAGTTACTACGTCATTGGCATGCAGGTTCCCCTCAAAAAGGTTTGCATCGCTAAGGCCGCATCCGTATCATGGGTTTGTACTGCATTTAGGCTGATTTGTGTTACTAAACATGATGAAACTAAATTTTACCTCAACACATGATCACCACATGCAAACTCGCCTCAGGAATGACTGTTACTGCTTTATACTAGGGTCAGGGCCGGATTATAGCGGGGCTCCTGGGGCTCGAGCCCAGGTCCCCCACCATCTGCCCCCCCTGGGGGCCCCCCACGATCGCACCTCCTGCTACCCCCCTCATGAGCCGCATGCCGTCCGCTGCCTCCAGGCACAGGTGAGCGCCACCCTGGCCATCTCTATGAACGACCGAGGCTTCCCGGCTTCCCGGCCCGCCCATCCCGGCGCCGTGCATGGCCGAGCCGGCCCACACAAACAGCTCCACTGTCTCGACCCCGCCCCCTGCTCGCCACTGCTAACACCACCCGCTCCCCGCTCAAACCCCCACCCGCTCCAACAAGCACTGCCAACCCCATTCCCGGCCAACAAGCAACCACCGACCCCCCCCCCGAGAAAAAGCACCGACAAGACCACCCACCCGCCCAACAGACACCCGGTCATCAAAAAGGTAAGTATATACATATGTATTTATCTGTGTGTATTTAAGTATATACAGTGTGTATTTGTGTATTTATGTAATACATGTGTATATGTGTATATACACGTATATACAGTGTGTATATTGTATATACCGTTGTGTATATGTGTATATATGTATATACGTGTGTATATGTGTATATATATGTATATACAGTGTATATGTACACTCACCGGCCACTTTTATTAGGTACACCTGTCACACTGATCTTTAACACTTAATTTCTAATCAGCCAATCACATGCAGCAACTCAGTGCATTTAGGCATGTAGACATGGTCAAGAAATCTCCTACAGTTAAACCGAGCATCCGTATTGGGAAAGAAGGTGATTGAGTGCCTTTGAACGTGGCATGGTTGTTTGTGCCAGAGGGCTGGTCTGAGTATTCAGAAACTGCTGATCTACTGGGATTTTCACGCACAACCATCTCTAGGGTTTTACAAGAATGGTCCGAAAAAGAAAAACACTCCAGTGAGCGGCAGTTCTGTGGGCAGAAATGCCTTGTTGATGCCAGAGGTCAGAGGAGAATGGGCAGACTGGTTCGAGCTGATAGAAAGGCAACAGTGCCTCAAATCGCCACCCGTTACAACCAAGGTAGGCAGAGAAGCATCTCTGAACGCACAGTACGTCGAACTGAGGCATGGGCTACAGCAGCAGAAGACACAACCGGTGCCACTGCTTTCAGCTAAGAACAGGAAACTGAGGCTACAATTTGCACAAGCTCATTAAAATTGGACAGTAGAAGATTGGAAAAACGTTGCCTGGTCTGATGAGACTCGATTTCTGCTGCGACATTCGGATGGTAGGGTCAGAATTTGGCGTCAACAACATAAAAGCATGGATCCATCCTGCCTTGTACAACGTTCATGCTGGTGGTGTGGTGTCATGGTGTGGGGAATATTTTCTTGGCACTCTTTGGGCCCCTTGGTACCAATTGAGCATCGTTGCAATGCACAAGCCTACCTGAGTATTCTTGCTGACCATGTCCATCCCTTCATGACCACAATGTACCACATCTAATGGCACTTTCAGCAGGATAATGCGCCATGTCATAAAGCTGGAATCATCTCAGACTGGTTTCTTAAACTGAAATGAGTTCACTGTACTCAATTGGCCTCCACAGTCACCAGATCTCAATCCAATAGAGCATCTTTGAGATGTGGTGGATGGAGATTCGCATCATGCATGTGCAGCCGACAAATCTGCGGCAACGTGTGATGCCATCATGTCAATATGGACACATCTCTGAGAATGCTTCCAGCACCTTGTTGAATCTATACCACGAAGAATTGAGGCAGTTCTGAAGCAAAAGGGGGTCCAACCCTTTACTAGATGGTGTACCTAATAAAGTGGCCGGTGAGTGTATATACTGTGTATATAGTATATACTGCATCTACTGTGTTATATATGTATATACTGCATCTACTGTGTATATAGCATCTACTATGTATATATGTAGGAAAAAATCGTGACTCCGTAGATAAAGTCATTAATTTATTTCACCTTAGTGATGCGACGTTTCGTCTTTTCAATCAAGACAATTGATTGAAAAGACGAAACGTCGCATCACTAAGGTGAAATAAATTCACTTGACTTTACTTACGGAGTGCTGCTTCATCGCGTTTTTTTCCTGGACGTATGGGTCGTGTCGGATCCTCTTCTGAAGACCTGCACCCAATTTTTTCCTTTGTACACGGTGCTGCTCCTTTGCCCTCCTTTGGTTTGTGTATATATGTATATACTGTGTGTATGCATCTACTGTGTATATATGCTTCTACTGTGTATATGTGTATATATGCTTCTACTTTGTAATGTGTATATATCCAAATACTGTTTTATACATATATATTTATTACCTATATGTTGTGTACATTTATACATATTTGAATGATGTGTTTTTGTATATGCTATGTAATGTATGCATTTAATATGCTGTATATACTGAATATGTGTTGTATTTCCCGTATGTGTGTGTATATGCTGTATATACTGAATGTGTGTGTATTTGCTGTATGTGGTATTACTGAGTGAGTTTGTATATACTCTGTGTATTAGTGTATAAATGTATATGAGTGCATAAGTGTGTGGCATAATTGTATACTTGTGATAATATATGGGTGCAAGTATTCGAGTGTAGAACTTTATGTGTGTGTATTATAATAAAGTGTGTATATCTCAGTGTATAAATGGTGTGTAATTGTATAACATGTCTGTATAAGGTACATTGACAGAACGTATGGGGGAGTATATCTGGCCGCAAATTTGCTACCGGATATACTTCCCTCAAAGGCTCTATAGCGCCTAGTCTCGGTACAGTGAGCACAACGAGTACTCACTGTTTCGTGCTGTGGCCGCAAAAGAGATAGAGGCCTGAACTATCTATGGTTGTAAGAACGACCATGCGGCTCTATTCTCTATGGACAGGGGAGGGGTGAGCCGCGATGGCCACCACACGTTTATGTGAATGCAACCACAGGTTTATATTTTTTTAAGGGGAAGGGGGACCCAATGCAGAAATCTGCTATGGGGCCCAATCTCTCCTAGTTACACCAATGGCATGGGACTGTATGGCGGTGCGGCTGAGGTGTTGTTTACATGGGACTGCATGTTCTGATGTGGCTTTGGTGTATGTTATATGGACTGGTACTGGTACGGGTGAAGGATGTAAAGATGTTTGACTGGGGTGAGGTGGCTGTATGTATGTGGTGTTACTGGGGGCGAGGCGGCTGTATGTAGTTGGTGTTTTACTGGGGATGAGGCCGCTGTATGTAGCTGTGTGACTGGGGATGAGGCGGCTGTATGTAGCTGTGGACAGGGTGAGGCGGCTTGTATTGCTTGTTACTGGGGGTGAGGCGCTGTATGTAGCGGTGTTACTGGGGATGAGGTGGATGTATGTAGCTGTGTTACTGGGGGCGAGGCAGCTGTATTAGCTGTGTTACTGGGGGGAGGCAGCTGTATGTAGCTGTGTACTGGGGGCGAGGCGGCTGTATGTAGATGTGTTACTGGGATGAGGCAGCTGTATGTAGCTGTGTGACTGGGGGTGGGCGGCTGTATCTAGATTGTGTGACAGGGGGTGAGGCGGCTGTATGTAGCTGTGTTACTGGGGATTAGGTGGCTGTATGTAGATGTGTTACTGGTATGAGGCGGCTGTATGTACTGTGTTACTGGGAGTGAGGCGCTGTATGTATTGGTTACTGGGGCGACGCGGTTGTATGTATTGGTGTTACTGGGGGCGAGCGGCTGTATGTAGCTGTGTTACTAGGGGGCGAGGCGGCTGTATGTATTGGTGTTACTGGGGGCGAGGCGGTTTGTATGTTTTGCTGTTACTGGGGGTGAGGCGGCTGTATGTAGTGTGTTACTGGGGGCCGAGGCGGCTGTATGTAGCTGCATTACTGGGCCGAGGCGGCTGTATGTAGCTGTGTTACTGGGGGCGAGGCGGCTGTATGTAGCTGTGTTACTGGGGATGAGGCGGCTGTATGTAGCGGGTTGTTGCTGTGGATAGTGGAAAGGAATCAGGAGACGTGTTTGTATGCCGAGCCCAGGCGCTATAGACGCCTTTGAGGGAAGTATATCCGGTAGCAAATTTGCGGCCAGATATACATCCCCCATACGTTCTTGTCAATGTACCCTTATACAGACATGTTTATACAATTACACACATTTATACACTGATATATACACACCTTTATATACTTATATACACACACATAAAGTTCTTCACTCGTATACTTGCACCCATATATTATCACAAGTATACACTTATACACACACATTTATGCACTCATATACATTTCTACACTAATACACAGAGTATATACAAACTCATAAAGTATATACACACATACAGAAAATACACACACATTCAGTATATACAGCATATACACACACATACGGGAAATACACACACACATTCAGTATATACAGCATATACATACATACCATATACATAGCATATACAAAAACCACATCATTCACATATATATAAATGTACACACATATATGGTTATATAAATATATGCGTGTATAAATACAGTATATGCATCTATACACAGTATATACACAGTAGATGAATCTATACACAGTATATACACAGTAGATGCACATATACACAGTATATACATATATACACATATACACAGTAGAAGCATATATACACATATACACAGTAGAAGCATATATACACAGTATATACATATATACACATACACTCACCGGCCACTTTATTAGGTACACCATGCTAGTAACGGGTTGGACCCCCTTTTGCCTTCAGAACTGCCTCAATTCTTCGTGGCATAGATTCAACAAGGTGCTGGAAGCATTCCTCAGAGATTTTGGTCCATATTGACATGATGGCATCACACAGCTGCCGCAGATTTGTCGGCTGCACATCCATGATGCGAATCTCCCGTTCCACCACATCCCAAAGATGCTCTATTGGATTGAGATCTGGTGACTGTGGAGGCCATTTGAGTACAGTGAACTCATTGTCATGTTCAAGAAACCAGCCTGAGATTATTCCAACTTTATGACATGGCGCATTATCCTGCTGAAAGTAGCCATCAGATGTTGGGTACATTGTGATCATAAAGGGATGGACATGGTCAGCAACAATACTCAGGTAGGCTGTGGCGGTGCAACGATGCTCAATTGGTACCAAGGGGCCCAAAGAGCGGCAAGAAAATATTCCCCACACCATGACACCACCACCACCAGCCTGAACCATTGATACAAGGCAGGATGGATCCATGCTTTCATGTTGTTGACGCCAAATTCTGACCCTACCATCCGAATGTCGCAGCAGAAATCGAGACTCATCAGACCAGGCAACGTTTTTCCAATCTTCTACTGTCCAATTTCGATGAGCTTGTGCAAATTGTAGCCTCAGTTTCCTGTTCTTAGCTGAAAGGAGTGGCACCCGGTGTGGTCTTCTGCTGCTGTAGCCCATCTGCCTCAAAGTTCGACGTACTGTGCTGCTGCCCCATGTTGGGTACATTGTGGTCATAAAGGGATGGACATGGTCAGCAACATTACTCAGGTAGGCTGTGGCGTTGCAACCATGCTCAATTGGTACCAAGGGGCCCAAAGAGTGCCAAGAAAATATTCCCCACACCATGACACAACCACCACCAGCATGAACCGTTGATACAAGGCAGGATGGATCCATGCTTTCATGTTGTTGACGCCAAATTCTGACGTAGGAGATTGTCTTGACCATGTCTACATGCCTAAATGCACTGAGTTGCTGCCATGTGATTGGCTGATTAGAAATTAAGTGTTAACGAGCAGTTGGACAGGTGTACCTAATAAAGTGGCCGGTGAGTGTATATATAATAATAATATATACATATTATTATTTTCAGCCCCTTCCTGTGCCCCCTGCTGGATCTTTGTGCCTCACAGCCTGAGAGAAAGCTCCCTAGCGATTATCCTGCATTCCGGTTTGTTCCTGTGTATCCTGCGTTCCTGCTCCTGAGTTCCTTTTTCCTGCGTTCCTGTGTGCCTGTGTTCCTGTTCCCATCTACCTGGACCTCCCGATGCTGACCCCGGATTGGACTTGACGTTGCATCTCTGCCGCCTGCCCTGACCTTGTGCCTGGAACTGACCAGGAGACTGTCTCCTACTAAGGTACCTCGACCTCAGCTGCCACTGCGGGCTAGTTGCACCTGTGGAACAACCTGGTGGTACCCTCCTGCAGCAAGTCCAACCCGCTTTGCAGCGGGCTCTGATGAAGACCAGGTGCCACTTAGACTCCGGTCCCAGTTGTCGGCTAGTACCACCTCCTGGGGTGGTCCATTGGATACACGCTTCCCGAATCCTGACAGATTTTAATGCAGATGTACTGCCTATGGAGGTGTTCTGTTCATGTTTGCGGGGTAAGCTTATGGCTAAAATAAAGAAGAACTAAAATTGGTTGCAAGAGATGGGGGACTTGAGAACAGTAGTGGTAGAGAGGGAGGAACAGTATATGTTTTTGGGAACAGAGGATGGAAGCTCAGGCTCAGCTAATAGAGTATTAACTAGAACATTTGTTCTTAAAACAACAATATTATGCAGAAGGAGAACAAACTGGGTGTATGCTGGCAAATATGGCCCAGACAGAAACCTTTTCCATGGGCTCCGAAACCAACAAGGGATGTTGTTAACCGATACGGCAGGAGTGCTTTTATTTTTGTAGGAGTTTGTACTCTTCTAGGGAGGTGTATACCGAGGAGCAGTTGGATAATTTTTTTCAAGCTATTACTTATCCACAGCTGAGCAAGGAAAAGAAAGGACTGCTGGTGGCACCAATATCTTTAGAAGAATTAGAGCAGGCGGTGGCAGGTATGGTGAATGAAAAGTCTCCTGGGTTAGATGGTCTCTTATTGAAGTGTTTTTTAAGTGAAAGTTATTTGTTGGAGCCATTGCAGTATAGCTTTAAAATAGGCCACGTATTTGCTTCTTGCTAGGAGACACTAAAAGTAGCGATTCAGGAGTTTAAGGATCCGCAGACTGGCAAAACTTGAACAGACCATTTAGGGTGGTTGGCATAATGCATGCATATTAGTCTGGCTTTATGTCATCTAAGGTCATAGCACACATTCTGAGATGTCTGTTTATCAACCTGCAGGTAGACCCAGTCTATGCAAACAGTAGAGCAATATTATCTCTTGACATTTCAAAAGCGTTTGAGTGCAGCTACCTGTAGTTGATGCTATGTAGAATGGCTTTGTCCCACTATTCAATCAGTAGGTCCAGTTGTACATGGCTAGTGGCAAGTGGCTTGGCTAAAGTGAATGGGGCATTGTCAGATTATTTTCATCTGGAGAGGGTTACTAGATATGAGTACCCCCTTTCACCTCTCCTATTTGCACTGGCAATTGAGCCTGTAGGCTGTTGAGTGCACCAACAGTTATTTAGATTTAGGAGAGGATAGAGCTTTACAAACCTGATAAAAATGAACTTAATGCCTTGGTTGCTTTATGTACTTCATAGGCCCAAACCCCTGATGAAGCTGTATATAGAGCAAAACATTTTGGGGGGCTGTGTGTCAGTTTTAGCTAGCAGTAACAATAGTTGTGATCAGTGACCTATTCCACTCTACAAGCAAGCATGAGCATGCAAGTTACACTAGGGGACAGTGTATGAATATTAGCGGCTCATGAGGGGGGTAGCAGGAGGTGCGATCTGGTGGGGGCCCCCAGGGGGGGCAAGATGGTGGGGGCCCCTGGGCTCGAGCCCCAGGAGCCCCGCCTATAATCCGGCCCTGACCCCCTGGGCTCGAGCCCCAGGAGCCCCGCCTATAATCCGGCCCTGACCCTAGTATAAAGCAGTAACAGTCATTCCTGAGGCTGAGTTCGCATGTGGTGATCATGTGTTGAGGTAAAATTTAGTTTCCATCATGTTTAGTAACACAAATCAGCCTAAATGCAGTACAAACCCCATGTACGAATGCGGCCTTAGCGATCGCAAACCTTTTTGAGGGGAACCTGCATGCCAATGTACGTAGTAACTAATTGCTAACTTATTTCTCCCTGTTCTGCCACAGCTTTAATCAGTGTCTGGATCCTGGGGAGACCAATGTCATTGAAATAAGGAGGAGAAATTTGGATTATTATCGTAGCTTCCCTCCCGAAAACTGGATGCCTTATATCCTGTCTGGTGAATGGATTTCCAATGCTATTAAAAAAATCAATAAAAACTGAAAAAAGTTCCATTAAAGGTTAATCTTAACATTTATTTACATTCTTCAAGAATTTTTCCCAAGATGCCCACAGTCTTCCAATTTGTATACTAGTAATTAATAGATGCCATTATTATAGTTTAGGCATACAAAAACTGACAAAAACATTCTACTCACTGAGTTGTGCTTGGGGTTCTCTACAGTAAATCAATGAATTAACAGCAGTAGGCTCCAGTGGGTCTTGGCATTTCCAGACATTGCTGGGTGCTGACACTCACCATGCAGAGATAGCTGTTTTCTATGGTTTTGATCAATAAAAGTTTTATTCTTTAGCCAATCCTATAGGGAGGACATGTTGGAAGGCTTTCATGTTCTTTGTCTTTTACGTTTCTACCCTTCTGTGTATGGTATTGATGTGTATGGTATTGTTGTGTATGGTAGTGAGGTTTCTATTCAGAAATTGTTCAATACAAAAACATCTGATGCAAAAGATATACCAGCAGGCTTCCCATTTGTGTAATCATTGCTATGAAGGCTTTGACCCCTGTTGGTAATGTACTCTTCTTTCTACATCATATCTTTGCATCTTCCCTTTGTTATCTGCTTTCATACTGTGTTATCTTATTTCTCTCTTTTACTAAAACATTAAATTCTTGCATTACCAGCAACATTTTATTTTAAAGTTCTGTTTAGGAATGTAAATATATTTGATTCCACATTTTAATATCTTTACTCAAAACTAGATAACTTGAACATCTTAATATATTTCCAAAGGCTGCACACAATTTTCTGCTAAACCTGTATGTAGTGCACAGTAAAATAATTTTACATCATTCAAATAAACATGTCCTTAGGTGACTTGGATCCGAAGTGAGGCTATACCTTACTAAAAGTAGATGATCTACGGTGTTTACTCTTGACCTTGACTTTCCAATGAAAGTTGCTGTATCTGTATGTCTCTAAAACTGCTCTGGGCTGAATCTTGCCTTACTTATAATTTACTTGGAGTCATCCACTTATTGTCACCTTGTAATACCATGCACAGAAAAGCTTTCCCAAAGGATTTACCTAATATAGCATCCTGTCTCTTCTTGGATACAGAAATGCTGAACTTTGCTGTCTTTAATAGGGAGCTGAAAGACATCTGAAGAAAAAATGTATTAATAACAGATAAACATACAGTGCATTAAACAGTTTTGTTCCTTCCTGATATCTACTATTGCAGACTTTCCACATATTTAGTTTATTTTAAAGGCAACCCGTGACCATAAAAAGCAGTGTCATCTTCAGGCAGGAGGAGTCCAACAGATTAATATAACTTTATATTGGGAAAATATGTATTTTAATGTACAATGTATAAATCTAAAACTGTGCTTTTTCTATGTTTTTAAAGGCAACTTGTGACAATGTTTTGCACCTCCAAACTTACAATCCCCTATGGTTGGTATGAAATATCATTTCAATAATTTCCTCTCCTTTACATTAAATATCATCAATATATGTAAAAATAAATCACCTCCAAAGCCATATACAAATTAGCTGAAAATGGAGCTAGGATAATACTAGAATAATACTTTTGCTACCAGATTAAAGATACAAACCTTCCAACCAAGTCAAACCAAGTCTTGAGCTTTAGACAGGAGGGCATTATAAGTGGAACGGCAGGAAATAATGTGGTTTTATAATTGTGATCATGACATATACAAGTCTTGAAATTTCACAATATCACAACGAGACGAGATACAGTGCATGCGCACATAGTACAATAAATGATGCATGTAGTACTGCTGCAAAGTAAATAGTTTCAACGGAATAGATAACAGGCACATGCACACATAAAGTAAAGTCAACAACCGGAGCCGATCGACAAGAGTATACTAAAGAAGTGTTAAATATAGATATAGGGGCAGATTTATCATGCTGTCTGAAAGTCATAATATTTCTAGTTGCCCATGGCAACTAATCACAGCCCCCCTTTAAAATATTCATGAGCACTGGTAAAATGAAAGCTGAGCTGTGATTGGTTGCCATTGGCAACAAGAAATATTCTGACTTCTAGACAGCTTGATAAATCTGCCCCATAGTATTTCCTGGAATCACCAAATATTAAGTCAGCAATAAGTTTTTAATAAAGAGGTTATAAAGCACCTGTGAAGGTGTAAAGGTAAGTGAAATGAAAAGATACAGGACACTTACATCTGATAATGATTATTCAAAACGCCAAAAAGAGAATAAATTATAAAGAATTAAAAAAAAAAAAATTATATATATATATATAGTCATATCATTATAAAAAATTACAGTGAAAACACTGTTCACTGTTAGTTTTTGATAATATCACAATATATATATATATATATATATATTTATTCTTTCATAATTTATTCTCTTTTTAGCATCTTGAATAATCATCATTGGACATAAGTATCCTATATCTTTTATTTACACCTTCACAGATGCTTTATAACTTCTTTATTAAAAACTTTTCAGCAACTTAATATTTTGCTATACTATATCTATATTTAACAATTCTTTAGTATACTGTTGTCAATCAGCTCTGGTTGTTGACCTTACTTTATGTGTGCATGCGCCTGTTATCTATACCGTCAAAACTACTACTGTAGCAGTACTACATGCATCATTGATTGTACACATGCGCACGCATGCGCTGTATCTCGTCTTGTTGTGATATCGCAATATTTCTATGATGTGTGAGTTGTAACATGACTTACGGTGACGTGTCTGTGTTTACAAGCCAGCGACGCCACTTCACAGATGAGCATCTCTATACTCTCATGATGAGGCAACCTATTATTGTGGTTTTCAGAAGCGTCACACTCTGTGACGTATTTGCCGCTATTATTTCTCTACAGGTGAGTACTAATTTTGGATAGGTAGGAGAGGTCTCTTCATTTTGGGGCGGTAGTTTTACTATTTATATCCAGCACACGACCAGTATTTACTTACCCATGAGGAAGTCACATTGGTGATGAAACGCCTGGGGTCAACCCCCCATCCTGCTTTCCACCACACGTGAGATATGGTTACTTGCCCTTTCCATTTTGGCTCCCTTCTTTGCATCTTTTGATATCTTCCACTTGCATGCACAGGGGGGCTTCAGGTTATTCTAATTTTCTTCATTGTGGCACATTACATATTGATGAAGATGTTGTTACATTGTTGTTATGGCAGGATATAGGCAGGTTACTTTCAGTAACCCAGTTTAGATGTAATATGTTCTGTTACATCTTTTAAGTGGTTTTATTATGTGTGTTGTAGAGTAATTCAATAAAGATTTGTTACACTTTTTGGTCATTTGTTGCATCACCTTTTTTTCTTCTTGCTGAGTATGATAAACTGACTCGTGGAAGTTATTGAAAGCTCAAGACAACACATTTCATCTTTGGTAAGATGTCTTCTTCAGATCTAAACTTCAGGAGATGTGTCTCAGGCCACAGACAATGGATCCATAGTCTGTTTATGCAGTCCATGTGTCAACTTTGTGGAATCTGTTTCTGAACCAAATGGCTGCAGAAATAGTCTGTATGTCACTTGTTTTTTTGCAAATTAAAAATGGAAGGCAAATGATGTTGATAGTTTGCCCCAACTCCACATGAATGGTTTAAATAGCAACTGATCCACGAATATGTACCAAACTCCTATAACACTTTTCACTGGGGGCGGAGGACTTATAAATGTTGGTGCATTGTGCTCCCTATACCGGCATAATACACGGGGGCACTAATCTTTGTGCCTGAATGAAATCTACATCAGGTTGAAATAAGGCTTGTTTTGATGCATTTAATGCAGCGATTTTGCTGTCGTTGGGGGCAGAACTCAACATTTGCATTACTCCCACAGCAATATGTGACATTTCACTTATTTGCTGCAGATCAAAAATCTTCAGCGGAAAGGTCCTGAAAATATGTATCAAGGACAAAAATACATTGGGGCAGATTTACTTACCCAGTCCATTCGCGATCCAGCGGCGCGTTCTCTGCGCTGGATTCGGGTCCGGACGGGATTTATTAAGGTAGTTCCTCCGCCGTCCACCAGGTGGCGGTGCTGCGCTGAAAAGCATCGGAACGCACTGGAGTACAAGCCGGGCTGAGTGAAGGTAAGTTCAAGCTCCACGACAGAGCTTTCCGAACCCGTCGGGTTTTCGTTCGGCCACACCCCTGATTTCCGTCGCGTGCATGCCAGCGCCGATGCGCCACAATCCGATCGTGTGCGCCAAAATCCCGGGGCAATACAGGGGAAATCGGCGCAAATCGGAAATATTCGGGTAACACGTCGGGAAAACGTGAATAACGTGAATTAGTAAATGACCCCCAGTTTGTCCATTCTGCACTCTTGTTAAATACAAGAGCAAATACTGAAATCAGAAATGCTATTATTAGCAAACACACGATTTCCAAAGAGTATAAGAACATCTCCAAAGACTTTGATATCTAATTTTCTATCATGTCCAATGTTATTAAGAAGTAAGATAAGTATGGAACCTTCATGAACCTTCCTGGATGTAGGTGAAAGAGGAAAATTGAAAAGACCTGTCTTTGAAGGATGGTGCAAGCACACATGAAGGCCAACCTGGATCTGTTAGGGGTGATTAGTTTAACCAGTTCAATACACTGCACATTAAACCAAGTGGAGCTATATGGGCAAAGGCGAAGGAAGAACCCATCACTGAAAAAAAGACAAAAAAGGGATTTACTGATCTTTACTAAAAAGTACCTTGACAAACCATAATCTGTGGACTGATATAACAAAAATAGAGCTTTTTCACAAGGTAAATCAACAATTCTTTTAAAAGACGGAGCGAGGAAGCTTATAAGGAAAAGAAAACCCTGCAAAAAGTTAAGCATGGAATCATTCAAGAGTTTTTAGCGCACAATGTCCTACCCAATGAAAGAAACTTTGTTTGAGTTGAAGATCATGGGTCCTAAAGCACACTTTCTAAGGTGCACAGAAAAAGGAAAATATTGACTATTGAGTCCTGACCTCAATCCCATTAAAAATCTTTGGGGTGCACCAAAATTTGCCACTGGGTAAAAGAGCCCGCAAACTTTTAAGAACTTGAACAAACTGCAAAGAAAGAGTGGGAGAAAATATCAGCTGCCATAAGCTTATAGATGGCTACAAGAAATGTTTGGAGGCTGTCATCAATGTCAAAGGGGGCGCAGCCAAGTAATAATTGATAGCTGCACATGCTGTTTACTATGTGAAATTGCAACATGAAAGGTGATAAACAATGTTTTATTGTTGTAATACTTAGGACAACTAATTAAAAATTACATCATGAATGTGGAAAAGTAAATTAACTGTTCCCACTTTTCTCTTGGGAAACATGCTTGATTCTTGGGAATCTGCACATTTGAATATCTGACATTTAACTACTTATATCTTCATATTTATGGCAATGCTGCAGGTTATGGCTCTTTCTATGTCACTGCATTAACTTTATGACATTTTACTTTGTAGTTGTGATGGGGACACTGAACTCAGACCGGACAGCGAGCA
Organism: Engystomops pustulosus; assembly: GCA_019512145.1. Classification (NCBI taxonomy): domain Eukaryota; kingdom Metazoa; phylum Chordata; class Amphibia; order Anura; family Leptodactylidae; genus Engystomops; species Engystomops pustulosus. The sequence goes on along the minus strand of CM033642.1, from coordinate 200,062,259 downwards.
TTAAACTCTATTTCCCCAACAGCTCTGTCTTCTTGATACAGGACAATCACAAAGACAGCCCCTCCCTAGGTTACAGTGGAGATAATAGTGCTAGAAAATAAATGTCACCATCAGGGAATGAGCTGAGCTCAGCACATTTATAATGAGGAGGGTGTAGGCCTGGCCGCAGATAGACGGGTGTGGTGAATTAAGTTCACAGCCAGCCACTAGGACATACTTCTAAAGGAAAGTAAAATCTTAGGAAAAGCAAGGAAGACACAGACACAAATGTAAAAGTATTTTAGATGCATTCTGTTTAAGATTTGTATCACTTGCTAAAGTTAAAATTGCATACAAATATACAGTAATTATGTCTTGCTCTTTACATAAATGCAGAGCCAAATTAAGGGTGGTGGGGTACAGAAGGCTGCAACAAAACCTCTACACACATCTCAGCAGCTGAGGTTGGTATGAAGAGGTTGTGCGGCAGCTGAGTTGTGTATGAAGAGGTTGTGCGGCAGGACACTGATATTGTTGTTTAGAAAGCAGGTGTGATGTGCCACCCCAGGATGGTGAGGGCCCCCTCCTCCTGCTCAGAGATGTAGTCCCTGGGGCATGCGTCCTGTGTACCCTCCCTATAATCCGGCCATGCAAAAGGGAAAGTTAATGCTCATTAACAATCCATAACATTTTGGTTGCATATACAAAATGTATGTGATTAGGTGGATATTTTAGTAAATGAAACATTCAAGGGAAGACTACTACAGTACGTTTTGCCCACTTCAAGGACTGAGGGCCAAATGTATGTTTTAGAAGTTTTAAGAACAAAGGGAGAATTCATGAAAGACCTGCACTTGGCATAACACAGTGAATCAGTTTCCCCAGAAGTGATCCTAGAAGTCAGACTTTGCTATCTCTGACTACAAGCACTTATATTTACATTATAAGAGCATCTATTATATTCTTCTACCTGTTTTTCTTACTACTGCTAAATTGTGATACAGTATAAAATAAATCTCAATCTATTATAGAATAGCAAAGTCGATTTTTTTCTTTCTACCTTTTCATGCCTTTTCAAAAGGTATATTCTAAAGATTGTTGAGTTTCACTGAAGTTATCAGAAAGCATAATTCATGAGACCAGAAACCAGATCCGTAGAACCAGTCTTCGCTTTTACCACCAGTTATTTCTGCACTTTTTCATCTAATACTTGCTCTGTGCAGTAAGAATCATTGTTATAAAGCAAATCAATACAGTGTTCCTTACACAACTTCCAGATTGCACAGACTAATGTTGCCTCCCAAAGCGGATTTGTGCAGACTCATGTGGAACATAAATATTATTCAAAGACTTTTCACAAGAGAATGAATTTTAAGAAACAAATAAACATAAAACAAAGTCAATATAACCCAAATAAGTTACGTCCTATAGAGGAGTACGGGTAGCTTCCCCCCAATCTAACTTATCACACCCTAAAAAGTAGGGGAACTTACAAAATATATTTTTTCATATAAAAAAAGTCTCTTTATTTCATTAACAATAAAACATCTATTTAACAATTTATTTCAGCTTTAAAATGATCCCAAGATAAACAAAGTCAGTTTTCTAACTAAAAAATACTTAGGTATATTATAACATATTCAAATACAATAATGCATATCACATATTACATATGCATTACATAAATGCATAATACATAACTGCATATTTTGCTCTATTTGTGAATACAACCCATTTATGATCCCCAAAAAATGAGAGGGTGTGCCAGTGCCAGTATAATTAGCCATGTTCTCAATGCTTCCACCTGCCAGAAGTATGGCATTATCAGAATTTGACTGAAGTTTGTTTCTTGTTTATGGAAGTCCCCTGGCTGCATAGTGGAGTTCTTTAGGATGATACTCTTGGGGAATGTCAAAGAGAATGATTGCCGTGTATAAACACTGATTCTAGTTGGGGCTTCAGTGCACCAAATTGCTACATGACCTAAAGTTTCATGTACTTTTGCAGTACAGTATAACCTCTACCTTGATTGATTTGCACAATACCTGTCTGTCTCTTGCATGCGGTGCTCTAGTTCACTAATAATTAACTCATTGTGATTGACAGAAACTCTCTTGTCTTGACTTGAATTCTCATATAAGGTCTTCTAAATCAGCATCAGAAAGCAAAATCACGTTTTGCTTTCTATAGCCCAGTAAGCTGTGGGGTATTCTATCATTCTGTATTCTGGTACTCTTTATACTTTTCTTGTATTCTGACTATCCATTTGCCTAGTGATTTTGTACTGTGTTTGTCCTTTTGATGACTATCCCTCTCTGTTTTTATTATCTGTTCTCTTAGTCCTTGTTTTGCACTTTGGTGCAGAAAGGGAATATTGAATAGGTGTGCACCTACTGCGTAGGGTGGGCCAGGAAAATAGGGGCTGATGAAGCAGGGTGTGAAACGTGCGTTGGGGTGTTGGACAGTGTGTACTGGTAGGGCTGTCATGGGTTCTTGTGGGTACCGGTTAATAATTTTGTGTTTGTGACATATGTTTGAATATGTGTTAATACATTGTACAATATTAATTTTCTGAATTGGGCATGTCGCAATAGCAGTACCTGTCATATATAATGTTACATTGGCCTGGATAGTGTTAGGTCAACACCAGCGTTGTATATACATGTAATAGTGTACCCCTCCAGTTTTCCCACACTGTCCGTCTTTGGGTTTGTTTTTAGAGGTCCTTTTTAATGGGGTTGTTTAGTATTTATGTATTTGCTGTAATATACTGTCGATTGAAATTATAATAAAGATTTTGATTTATTTATCGATTGACGCATATTTGTGCTCTTCTATGGAAGCTTGATAGGGGTTATTTATATAAATAGGGGGTGAAATCTGGGAGGGGAGTTTAGTTTCAATGCCCACTGTTTCTGTCTGTGTCTCCAGTCTGCTCACAAACCCTGCTTAACAATAAGCTAATAAAAGCCAGTTAACACAAAAATATAAATAAAAATATGCTGCGCCTAGGCAAAATATTTTTCTCATCCTTATTTTATATACTTTGTTGCAATGAATCAAAATCATGGGTAAAAACACATCCCATTAACAGGAAAGAAGGAACTCAGGAAGCCTACAACAGACAATCACCTGCAACTGAGGTGACTAGGGCTAGCACTGATTTATCGCTTTAACCTTATAGATGCCAAAAGCAATAGGGAGCACCATTTATACATAGTTAGATAACATCAACATCCTTGATTTATGCATTAAAAAGAAAAAGTGGGTAAATAAAGAGTATGGCTGCACTAGAAGCCTGAGGAGACAGATTTGGTGTCTTTGCGTAATATGAATAAATCAGTACCATAAAGCATACATCTAAAGGAAAAAACAGGAAACCGGCACTCACCAACGTCTTCTTCTTCTTTAGTCCACTTTATTACTGCATACTTACAAAAATAAAATCATAATGACGATTATGTGGAGGGAGGGAAAGGTGCATAAAACCGCAAGCTGCCCGACAACTGTTTCGCACACTATTTTGCGCCCTATAGTAGGAGGGCCTTTACAGATTTTCAGTTAAGGCCCAAAAGCATCAAGTTATGCCTAATTTTTGTAGAGCAGCTAAACTAAAAAGGTTATTTTTATTTTAGAGCAGAACAACTAGATTGCTCTAGTCTTATATTGTAAGGGAGACTACTTACTTAATGTAACAATCTCGCCCACTGCCTTAAACCCCCTTCAGCTATCCTATATCCTTTTAAGGATGTGAATCCCATAATCAAGATTTGGTCACACAAGGACCATCAAAAACAGGCAAGGCCAAAACAAGACAAGCCACACGTTACAAGTCAATTTGGTTTCAGTTTGGTTGTAGTTTTGTTAAACCTTTAATTGACTTTATGAGATATGTGAATCAGTTACACAACAAGAAGTTCAGATGCTTTGGCTTTTAACCTCTTAACGCTCCTTGATGTATATATATATATATATATATATATATATATATATATATATATATGTCATGCAGAATTTAAAAAAAAACAGGAAGAGGCCTCACAGAGTGAGCCATCTTCATAGAGACATGGGGTTTGCTGCATATTAAAGCAAACACCCACCGCTAACACCTGCAATTGGTGTTTGTACTGATCATGGCTACTAACCCTTTGATTGCCGCTTGGCAAGTAGTAGGCAGCAGTAAAAAGACAGCATTGCTTGGGCAACGCAAAAAATGAGTGAAAGATGCTGCATCCATAAGGGGTAAAACTGTACCCCACTTGTTGATTCCTGTATGGCATAAATCAGCAGCATATCAGTTTAACCTCTAAGTGACCACAAATTAATTTTTTTAAGGTTGTCATCAAGTAGCCTTAAAAATAGTAGGTTAAAAATATTGAAGTGTTCACAAGTCTTCCGTGCCATGAAATTCAAATGTTTTTACAGTTCAGATTAGAGTGAAATCAGATCCGGGCCTTTTAACCTGTTATATACCGCAGTTAATGCACATAATAGGTATCACGGCATACACAACAACACAGCCATATTAACCGTTGTGTTATTTTTCCAGTCTTCTTTTTAGATATTGCCGTCAAATATATTAAATAAAGACAATACAAAAATTGTGATGTAAAAAGTCAATACTAATCTCTCCCGCCAATGTGGTAATAAAATGTTATCAATAAGCTTTATACAGCTCCAAAATATTGTAATTAAAATATACAAATTCCAATAACAAGTTCTGAACAATGTGTATGTCTACATTGATCAACCGCATGGATCATTGATGTCACGGGTGCTCCTGCAACCCATGTACATCCCTGTGCTGCTGCGGCGGGCTGACTCACCCTTCTGCGATCCTGTGATGGTTCCTGTGTTCCGGCCTGCATGTTCCTAGGGCATGCGCTCTGAAATTTATGTATAATTAACATTTATTAGGGTGAACACAAGAAGGAGAAATACAAGTAGGTGACGGCGGTATATGACTGATCGCGCAAGATCATGTACATCATAGATCATATGTTCATTGGATATTGGGGAAAGAAATCAAAGCATAAAACATTGATTAAGAAACCCCAAGATGCCAACTCAAACAAGGAAGCTATTGCAATGTATCGATAATTAACAAAGAAATAAACAAAACAAGAAGACAAAAGGGGGGAGGGGGACACATGAAAGGGGAACACTTAAAACTGGGTTCTTGTGGACGGAAAGAGCAATGGTGCACACTATCTATGACAGGAGCAGGAATTCCTGGGAGCTTAGATATATGTCCCATGGGGCCCTCGCGGTGTTCATATTACCCGGATCTGCAGAATCACTGGCCACTAACTCCTCCATACTACGGATAAACCGAGTTCCTGAAGCCACTCAACCATCGTCGGAGGTTGAGGACTCTTCCAGTGTCTTGGGATTACCGTACGAACTGTGGCTAAAAAGTGATGAAGAAGGCCTTTCTTAATAGTAGAGATAGAACCAGGTATGATTGACAAAAGAGCTATGTGGGAAGATGGAGTGACCATGGAGAAACTTCAGGGAAAATACTGTGGAGTTCAGAGGGGCTTCTGTACCACTGGAAAATATTTTATAGTTCTTTTCCTGGGCGCTACAAGGAAGCGGCTTCTTGTGTGAAAATAGAAAAGCCTAACTAGTTCTACATCAATTAATTCAACAGAAAGAGTTTCCCCCCCCCATGCCACAATAAAGCCGGCCTACCTGGGGTATCATCTTCTAGCAATATACCATATATGATGGAGAGTGTGTGTGATGGTGAGGAGGGAAGTCTAAACAAGGCCTCCAGGGACATGGGGAGTGACCCGAAAGCAGTGTGGTCTGGGTCTGTGGTTACGTAGGATGTCAGTTGTCTGTGCTCCAACCAAGACATAGGGATATCAGCATGGGAGGCCTTCAATGACTCCAGCATGGAAATGGATTCATCAATGGCCATCAACAATCTGGCCTAAGCGAATGTCAGAAGAGACTTCCCAACAGAGAAATCTCTGTCTACTCATACCAGGAGGGAAGGCAGGATTATGGAATAGTGGAGTCATAGGGCCCCTCATCCTGATCAAACTATTCTTAGTCACCAGTTTGTCCCATGCAAATAAAAAGTTTGGGGAGAACAGGGAATGGTTGAGGTCCGGGGGTCGAGAGTTAGAGGGGAGCTAAGGGAGGTAGTGTAGCGTGAGGGAGATAAGGTCTAATTCTAGCTGAAACCACCGTTTGGAGTCTGCTTTTGTAAGTCAAGTCAACCAGTCATTGGATAGTGGCCGCTAAATGATATAACCTAGGATCAGGAAGTCCCATGCCCCCCACTAGATTTTGTGCAGGATAACACAGAGAAGCTAATGGGACTAGAGCCACCTCCCCATATAAACCTCAGAAAGGCTGTGCACAGGCTTGAGAAAAAGGAACTAGGGGGTCGAATCGGCAGCATCTGATATAAGTACAGAAAACGAGGCATTATGTCCATCTTGAGGACATTCACACGGCCGAACCATGAGAGGTAACGGCCATGGTACTTGCCGAGATCTATAATATTTCGCTCTAAGAGGGGTTTGTAGTTTGATATGTACAAGGATGAAAGGTCAGCCAGGATATTGATGCCCAAGTAACATATATGGGAGTTCCTCCATTTAAAGGTGAATTGACAGGCCAGGTGGAGTATCTCAGTCGCTGGGAGGGAGACATTCAGGATTTCTAATTTAGAGAGGTTGACTTTAAAGTTGCTAAGGGAGCCAAATTTCTTGAATTCCTCCAGGACATTAGGGAGGGTGATTCTAGGCTGAGAGATGTAAAGGAGAAGGACGTCAGCATAGAGGGCCGTCCTATACTGTCTAGTTCTCACCTGGAGAATGTGTACACTGGGGTTCTGGCGAAGAACAACAGCCAAATGTTCCATGGCTATAACATATAAGAGAGGGGATAGAGGACAACCCTTTCGGGTACCAGCTGGGTCCCCAGCTGGTTGGCCAATAATTTAGATAGTATCTTTATAACTATATTAATAATGGATATAGGGCGGCAATTGGAGCAAAGAAGTGGTCTTTTCCAGGCTTGGGGATCACAGAGATAGATGCCTGCAGTGACTGGGGTGGCAAAGGGGCCAAATGCAGTTAAATGTGCATGTCATAAATGGGGCTAGTTCAGCCTTCAGGGTCTTGTAGAAATTAGGAGTAAATGTCCTGCCTCTTCCTGTGACTCCTGCCCAATCTATGTGCCTCGTTGCCATTGAGAAAGCTTATTACCTATGCCCTGTTCTGATATTGCAATTTCCTGTTGTGACCCCGGTTCCTTTATTAACTTTAATCCCCTGCTGCCTGTCCTGACCTTATGCTACGTCCTGACTCCGATTCTCTGCTGCCTGTCCTGACCTCCTGCCTGCTACGAATCGGCTATACAACGTTATACTTTACCTTGGCCGCCACCACGGACAAAGTCACGCCTGTGGAACAACCTGGTGGCACCAGGCCACAGCAAGTCCAACCCGCTTTGTAGTGGGCTCTGGTAAAATCTGGGTGCCACTTAGACTCCGCTCCCTGGTGTCAGCTTATGTCATTGTCTGTGGTGGTCCAGTGAGTCCACTACCCCTGATGCCTGACAATTGATCACTCTTGACATGTGACAAGCAAAATAATGGCAAATAAATGACTTGGTTATTAAGGTTCAAAATAGGATGGTCACAAAGGGGTCAATTAGACTGAGAACACAGCACAAATGAAGTCTATAATATATTTTTTTATCTTTCATACGTAAAATCTTTCAGCGGCTGCTTGATATTAAGCACTAGTGCCAAGGACAAGGTTTATGTTTAAGTGGGCATTTTCTTGATGGTGTCTCATATTGTGTTTCATATATATGAAAGCACACAAATAGTATAAATAAAAAGATTTACAAAACCCCCTACATAGCATGATATGATGAATCTGATCAATAAATAAATTATATTATAAATTACTTTTATAGCGATATGTAGTGTTGGCAAAGTTAATAAAAGATAGTGGATTAAGGGTTCTCCATGCTAGACTGCTTACAATTTATGTTTAGCTTAATGCATTGGCATGCTGTGTGACATAAGAATATGAAACAGAATACCATAGCACATAAACTAAAAAGTTACTCATCTGTGTGATAGAATATAAGCATTTACCATTACTATCACAATTAGATTATAAGGAAATAGATGAGAGTATTATTGGCTAAAAGCACTGCTATAAACCTCGACAGTACTTGGAATGTATTCAGTCATCTAGAGAGAAAGCATTCACAATGCAAAATCTCCAAAGATATTTTATCCTGTGAGAGACACCGCTTATGCTATAGTAACAAATAGACATGGCCGCAAATCATGAATGGTTGAATAGGTAGCTGGAATTATTGAATTGCTAGTGAGGAACACTGTTTCGATGAAATGTAAGCACCCAGTTTGAAAGGGGTTTAGAAAACAAAGAAAACTATGAAATATAATAATAATAAGGTTTTATTTACCAATGCACATTCATTTGCTAAAAGCAGAGTGTTCTGAAATGCATTTACTTTTGAGGTCATACTTTACTTGATGCTGCGGAAGACACTGTTATTACAAATTGGAGTCAAACATATTGGTGCTCATTTACTAAGGGTCAGTGGACCACACTATCGTCGGAATATCCGTCAATTTACGATGTGCACCGCATTTAGAAGGGGATTGTGTCGCAAACGATCGGATTTTGGCACATCGACGCCTACTTTCATGCGACAGAAATCGGGGGGCAGGCCATCGGACGATCCGACGGATTCGGACTAAGCGCGGGATTTAAACCCATAGCGCAATAAGACGTACCCTTACGTCTTGTTGCGCATGGGGGAGTGAGAAGAGGGCTCACGGGCTGAGCCCTCTTCATACTCACCAGGCGTTTGCTTCACAATGAAGCAAACGCCCGTCGCTAACCCTTTGATGGCCGCCGACGAAGGTGGCGACGGCATTAAAGAGCCTGTGGCAAATTCGAGGCTATCATGTTTTAGGCTATCTATTACAATGTGCAATTTGCACATTGGTGGTCATTTACTAAGGGCCCGATACGCGGTTTCCCGACGTGTTACCCGAATATTTCCGATTTGCGCCGATTTCCCTTGAATGCCCCGAGATTTTGGCGCATGCGATCAGATTGTGACGCATCGATGCTTGCATGCATGCGACGGAAATTGGGGGGTGTGGCCAAATGAAAACCCAACGGATTCGGAAAAACCGCCGCATTAAAAAAAAAAAAGGGTTGCGGAGCTTGCACTTACCTTCACTCAGCCCGGCTCTGTGTACTCCAGTGCATTCCGGGGAACTTCAGAGCAGCAGCACCACCTGGTGGACGGCGGAGGAACTACCTTAATGAATCCAGGCCGGACCCGAATCCACCACAGAGAACGCGCCGCTGGATCGCGAATAGACCGGGTAAGTAAATCTGCCCCATTGTAACAGATGGTGTGCAAAGTTCCCATATACTGCCATACTGTGGTATGGCAGTATATGGTAGGATCAATTGGAAAATCTAGGGTTAAAGTACCCTAGGGAGTCTGAAAAATAGTAAAAAAAAAAAAGTAAAAAAAAATGATATAAAAAAAACCTAAAAATTCAAATGACCCCCCTTTCCCTAGAAGTCATATAAATATAAATAAACAGTAAAAATAGTAAACACATTAGGTATCACCACATCTGAAAATGCCCGATCTATCAAAATATAATAACGTTTTTTAACAGAAAATAGCCTTTTTTCTGCCATTTTGAAAAAAATTCTATAAAATGTGATCAAAAGGTTGTACAGTCCTAAAAACAGAAGCATTGAAAATGTCATCAAAAGTCGCAAAAAATTACACCACTCACAGCTCTGTACACCGAACTATAAAAAAGTCATTAGCGATAGAAGATGGCAAAATGAAGATTTTTTTTTGTACAGGAGGTTTTAATTTTTGTAAAACACAGCTACATACAGCCACCTCATCCCCAGTAACACAGCTACATACAGCCGCCTCATCCCCAGTAACACAGCTACATACAGCCGTCTCATCCCCAGTAACACAGCTACATACAGCCGCCTCACCTCCCAGTAACACAGCTACATACAGCTGCCTCACCCCCAGTCACACATCTTTACATCCTTCACCCGTACCAGATACCAGTCCCATGTAACATACACCTAAGCCACACCAGACATGCAGTCCCATGTAACATACACCTCAGCCCGCACAGCCATGCACTCCCATGCAGTGGTGTAACAAGGAGAGATCGGGCCCCATAGCAGATTTCTGCATGGGGTCGCCCTTTTCCCTTAAAAAAATCTAAACATGTCGGTTGCATTCACTTAAACGTGTGGTGGCCAGACTATAGCCTGGAAGGCACACGTCGGCGTTGTGGAGAGGAGGAGAGGTAATCGCGGCTCACCCCCCCCCCTCTCCATAGATAATAGAGCCGCATGGTCGTTTTTACAACCATAGATAGTTCAGGCTCTATCTCTTTTGCGGCCACAGCACGAAACAGTGAGTACTCGTTGTGCTCACTGTACCGAGCCCAGGCGCTATAGACGCCTTTGAGGAAAGTATATCCGGTAGCAAATTTGCGGCCAGATATACATCCCCCATACGTTCTTGTCAATGTACCCTTATACAGACATGTTTATACAACCCGAACCGCAGTTCCATGCAGTGGTGAACTATGAAAGCTTGTGGGCCCCCTACAGAAATTCCTGCATGTGGGTCCCCCTTCCCTTAAAAAATATAACATGTCGTGTTGATTCACATAACCGTGCGGTGGGCCTACATAGCCTGGCCAGGCACACTTGGCGTTGTGGAGAGGAGGAGAAGGGTTCGCGGCCCCCACCCCCCCCCCCCCCCTCCGTTCCATAGGAATAGAGCGCGCATGGTCGTTCTTACCCATAGATATTTCAGCCTCTATCTCTTTGCGGCCACAGCACAAACATTGAGTACTCGTTGTGCTCACTGTAACCAGGGATACAAATATTCTATGTTATACCCTGCCCGGCTTCGTTTTGTGGACAGTCAAAAAACCCGTTTCTTCACCTCCATAGTCGAGGCCCTCCACTGGGTTGATGCCGCCCCCCAAGCTGCACCCGGGAGACCTCCTTCTCCTGAATAATGATGGAGATATATCCTTTATGGTTTACTTGAACACAATCTAAACTGTGATAATACTTGTTCTCCAGAGGGTTCTTCATCCTCTTGCATTTTTGATGCTATTGAAATTACTGAGAGACCAGTGCATTACACACTGCTTATGTTAACCTCAGTTTGATGCTCACAGGTCACGGTGGTTGGCTGAAAGCTGCAGGGTCCTAAATTGGCTGCCTTAAATTAATACTGATGGTACATATGTATTAATGGGTTAGGGTACCGGAACACACGGTGCTAGTTGTCTTAGTTAGGGACTACTGTCCTAGTACTTAGTTAGTTTGAGGGTATAGGTCTACACTTCTGCAGTTAGGGTGTTAGACAGGGGGTTCTTATTTTGAAGTTCTTGTGTTGGGGTTGGTTCTTTTGTTCTAATCGTATTCTGATTGTCATGTTCTTTGTCGTATGTCTGTCTAGGTCTTTGTGGTTTGAAAGGATGAATGACTGGTTGCTCACGACCTCTTCCCCGCATCCATTTCCCTTCCGTTAATATGTCATTACTTAAGATTTTGAGCTGGAACGTCAGGGGTCTTAATTCCAAGTTCAAGCGGGCTCTGATTCTAGATGTGATTAAACAGCAAGCCCCACACATAGTATGCATCCCAGAACCCCACCTTACAGGTCAAAAGGTCCTATCCCTGAAGCGAGCATGGGTAGCAAGAGGATATCACTCCTCATACTCTGTCTATGCTAGGGGGGTATCTGTGCTTATTTCCAAGGCGCTCCCCATTACGCCCCATACAGGTGGCCCCGGATCATTATGGCCGTTTTGTAGTCTTGCACTGTGCCCTTTTGGGATTCGCCACAGTGTATGTCCCTCCTCATTTCGACCCAGCTGTTCTACATATAGTCTCAGGCAAATTGGCAGCTATCCCCCCAGGTCAGGTAATCTGTATAGGGGACTTTAATGCGGTCCCAAATCCTGCACTAGATCGCACGAGTGGCATTGACACAGCCTCGGGCCGATTGAATGAGTGGCTCATGTCCCTGGACTTGACTGACATCTGGCGTAGTAAGCACCCCGGGGAAAAAGAGCACTCATATTACTCCTCCGTACATAGAAGCTTCTCCGTATTGACCTAGCCTTTGCCTCCTCAGATATGATGACCCATGCAGCTCAAGCCTCATGCTGCCCGCGCAGCGCCTCCGACCACTTAGCTATGCTCATCCAGCCCCTAGTGGGCCCCCCCAGTGACTCCCGCCAGTGGCGCCTGCACCCTGCTTGGCTCCAATCTCCAGCAGTTCAGAGTGTAGTTCAGGCCACGCATACGGAGTTCTGGGAAACGCACTCCGTACATCCTATCCCTCTACTGGTGTGGGACTCCTACAAATCTACAGTTAGGGGTGCGTTCATCTCTGGTGTAGCGGGGCATAGAAAAACACTGAAAGCACAAGAGGAGGGACTCTCAGCTACGCTAGTAACAGCAGAAAAAGAGTATCTTGAGAACCCTACCCCTGGGAAAAAAAGAGCTTGGGCACAGGCACAGAGAACCCACCTGGCGGCGGCAAAAGAACTCAACAGCAAACGCCTAATTGCGAGGGAAGCACCCATATTTGAATTTGGAGACAAAAATGGGAAGTTGTTAGCATATTTGTCAAGGGCAGAACGTCCTTGTGCCTCTGTGCCCTCCATCCTAGATGAAATGGGACCTTGGTCACAGATCCTAGGACCATTAATTCTGTATTCCGCGCATTCTATTCCTCTCTTTATAGTTCCAGATTGTTCACCTCCTCTGCTGAGATATCCCAATTCCTTAACAACCTTCCTTTATGGAAGCTTACGTCCGAGCTCGACGCCCCAATCTCGGCGGAGGAGGCGGAACTGGCGATACAGTCTCTCCCTCCTGGCAAGACTCCTGGCCTTGACGGGCTGGGAGGGGAGTGGTACAGGTATAACAGTCTCCTAAGTTTATACTCTAATGCACTGGAAAAGGGTTCCTTCCCTGACTCCATGCGATAAGCCCTCATTGTTGTCTTACCTAAACCAGGCAAGGACCCCTTGATGCCTGACTCATATCGCCCAATTTCTCTATTAAATTCGGATATCAAAATATTAGCAAAGATATTAGCCACTCGACTCAACAAGGTTATACTGTCCCTTATTCACCCGGATCAGACAGGATTAATGCCTGGTAGGGGAACAGATATTAATATACAAAGATTGCACCTAAACATTGCAGAGGCAGAGAGGGCATCAAGCTCTGGATTTATATTGTCTCTGGACAACTGTAAGGCATTTGAATCCGTCGAATGGCCATATCTATGGGCCCTCCTACCTAAGCTGGGCATTGGTCCCCGTTTTATGGCATTAGTTAAACTACTATACAATGAACCTAAAGCTAGGTGTCACAGTCTATGGGGATTAGTCCCTTAGGACTAAGTAAGTGGACTCCCTGGACCACCGCGGGAGATAACAACCTTAGCCACACCCGAGAGCGTAGTCTAAGTGAACTCCTGGTCTTTGCCAGAGCCCGCCGCAAAGCGGGATGGTCTTGCTGCGGCGGGAGTCACCAGGTCGCTCCGCGGGTGCGACTAGGCCCGTGGCGGCAGCCAAGGTAGGGACACGGGGGCCACGGGAAGGCAGGCAGGACCTCAGGATGGCAGGCAGGACCTCTGAAGGACGGCTGGCAGGACCTCTGAAGGACGGCTGGCAGAACCTCTGAAGGACGGCTGGCAGGACCTCTGAAGGACGGCTAGGATACTGGACCGCCACAGGAATGCAGGACCGCCACAGGAATGCAGGACCACCACAGGATTGCAGGACCGCCACAGGATTGCAGGACTGCCACAGGATTGCAGGACCGCCACAGGATTGCAGGACCGCCACAGGAATGCAGGACCGCCACAGGATTGCAAGACCACCACAGGAATGCAGGACCACCACAGGAATGCAGGACCACCACAGGATTGCAGGACCACCACAGGAACACGGGAATTACCACAGGAACACGGGAATCACCACAGGAACACGGGAATCACCACAGGAACACGGAGGTGTATGGAAACGCTCAGGAAGGCTTTCACTCCAATAGAATGACCTGAAGATCCGGCAGGGGATGCTGGGAGTCGCCAGGCTATATAGCCAAGCCAGGAATTCCAGAGCCAATAAGGAGGACGCTGGCCCTTTAAGGCTGGGAGAAGTCCGTGCGCGCCCCCTCTAGTGGCAGGAGCACATGACTGCATGGAAGAAGCATGCGGCCTACACGCTGGGAGCAAGAGTGCAGGCCGGAGCCAGGAGAGGTAAGTGAGAGCTGGTGGAGCGGAGACCGCGGCAGCAGGCATGGGTACACCCTCAATCCGTACCAAGGATCGCGGGTGTAACACTAGGGTCAGGACTAACCTGAATATCTCTCCCTCTCTCTCCCTGGCCAGAGGTACTAGACAGGGGTGCCCACTTTCCCCACTCCTATTTGCACTCGCTATAGAGCCCCTTGCAGTGGCAATTCGTCATGCAGATAACATTAAGGGCATCATGAGAGGTTCTATCACTGAAAAAGTCTCCATGTACGCTGATGACACATTGGGGATGTACCTTGGGGATGTGGGCTCCTCGCTAGTATCCCTCCTTCGAGGCCTTCGAGTCAACTGGGATAAATCGGCTCTGTTTCCCCTCTTGGCCAGGGACGAAATCTCCCTTCCGCTCCCAGTCCCGGTTCAGGTGGTGACCCAATTTAAGTATCTGGGGATTCAGGTGTCATGTAGGACACAGGCCTACACCGAACTAAATATTGACCCTCTGATTACCGCCACTGAATCGCACCTGAAGACCTGGTCTTTTCTCCCCCTATCTCTATATGTGCGAATTAACATCTTCAAGATGATCTTTCTCCCCAAGTTTTTGTATCTATTTCACGCCTGCCCGATAGTGCTACAAAAAGCCTCAGGAGGTCCTTTTACTGGCAGGGAGGCGCTTTAGTTTAGCCCTTCTCCACACTCCCAAGTCCCGGGGTGGGCTAGCTGCCCCTGACCTCTACCTGTACTACTTGGCGGTCCAAATGGTTTATGCTCAATGGTGGATAGATATTGATAGAGGGAATGTGGCCACTGTGCCAGCTGGTGCATTGGAGGGCTCCTATGAAGCCCTTACGAATCTGTTGTACAAATACAAATCTCAGTATGATACCCCACTCCACATGCGCACAGTTGCTGTATGTTGGCGCAGAGCACAAATCATGGTAGGGGAAAAGAACTCTCCCCAATATCCCCTAGGACCCCACTCTAGCTCAATCCGTGGCTCCCGCACTTTTTCTCACTTCCAGGCTGGACAATGTGGGGGGCTGCAGGGGTGAAGTTCATTGGTCAACTACTGTCTGCAGATGCAGAACTACTTAGCTTCAATGAATTGAGGCAAAGACATAGGGTGCCCAATACTGCCATTTTCCACTATGCCCAATTACGCCATGCCTTCAGGGCTCAGTTTGGTTCACTCAGCCTGTCAGTACAATTTTCCAAACTGGAAACCTTGCTAGGTACACCGGATCTCCCTAAACCGCTCACCCAGGTTTATGCCCTGCTGCAGGAACAAAAATCCAGACCTTTCGATGTAGCCCTTGAATGCTGGAGACGTGATTTTCCTGACCTATCAGACGATGATTGGAGGGAGGTAGAAATATCCTATTTTACCTCAGTGGTGAGCGCAAGAGATTTCCTCATACAATCCAAATTCCTCCACCAAGTTTATTTCACCCCTGCTAAGCTATTTCGTATGGGGGCAATGTCCAATAATCTATGTTTCCACTGTCAGGCTGAAGCTGGTACCTTCCTACACGGTGTGTGGACCTGTCATAAGGTCCGTACTTTTTGGTCCGAGGTCCTAGAATTCCTGCACTAACATTTTGAGTTCCCATGCTTGATGTCCCCCTCTGTATGCCTACTTGGTATTATGAATGAAACTATCAATGGCCATTATGATAAAATTTTCTTCAGGTTTACATTAGAAAAGTGGTGGTGATGTCATGGAAAGACCAGGACCCTCCTCTGATAAGGAGATGGATTCTACTCATTAACAGTGTCATCCCTAACTACCGCTTACTGTATGTAAACAGGAAATGTCCCCAGAAATTTGATCGTATCTGGTCTAGATGGTGTGAGAATCCCTACACCACTTCATAAGACTCCCCGATTTAAATCCAATACCATAATGGAGGAAAGTGAGCATAATTGTATGTGTGTGTGTGTGTGAGAGTGGATGACTGTCCTACGTCCAGGTTAATTTAGGTCTCAAAAAGTGGACTGGCTGTATAATCAAAAATTTTTTTATTGAAGCTCATGTTATATACCACATGTAATGTTTGGACAATATAATATCCTGACCGCTATTCCCTATAATCTCGGGATACCTCTGCCACGCGGTTCTATACATGTCACAGCTTGGAACCTTGTTAATATGTTTTTGTACTGTATTTGTTTAAAAATTGAAAAAAATTGCGAAAATAAAATCTTTTAAAAATTAGAGAGACACTGGCACGAGCCGCTGATCAGCTGATCCGGGGAAATTTGACGAAAGTGCACCGTTCGGACCTCAATGTGTTTGAATTACCTTTAGGAACGCAATTCAAGCACACCAGGGAGGCATTTCTCACAATTGTATCTGGATTTACGCTCTGAAACGCTTGCAATCGGGAACATGAACTAAATGTTTTGCATTGTGCATGTGCAATTGGGGGATCCCCCAACTGTGCTTGAATTGCATTCCTAAATGGAATTAAAGTGTAGTATGTCATTGTAAGCACAATGAATCTAACTGTCCAAAAAACAATACTTATGGGGCCACTCAATAGATAATCCACCCAAATGTGATCTGTGGTTGTACCCATAACTGTCTTGGGTAACTGAGACAAAAGTAAAAAATAAAAGTAAAAAATATGTGTTCTTCCAAGAATGTTTCGCCCTTAGAAGTGTGTGCTCATCAGTGATAAAGTAAGACCATTAGGATCCTTCATTATGCATTTTGATGATGAATGTCTGCAGGAGCGAAAGTGTTCACCTAGGGATGGTCTAAATTACATTCAAGACTATTGCCAGGAGGCTAAGGCCAATCAGCGATTAAATCATCCAGGAGGTTAAGGCCAGTCATCAATTAAAACATCCCACATTAAGGTGCACAGTAGAGTTATTAACCACAACAGTAGGTGCCAAAATGCTGGCGCCAATGTAAAGTTGCTGGGTACTAGAGTGTCAGTGGACAAACTCCGGCAGCACGTGATTTATTGCTGAAGAATGAACAACAAATGGGACACAATTGTGTAGTGGAACGAAATTTATTGGATATCTTAAACTTTTGTAAAAATTTAATCATCTGAAAAGTGGGACATGCAATATTATTCGGGCCCTTTTCTTTCAGTGCAGCAAACTCACTCCAGAGGTTCAGTGAGGATCTCTGAATGATCCAATGTTGTCCTAAATGACTGATGATGATAAATATAATCCACATGTGTGTAATCAAATCTCTGTATAAATACACCTGCTCTGTGATAGTCTCAGAGTTCTGCATCATGAAGACCAAGGAACACACCAGGCAGATCCGTGATACTGATGTGGAGAAGGTTGAAGCTGGATTAGGATATAAAAAGATTTCACAAACTTTAAACATCTTAAGGAGCACTGTGCAAGTGGTCATATAGAAATGGAAGGAGTTTAGATCACTACATCCATTTCCGTGGTGTTTCCATCCTTTTCTGAGGTTCCCAGGTGTTTGGCCAAGCTTCCCTGTGCAGAGCCTTGGTCCCCTTGAAAAATGCTCGAGTCTCCCATTGACTTCAATGGGGCTCGTTATTCGAGACGAGCGCTCGAGCATCGGGAAAAGTTCGTCTCGAATAACGAGTACCCGAGCATTTTAGTGCTCGCTCATCTCTAATGTAGACCTATCATTTGGGGCGCACAGTGGAAGCTGTAAAATCCAAGCCCACAAGAAAACAGCGCAAATGCATTTTTCCACCATTTTCACTGTATTTGGATTTTTTTCCCGCTTCCCAGTATACAGCATGGAATAGTAAATACCGTCACTATGAAGTGCAATTTGTTACGCAGAAAAGAAGCCCATACACAGCTATTTACATGGAAAAATAAAAAAGTTTTAGATTTTTGAAGGTGGACAGTGAAAAATAAAGACGCAAAAACGAAAAAGGGCCTGGTCCTTAAGGGGTTAACGTTCAAAATTGTGTCGCAAGCCAAAGAACTTACATGCATCAGGAAGAAGAAGTGGAACTCTGGCGGACCTAAGCGGGGAGCAACACATGCAGGATCTCGGGGGGCAGGATCTACGTGGATCGCAGCAGACTTCATCCTCGTCGGACTTCGCACCTCGGGGATCGGGCACGGACCAGGTGAGTAAATGTGTCCCATTAAATGAATGAAGAAAATGTTAAATATCATTCAGTGACTTACATTGTATCCAAAATTCTTATATTATTGTAGGATGAAAACATTTTTTAATTTGTTTTTATATAGATTATTGTTTCAGCAACTGTGAAAATGGTTCATTTTAATTATTCATTTGGTTTTTATGTGTACAGCTTCTATTCAGACCCATTTATTACATTAGAATAAACACAAATCTTTAGTCTTTTGTTAGTCGTTCATGTGTTCCCATACTTCTTTCTTACCCACTTATGTGTAAGTAAAAAGTTGATGGTGGATTGAACAGTGTAGGACTTCTGATATATCTTGTGCTCCAGTTCCTCATTATTCATTTACTCATTGAAAGGTATAAAAGCCTACATAAAGAAGTGGATACAGTTGTATCAAGTCTAAGCATTTGTAATCTATACACAACGGCTACAGTTGCACAAATTCCTCTGCTAGTTTATTAACCGGTTAAATTGTTATCCATTTGTAAAAGATGTTTGTGGGTGCAGTTCAAGTATAAGCATAACCTGCAATAAACCATTGTTCATCTAAAGAATCCCAGGGCCACGGTACAGTCAAGGACATAAGTGCTGTAACTCAAAATTTAAAGTATTTCAACCATATAAAGTTATCAATCCAACGCTTCTGAGACAACATTACAACTGCAACATGGAGGCCACTGGCTCATGGTCAGAAATTGTTCTACACATTTAAACCTAAAGCACCAGCAGTAATAAAATGGCTATTTAACCAAATGACAGAGTGCTGGGATCACGTTTAATCAGATATCGATGACCTATTCTTAAACTATTTAGCATTGACTGTTTTCACATTTTTAATGATTTGCTTTGATGTATTATATTTTTTAAATTATTTTTGTATTATTTTTTTAAGTCAGAACTTACCTTCTCATCATAGTTTAATATTTCTATCTGCAATCAAAATTTTCTAACTCTCCCCAGCCATCCTCAAACTTCTTTCTGGAGCATGATAACAGTTCTTATAAAGCAAATATGCACTTCAATGCTTTCATTGTGGCACTGTTACCCCTTTCTGTTCCATCACCCAGTCCATGGTCCACATATCCAATGTGACCCATGAATTGAGACTGTCCATTAAACTTAGGTTGAAGGATGTACAAGAGAAAGTGCCTGAGATTTTATGGTCCTGTTGTGTGTTGGGGGATGTGGATTGTGGTTGATGATAGAACATGGGCACAAGTCTTGAATCTTTTGCTGTTGCAGGGAAAAGTGCCCATCTCTGTTGGTGCTAAGAGGGCACTCCTGACTAGGAGATTCCATGGATTTGGTGGCTGTGTGTGAGCCAGGAGGGGTAGATCAGGGAAGATAAACTTCTGTATCTTTTCCTTTTGCATAATAGCTTGGAGAACAGCAGCAATGATTAAGCTTTCTTTCCCTAAGCACTTTTGTCATTTTCACCCAAAGCTATTTAACATCACATCATTACAAGAATTTCTATTTTTCTTGTCTGTCTACACTTTCGTCACTGCACATAAACATATTCAGCTTATACTAGAAGGTTAACATAGTTTGCACTATAACATTGTTCTAATACTAAACTAGTTACAGTAAAACATTATTAAAGGTCAGGTTTTTAGAAACCATTGAAATGGTCAGAAAACCTTAAGGCTAAAACTATACTCCTTAAATTCTGATAAGCCTGCCAAGTGGCCAAATACTTGTTCCTTGAGTGACAGTATATGAAAAGGTGTCATTTACAAGCATTGATTGGTTTCTCCTCTGTGGTATAGGTTCCTCTGACTGGATGTGAAGGATAACAAATTATAGCAGACATACTGAGGCCAGTCATATAAATGTAAAACACCGACAGTGACCTTGACGTGGAAACCATTTTACAGGGCTTCCACCATGATATATTATGTGCATAAATATATGTGTGTTTTACTTGGAGGTTGAGGGTGGCAGCAGGGGCTTAGGTCTTAATTTTTAATACAATGCATGAGTCCATTATTATTTTAAGGGAATTTGTCATCATGATTTACCCACTCACATTAACAGCTTTGTTATGTAGGGCTATGCACACACATGCCACCCATACCACTACTTTGAGGGATGTCAGGCTCCACATCTTGCTGGATGCAGGAGCTAAGTAGCTGAAGGGGGGTGGGGAGAGAATCTGGAGTAGCAGTATAGCGGGGGAATTGTTATTGTTGTGTAGTTGGAGCCTATAGGTGCTCTGCGAAACACTTCAGTCTCATTTACAATTTTTGACATCTTGGCAAGGAAGGAGAAGCTGGAAAATAAAAAAAAAGGTATGGGTCGCTTGTGTGAGAATCACCCTGCCTGACATAGCATTATATATAAAAACCATCTTGTTATTTATACAGAAATTCACATATATACCAGGAACCACTATTAAATTGAGTTTAAAACATGAGAAGCGGGAGGCACTCACCAACTTAGTTCCAGACTTTATTGAGTGAATGACTACAGGGTACATGACGCCCGCTTGCCGCTGGGGTACAGGCTGTTTTACACTAGGGAATGGTTTGGAAAGCATAATAAATAATAAATGGTACTTTACATAGTACTGAAATTTAAATAGTAAAAATACCATAACAGAAATAATGGTGGTGGTTCCAATTGGCATTAGGCTCCTTTTATCTAGGGCTTGCAGTCTGTGTCTTTGTTGAAGCAAACAGGAAACAACTTATTGATCACTATAATAAAATAAAAAAAATAATTATACTTTTCAGCTGCATATTAATTGAAAAATGGACCAAATTATTCAATGTACAGTATATGCAAAATTTAAATTCATTGCTGTCTGAACTGGTTTGTAAGTTTTTAAACATTTCCAAAGTAGAGGCTTACAGTTTTCAATGTGTTACTACATACCATAGACCTATGGCCCAGATATATAAAAACTGGTGCACTGTTTATTAGATTTCTTTGTATTTTCTTTGTACAATAACACCACCTTTAGGCCCATTCGACACTCGCAACGTGTGCTGCCCGGATCGCACGGCCCGAACGCTGCAAGCTGGGACTGAACTCAGCATGTCAGTTCAGTCCCGGTTTGCAGCTTTCAGGCCGTGAGATCCAGGCAGCATGCGTTGTGAGTGTCCATCGCATCACACTGTCAAGTGTGGAACGGGCCTTAGGTGCACAGTTTTAAAAGTGCCAAAATGTAGCTGCGACACAATTATTGCATATAGACTTGCAACACCCCTGCCGATACAAGCCAGAGGGGTTGTTGCGAATACGTCCCAATATGTAGCTCGCAACCTGTGTGGAATCTGATCAGCCCCACAGCAGGTCACTATACAACACGGGGAACACTGCAGCGGTAGATTCTGCCTGGAAAGGCAGGAGTTAATTGTTTAATGTGATGTCATTCCAACAGCCAATCACACCTGTTATCATATTGTATTGTAAGCTGGGATACCATTGGAGGAGTAACCACCACCTGACCAGGGGGAGTAATAAAACCCCTGGTCAGGAAAGTTCTAGAGGTTAGTCTGACAGGAGTCAGTCAGAGGAAGACTGACAAGAGTCAGTCAGACAGACCAGATGAGTTAGTTTCTGAGGGAGACCAGTGCAGTGCAGCCAATAAACCAGATCAGACCAGTCTAGTCAGACAAAGCAGAGAAAGAGAGCCAGCTCACTGCCAGAGCAGCTCTCAGGAGTTAGTGAGAGAGAAGGGGTATCATCCTACCTTCAAGGGTGATATCTGAAGTAACCCTGGACAAGCTGAAGCATCCAATAGGACACAGTTACCTCCCAGCCTGCCCTTGCATCCATGCTGGTGATCAATCCCTGTGGTTCCCTCTCCAAGTGCATCCCCAGCCTATTACTATTTGTCAAGATTCGTTTGGCACGTTATCCACTGTTCCTGTTGGTTCCAATAAAGAACTGTAAGTTACTTTTAGACAACGTCTGCCTCCGCCTGATCCCTGCTACTACGGCTGTCACCATCACGGGCACCCTATCCATTACACAGGGACTCATGCTCTAGACCCCAAAGGGTTTCCCCAGGGAGAACCACTATTACAGACTCTCCCTCACTATTACAGACTCTCGTTTGTTGCCAACACCAGGCTGTTGCCAGGCTGTAGGACAGCCCTCCGGTCCCCATACCAAGCACCCTGACACTAGCGTGCCTAGACCGCAACCGTCAGCCACTCCGGTATCCCGGGCCCCGGCTGTCTCCAGGCCCCAAGAGAAAAAGGCTAGGCCCCGGTGGGGGATGTTGCAGACGCAATGTAATAAATACATGTGCAAGCTCCAAAGACACTTTTTTCATGTAAAGGTGAACAAAAAACTGGTGCAGACACAATAATATATCTGTTTAGTTTAGTCTTCACTGCTTAAAAGTACATTAGGTCAAATAAGCAGAATCCAGAAGTATTGCAAACGTCTCTCTTCACAGACCTTGAAGGTAAGAATATGAACAAAAAGTGCTTAGTCATATTTACTGTACATACACTCAAGTAACAAGCCAAAATATTCTATATGGGCTCTGTTTAGGCTGCTTGCTACTCTTACTGGCTTAATGCAGCCATCTAACAGTAAATACAGATGACGAGTAATCAGGCCAAACTCTTTCAATATAAATATAGATAAAAGCAATGTATTTTGTAATTGTATAAAGAATCTAACCTTGGAAAAAGAAAATGGAACATATACACAAAAATGACACAGCATAATGAATTGAAGAAGAATGCAAAAGATAATCAAAACATTTCAAATTAAATTCATTTTGCAATTTCAAATAGTTGAAAAAATGATTCATCTGACAAGTATTTTTAATGTACTGTGCAAAAACAAAATACAAACCTTCAATTTAATTGTATTGGGTTAATATTTTTCTTAATGTGGAAACAAAAAACAAAAACAAATTTCTAATGGTACAGACGCAATGTCATAATTGCAAAGAGCAAACAGACATTAAAAGGATATAGGGCTGGATGATTAATCAAATGTGCCGATTAATTTGCCTTTTGCAGGAGCATAATGCTGATATAGAATAATAATAAATCTTATATAGCACCTGACAAAGTGGCTGAATTCCATCAGGTTCTTTTCAGTCGGCAGTCTGAACCAGGGGCAGGTAGGCGAGAGTAAGCGATCGCTTAGGGCACTATACCCTTAGTGTCAGGATTCGGGATGTGTGGATCCACTGGACCACCGTGGGAGGTGGTACTAGCCGACACCTGGGATCGGAGTCTATGTGTCACCTGGTCTTCACCAGAGCCCGCCGCAAAGCAGGATGGACTTTCTGTGGCAGGGTATCACCAGGTCATTCCACAGGTGCGACTAGCCCTCGGTTGCAGCCGAGGTTGAGGTACCTTAATGGAAGACAGTCTCGTGGTTGGCGTGTGGGCACTGCTATCTTGGAGCGGTGATCCATTACTATGACAGCCTCTGGTCACCCGAGGCTTTCTCTTTTTCCACTATTTATTACAATGTGGGATTTGCACATTGTAGTACATGATGCGTAAAATCCCCATATAATGCCGTACTGTAGTATGGCAGTATATGGTAGGATCAATCAGACAACCTAGGGTTAAAGTACCCTAGGGGGTCAGAAAAATTGGGGAAAAAAATGCAATAAAAATCCCTAAATATTCAAATCACCCCCCTTTCCCTAGAATTATTATAAATATAAATAAACAGTAAAAATCAGAAACATGTTAGGTATTGCCCTGTTCTATAATGTCCAATCTATCAAAATATAATAAAGTATTTTTTCCCGGCGTTTAATCTCATAACAGAAAATTAAGCGCAAAAGTCGAAAATGACACTCTTTTGCCATTTCAATAAACATAAAAAATTAAATGAAGCGTGATCAAAAGGCCTTACAGTCCTCTTAATAGTAGCATTGAAAACATCATCAAAAGTCGCAAAAAATGACACCACACATAGCTCCGTATACCAAACATGGCAAAATTAAGAATTTTTTAAAATTTTTTTTAATTTTTGTAAATTTATGAAAACATTATAAAACCTATATAAATTTGGTATCCCCGTGATCGTACCAACTCAAAAAATAAAATAGACATGTCAGGTGGGGCGCTCAGTGAAAGCCACAATGCATTTTTTCACAAATTCACTACATTTGGAATTTTTTTCATGGTTCCAAGTACACAGCATGGAATATTGAATTTTAAATCACTTTGAAGTGCAATTTGTTACGCAGAAAACAAGCCATCATACAGCTCCTTACATGAATAAAGTTATGGATATTTGAAGGTGGGGAGTGAAAAATGAAAATGTAAAAACAATAAAGGGCCTGGTCATTGAGGGGTTAAAGACACTTATAGATAATCAAAATAAAGGCATAAAAAAATAACTAGTTCCTAGGACTCCAATTGGTTACGCCCCTCCTCCCCAACAGTGTTGGCAGGTTAAAGAGCTTCCGAAGAGAGCTGCTGACCCTCAGCTGGAGGGGTTAGGCCACCGTACACTTTTAGCCGAAGTCAGTGGGGCAGATTTATCAAACTGTCTGAAAGTCAGAATATTTCTAGTTGCCCATGGCAACCAATCACAGCTCCCCTTTAAAATATTCATGAGCACTGGTAAAATGAAAGCTGAGCTGTGATTGGTTGCCATGGGCAACTGGAAATATTCTGACTTTCAGACAGCTTGATAAATCTGCCCCAGTGTCTCCACATGCAGCGCAATGTGTATACATGGAAAAGCCCTTTTTCTCTTCTCAAATGGGGTCCTAAGAAATTGGTAACACCTTTTATGTCCATAGCCATTAGTTTATCTATAATTTTGCTCCTACTCAACCAGAGACTCACAGACGCTTTTTCGGATGCAATTGATAAGGCATTCATTTATCTCCCTTACATGGCTGCTTTGTTAGGAAATAGATTATGTTATGAGTCCGTATTTTTTTTTTGTATTGTGCTTTTGGTTAAAACATAGAGATTTTCTATTCTATTATATGAATCAAAAGTTAAGTTTTAATATCACTTTTTACCTGAAAGTTTAGTTTGGTATTCTGTCATTTGCACAATATTATACACACATGCTTTTAATGTTATAGCGTATGTTCAACTGATTTATTTTCAAGTATAGTCTCCTGTATAGAATATCTGCATCAACGTTATACTTTTCATAAGTATATCAGGTCAGATAGGCCTTTGAGGGATGATGACTTTTTTTGTTATTCCTAAATTTGACAAATATTCACATTGGATCTTGCTTTAGACTAGTTTATGTTTAACAGAAATGGACTTTTTACCCTTTGAAAATCCACCTTGTAACCTGAGGGTAAGCTCTGGTCCCTTACAAGCTGGCACATTCTCAACATCATGCTTGTTGAGCAGAGACAGAACCAGGCTGACAGTAATATACGTCCTAACATGGGCACAGTTTTCTGATTTGTAGGACATTAAAGTCACTAGTCATGGAATTTATTTTCACTGTTCATTTTTAGAAGTGGAATAAATCCTTATGGATAGGAATATAAATGTCAAAGAAGAAAAGGAAAAACTGAAAACAAAATGGTAAAATGGAACACAAAATTGCATTCAATAACCTGTAGATAAGAAATAATGGTACAGATTTGATACTTCTGTCTAAAATATAATATAAACTGACACCAGACAATCTAAAGTATTGACAATCATATTGAATGATATTATGGTATATTTCTAGAAAATTTTGTTAAACTTTATTAAAAAATAGAAAGAAAATTTCTGTAGAATCACATTATAATACCCTTAACCATTGTACATTTCTAAATTTCATAAGGGTTTGAATAAGAAATGGGCTAGCACTACCCTACATGAAATATGAAAGAAGGTTTGGCAATTTTCTGCCAAAAACACCACATTAAATCATTAACCATTAAAAAGTACAACATATTTCAAGAAATTGCGTTTAAGGGACACAGCCGGTAGTTATGTACACAGGGGCGTAACTACAGCGGTAGCAGCCACAGTGTCAGGGGGCCCCGCAATCCGAACTGACACTAAAGAATGAAGAATGTACACCATTATATACATATTACGCTGCACATTGTGGTATATATATTGTTTATGTATGTGTATCTGTGATGTGTATATGCTGTATGTGTATATGGTGTACGGTGTGTATAAATACAGTACGTTATGTGTGTATGTAAGCTGTATATCTGTATATGGCACTGTATGTGTGTACATGTGAGGTGTATATGCTCACATATACATATGTGTATGTATGAGTGATGAACTTTATGTTTATGTATATAGAAATGTAACATATGTATATTTCTATATGGGGCCCTGCCTCTCCTTGTTACGCCACTGTATGTACACCTCAACTAGTCAGGCCCAATCATAAATAAAGTACAAAGGTTTAAAAAAAAGCATAGATTTTTTATTTAATATCACAGTGTAACAGAAATATCAGTTTCAGTGACCTGCAAAATGTCAAATATCAACCCAAACAAATATGCATAAAAATATGCACAAATTGAATGAACATAACAAGTGAATATTACCCAGTAATACCTTGATTGTAAAGTTGTTCCTTTCAGTGAATAGCGTGCAGTAATAATATGATTTTAAAGTTGCTCCTGTCAGTGAATAGCATCCAATCAGACCTTAATCATAAAGGTGTTCCTGTCAGTGAATAGTCTTCAGCAATACTTTGATTGTAAAGTTGCTTTTGTCAGTAAAAAGTATCCAGTAATACCTTAATTGTAAAGTTGCTCCCATCAATGAATAATGTCCAGTAGTATTTTGGAAATAAAGGACATAAATGTGCTATGTTGCTGTCAGTGAATAGCATCCAGTAACACCTTGATTGTAAAGTTGTTTCTGTCAATGAATAACATCCTGTAATACCTTGATAGTAAAGGTACTGCTGTCAGTCAATAGCGTGCAGTAATACCTGTACTACAGGTCTTAATGAATTAAGGAACATGAAAGTGGACTTGGTGGTGCTGCTGCTGGCTGTAGTGAAGGAGCTGGTGCTGCTGGAAGAAGACATGTTCCGTGTCTTCCTGTTCCTCTGGTACAAATAGGCACCAGCGTGTGCAGTGTGTACTTGTAAGCCCCAATAGGCTACATGAAGTTGAGGAATTGGCAGACAGTGCATCAACTTCTCCACCATGCTCATCCTAATTTGGAGTTCAGAGTCCTCCACCTCACACCCCCTTCAAAGTAGCAAAGCCATTTCAGCCACAATCAAACAATATCAAAATAACACAGTCCAAGGCAATACAATCTCGAAGAATAAGTGATAAATAAATAATCAGAACAAAGCTAGGGCGCTGTGTCTTTACAGTGCTTCTGCATGAGACCTAGTATCTGAAACTGGCAGGTCACGGATTGGTGAATTCACTGGAGAGATGAAAAAAATGAGGTCTGTAATGCTCTGCTTGGAAGACACAATATTTTATTCGGAGTTCATATGCAAGGTGGAATGCGCGTTTCGGGAACGGACCGTTCCCTTCATCAGGTCCAATAGTACATTCCTTAATAAAAACGTTCCGATGATACGCGGTTCCATGTCAGGAGATATTCAAATGAAGGGGTCTAGGTCTGAGATAGCCTTACATCTTCTAAGGATGTATGTGCCGTATTGAGTGTTAAGGAGAGCAGCATGAGAGAGACACTGCTCCGGGACCCCTAATCCGAATCCCCCGATTAGGCAGCCATCCCCACCTGAACCCTGCTTCCACTCCCCTACTGCTGACCGGCCGCTCCCCGCTTGGCCGCAGTCTTACAGGTGGGCAGAGGAGGACTCAGGCGCCACTGAATCGTGCCACTGTGCCAGTCTCCAGCCGCTGCCCTGTAGGATCGGGGGAGCCGACTCCACCGCTCCGGTCTCCTGCAGCCCAGACCTCCGCTGCTGGTGCCATGCTCCGGCCGACACCGAGAACCATAGGGGACTGCTGGGCGCCATCTTGCCTCCCACACCGCTGTGGAAGTTAACCCCTCACCTGCCGGACAACCACTAAGGAGGAGGAAGGACATGTGCCACTTCTCCCCTACTCAATTTAGGGGGATCCTGGGCAGTGGCCATCACCAGGCGCCGCAGGAACTCTCCCTTAGCCTTCTTCGCAGGAACTCTTCGCAGGCCCCACCTGCTCTGGCCTTTCGCTGGCAGAACTATATCCAGGCTGTCTGCTGACCTCCCTAGTGTGCTGTGCCTCCAGCTCTGAATATACTAGTGCCCCGAACTCCTGACGTACCCCGCAGCCTACCCTCCTTCACCCTGTCTGCCAACATGGGTAACAGGAGAAAGACAGCCAAACTGACCAAGGCAGCAGCAGGTGTCTCTGCGCCTCCATCTGATGATGAATCCATTCCGAAGGACCCCCAATTCCAATCCCTGGAACCGCTGGATGCTCAGGAATGTTCCACCTCCCAAGCGGTTCTGGCACAGATTCAATCCAATGCTAGGAAAAAGTCGGGGAAATTCTAACGCACACAGCCGCATTCTCCTCAAGGGTCCTCATATTCCTCTCCCTCCATCTTTGATGGCTCCCAGAGCCCGCCACAACTTGTGAGCTGTGAGGACACAACCGACTCATCCGATCCATCAGCTCTGTTGGACCGCAAGTTTGCGGAGGTGCTGTCGGCCATAAACATGTGCCAGTCTATGCTTGTCACCAAAGTGGATGAGCTGAGGCAGGACTTTGTTATTCTGAGACATGACGTCCATAGAGCCAAAGAACGTATCACAGAAACAGAGCGCAGAATATCTGAGGTGGAGGACGTCCAGCGACTTATGCCGGCCCAAATCTCTGATCTACAGCGCCAAATGTCTGCATCCATTGATCGGGCTGATGACCTTGAAAACCACCTGAGAAGAAATAGCGTTCGAGTGGTCGGCCTACCTGAAAAAGTTGCTTCATGATGCAGAACTCTGAGTCTATACAGAGGCAGGTGTATTTAATACAGAGATTATACACATGTGGGATTATATTTACATCATCAGTCATTTAGGACAAACATTGGAGCATTCAGAGATCCTCACTGAACCTTTGGAGTGGTTTGCTGCACTTGAAAGAAAAGGGCCCGCAATAATATTTGCAGGTCCCACTTTTCAGATGATTTAAATTTTTACAAAAGTTTTAAGATATCCAATAAATTCGTTCCACTACACAATGGGCCATTGTTGTTATTCTTCAGCAATAAATCGCGTTGCTGCCGAGTGTTGTCCACTGACACTCTAGTACCAGAACTTTACATTGCGCCAGCAGTTTGGCACCTACTGTTGTGGTTATAACTCTACTGTGCACTATTGTGGGATGTTTTTAATTGAGTGACGGCCTTAACCTCTGGATGATTTAATCGGATTGGCCTTAACCTCCAGGCAAGTTCTGAATGTAATTTAGCCATCCCTAGGTGAACACTTTCGCTTCTGCAGACATTCATCATCAAAATGCATAATGAAGGATCCTAATGGTCTTACTTTATCACTGATGAGCACACAATTCTAAGGGCGAAACATTTTGGAAGATTTTTATTTTTTACTTTGTCTCAGGTTTACCCAAGAGAGTTTATGGGTACAACACAGATCACATATGAGTGGCCCCATAAGTATTGTTTTTGGACAGTTAGATTCATTGTGCTTACCATTGACATACTACACTTAATTCATTTAGGAATGCAAGTCAAGCCACCAGTGGGGGATCCCCCAATTGCAACATTGACCAATGCAAAACATTTAGGTATGTTCCGATTGCAAGCGTTTCAGAGCGAAATCCAGATACCAATCGTGAGAAATGCCTCCTGGTGTGCTTGGCATTGCTTCCTAAAGGTAATTCAAACCATTGAGGTCCGAACGGTGCACTTCGTCAGGTTTCCCGAATACTACCATTTGTGCCAAATTTCCCCGGATCAGCTAATCCGCGGCTCACGCCAGTGTCAATCTCATTTTTAAAAGATTTTATTTTGCAATTTTTTACATTTTTAAACAAAAACAGTACAAAAAACATATAAACAAGGTTCCAAGCTGTGACATGGATAGAACCGCGTGGCAGAGGGATCCCGAGATTATAGGAAGTAGCGGGTCAGGATATTATATTGTCCAAACATTCATGTGGTAATAACATGAGCTTCAATAAAAAAATTTTTGATTATACAGCCAGTCACTTATTAAGACCTAAATTAACATGGAGTAGGACAGTCATCCACTCTCACACACATACAACACACATACATAGTCACTTCCTCCATTATGGTATTGGATTTAAATCCAATGCTTATGAAGTGGTGTAGGGATTCTCACAACCCATCTAGACCAGATACGATTGAATTCTGGGGACATTTCCTGTTTACATACATAAGCGGTAGTTAGGATGACACTGTTAATGAGTAGAATCCATCTCCTTATCAGAGGAGGGTCCTGGTCTTTCCATGACATCACCACCACTTTTCTAATGTAAACCTGAAGAAAATTTATCCATTGATAGTTTCATTTCATATTACCAAGTAGGCATACAGAGGGGGACATCAAGCACGGGAACTCAAAATGTTAGTGCAGCAAACTCTAGGACCTCGGACCAAAAAATTACGGACCCTTATGACAGGTCCACACATAGTGTAGAGAAGGTACCCAGCTTCAGCTTGGCAGCAAAAAACCTAGATTGTTGGGGATTTGCCCCCATACGAATAGCTTAGCAGGGGTGAAAAAACTTGGTGGAGGAATTTGGATTGTATGAGGAAATCTCTTGCGCTCACCACTGAGGGATAAAATAGGATATTTCTACCTCCCTCCAATCATCGTCTGATAGGTCAGGAAAATCACAGTCCCAGCATTCCAGGCTACATCGAAAGGTCTGGATTTTTGTTCCTGCAGCAGGGCATAAACTGGGTGAGGGTTTTGGGGAGATTCCGGTGTCCTAGCAAGGTTCCAGTTTGGAAAAATTGTACTGACAGGCTGGAGTGAACCAAATGAGCCCTGAAGGCATGGCGTAATTGGGCATAGTGGAAAATGGCAGTATTGGGAACCCTAGTCTTTCCCTCAATTAATTGAAGCAAGTAGTTCTGCATTGCAGACAGTAGTTGACCAATGAACTTCCCCCCTGCAGCCCCCCACATTGTCCACAGCGGAAGTGAGAAAAAGTGCGGGAGCCACGGATTGAGCTAGAGTGGGGTCCTAGGGGATATTGGGGAGAGTTCTTTTCCCCTACCATGATTTGTGCTCTGCGCCAACATACAGCAACTGTGGCGCATGTGGAGGGGGTTCATGACTGAGATTGTATTTGTACAACAGATTTCGTAAGGGCTTCATAGGAGCCTCCAATGCACCAGTCTGGCACAGTGGCCACATTCCCTCTATCAAGTCTATCCACCATTGAGCATAAACCATTGGACCGCCAAGTAGTACAGGTAGAGGTCAGGGGCAGCTAGCCCACCCGGGACTTGGGAGTGTGGAGAAGGGCTAAAACTAAAGCGCCTCCCTGCCAGGTAAAAGGACCTCCTGAGGCTTTTTGTAGCACTATCGGGCAGGCGTGAAATAGATACAAAAACTTGGGAGGAAAGATCATCTTGAAGATGTTAATTCGCACATATAGAGATAGGGGGAGCAAAAGACCAGGTTTCAGGTGCGATTCAGTGGGGTATCAGAGGGTCAATATTAGTTGTTCGGTGTAGGGCGTGTCCTACATGACACCTGAATCCCCAGATACTTAAATGGGGCAACCACCTGAAAAGGGGCGATGGAGCGGAAGGGATTTTCTCCTGGCCAGAGGGACAAACAGAGCGATTACCCAGTTGACTCGAAGGCCCGAAGGAGGGATAACTAGCGAGGAGCGCCACATCCCCCAAGGTACACCAATTGGTCATCAGCGTAATGGAGACTTTTCAGTGAGTAGAAACCTCTCATGATGCCCTTAATGTTATCTGCATGACGAATTGCCACTGCAAGGGGGCTTCTATAGCGAGTGCAAATAGGAGTGGGGAAAGTGGGCAGGGCCCACTGTCTAGTACCTCTGGCCAGGGAGAGAGAGGAGAGAGAGATATCAGGTTAGTCCTGACCTAGTGTTACACCCGCGATCCTTGGTACGGATTGAGGTGTACCCATGCCTGCTGCCGCGGTCTCCGCTCCACCAGCTCTCATTACCTCTCCTGGCTCCGGCCTGCACTCTTGCTCCCAGCGTGTAGGCCGCATGTTCTTCCTGCAGTCGTGCTCCTGCCACTAGAGGGGGCGCGCACGGGACTTCTCACCAGCCTTAAAGGGCCAGAGCGTCCTCCTTATTGGCTCTGGAATTCCTGGCTTGGCTATATAGCCTGGCGGACTCCAGATCCCCGCCGGATCTTCAGGTCATTCTATTGAGTGAAAGCCTTCCTGAGCGTTTCCATACACCTCCGTGTTCCTGTGGTGATTCCCGTGTTCCCTGTGGTGATTCCCGTGTTCCTGTGGTAATCCCGTTTTCCTGTGGTGGTCCTGCAATCCTGTGGTGGTCCTGCATTCCTGTTGTGTGCTGCAATTCCTGTGGTGGTTTGCAATCACTGTGGCGGTCCTGCATTCCGTGGCGGTCCTTGCATCCTGGCGGTCTGCAATCCGGTGGCAGCTCATCTGGCGGGTCTCTGCAATCTGTGGTGGTCCTGCATTCCTGTGGCGGTCTGCATCCGTGGCGGTCCAGTATCTAGCCGTCCTTCAGAGGCTGGGATCTCTGCCAGAGCTTCAGAGGTCTGGCCAGCCGTCCTTCAGAGGTCCCTGCCGCAGTCCTTCAGGTCCTGCCTGCATACCTGCCCTGCTGCCTTCCGTGGCCCCCGTGTCCCTACCTTGGCTGCCGCCACGGGCCTAGTCGCAACACGCGGAGCGACCCTGGTGGACTCCCGCCGCAGCAAGCATCCGCTTTGCGGCGGGCTACTGGCAAAGACCAGGAGTTCACTTAGACACGCTCTGGGGTGGCTAAGGTTGTTATCTCACCGCGGTGGTCCAGGAGTCCACTTACTAGTCCTAAGGGACTAATCCCCATAGACTGTGACAACTAGCTTTGGGTCATTGTTATAGTAGTTTAACTAATGCCATAAAACGGGGACCAATGCCCAGCTTAGGTAGGAGGGCCCATAGATATGGCCATTCGACGGATTCAATGCATTACAGCTGTCCAGAGACAATATAAAATCCAGAGCTTGATGCCCTCTCTGCCTATGCAATGTTTAGGTGCACTCTTGTATATTAAATCTGTTCCCCTACCAGGCATTAATCCTGTCTGATCGGGTTGAATAGGGACAGTATAACCTTGTTGAGTCGAGTGGCTAATCTACTTGCTAATATTGATTATCCGAATTTAATAGAGAAATTGGGCGATATGAGTAGGCAGGCATCAAGGGGTCCTTGCACTGGTTTAGGTAAGACAACAAGAGGGCTTATCGCATGAGTCAGGGAAGGAAACCCTTTCCAGTGCATTAGAGTATAAACTTAGGAGACTGGTATAAACTGTACCACTCCCCTCCCAGCCCGTCAAGGCCAGGAGTCTTGCCAGGAGGAGGAGACTGATATCGCCAGTTCCGCCTCCTCCGCCGAGATTGGGGCGTCGAGCTCGGACGTACGTTCCATAAAGGAAGGTTGTTTAGGAATTGGGATATCTCAGCAGAGGAGGTGACAATCTGGAACATAAAGAGAGGAATAGAATGCGGAATAAAGAATTAATGGTCCTAGGATCTGTGACCAAGTCCCATTTCATCTAGGATGGAGGCACAGAGGCCCAGGACGTTCTGACCTTAACAAATATGCTAACAACTTCCCATTTTTGTCTCCAAATTCAAATATGGGAAAAGAGTAGGGAGGTATCTAACCCTGCAGCTTTCAGCCAACACGGTGACCTGTGAACATCAACAATGAGGTTAACATAAGCAGTGTGTAATGCACAGGTCTCTCAGTAATGTCAATAGCATCAAAATGAAGAGGATGAAGAACCCTTGGAGAACAACTATTATCACAGTTTAGATTGTGTTCAAGGAAACCATAAAGGATATATCTCCATCATTATTCAGGAGAAGGAGGTCTCCCGGTGGGGTGCAGCTTGGGGGGGGGGGGGGGGGGCGGCATCAACCCAGTGAGCGGCCTCCGACAGGGAGGTGAAGAAAAGTGTTTTTTGACCGTCCACAATATGAAGCCTGCAGGGTATAACAGAATATTTGTATCCCTTATCACGTAGGCGAGCATGGACTTCGTTGAAGGTGGCCCGCTGTTTTTGACTGATGCAGAGAAGTCAGGGTAGAAGGACACTCTATTGCCCTCGTATCAGATTTCACCCATTGCCATAGTGACAAGAGGACTGCCGCTACGCAATGGGTGGAGCCCGTCTGTTGACGCAGTCTTAAAAAGGGTGGTACCGAACAAAGGCAAAGAACAAGGTCGGGATTGCCTGGTGGGGACCACGGGGGGGCAAGGGAGGAGGTGGCACGCGATGCGCCCTTTCGACTGTAAAGAAAAAGAGAGAAGTCTAGGTGGCACAAGCATATTTTTAAGCCAGCCTTCAAAAAGGAAATGGGGTCCGGATCCTCACTTTCTACCAAGCCCGGCCATCCCCCTAAACTTCCATCTCAAACAAGGAGAGGAATGAGACACGATGCAGCCAAAAGGTCCATGATAATTCTGTATGAACTGCAGAGATCTACATCTGAGGTAGGAGAGTCTGTTCATGGAACAACAATCAGTATAAACTGCACAAATCTGGCCTTATGGAAGAGTGGCAAGAAAAAAGCCACTTCTCAAAGATATCATAAAAAGTCTTGTTTAAAGTTGCCACAAGCCACCTGGGAGAAACAACAAACATGTGGAAGAAGGTTTTGATCAGATGAAACCAAAATCGAAACTATTATGTGTGTTGGATATATGACGTCAAACATGGTGGTAGAAGTAAATGGTTTGGACCTTTTTCTTCAGCAGGGACAGGGAAGATGGATGGAGCCAAATACAAGGATCATTCAGGAAGAAAAACCTGAGAAACAAAAGTTAAAGTATGCAATAAAATTAATTACACTACAATTGATTCTTCACTGAGGTGCAGCACTGCAATCAGGGCCGGCAGCCATGCAGGTCCTGGCTATAGTCTGAATAATGCTTAAAAAAGCTGCAGCAGTAACTGAAGAAACATCCTCTAAGCTTGTGATCTCATTGCTGCATTCTAAGTCCAGGGGTGATGGGAGGATACATTGCTGGACTGGAGCACATAGAGGAGTAAATACAACTACTTTCTACAGTCTCTTGAATGTATATGTATAATATTTTATGTACACACATTTCTATAATTATATATATACACAAATAAACATCTATATGTATAGACCTGTATAAGTACATAAGTAAATGAAAACGGAATCAAAGCTGAGCTCAATGTTGCAAATTGAGTGCAAAATTGTGAGTTAATGGATAATATCAGCACTTCCTGTAAACCTGGCAACTCACACAATAACTTTGGTAAGAAGAATTCTCTTCACATCTTCTTCTATCTGAAATGTGTCAGTTCTTCCAATCGGAATTCTGCTTTGAAGATTTAGCACCACAAAAAAGTTGTTGTTTTTCCTTTTATTCCATGACAAATGTAAAATTGTTTCGTTTTTCCCCAAAAGATGACAGTTATGCCCTACAGAAGCAATAGTCACAGTTATGCCCACATTGCCAATAGTCACAGTGCCTGCCCATGTAGTCATTAGTCACAGAGTCACTTGTCGCCCCATAGGATGGTCCTACTCCCAGTAGTCACAGTGTGTTCATATTCATTACGTACTCAGTACATAGTGCTTCCCCCAGTAGCAGTGCTGCACTCAGTAGCCAGTGCTCCCCCAATAGTCACAGTGCTGCCCCAGTGGCCAGTGTTGCTCCCAGTAGTCACAGTGCAGTCCCCAGTGTCACAGTGCTGCCCCAGTAGTCAGTACTGTACTCAGTAGCTAGTGCTTCCCCCAGTAGTCAGTGCTGCACACCGTAGCCAGTGCTCCCCCCAACAGTCACAGTGCTGCCCCCAGTGGCCGTGTTCCTCCCGTAGTAACAGTGAAGTCCTCAGTAGTCACAGGGCAATCCCCAGTAGTAATCACATTGCCAAACACCAATAATTACAATGCACAGGAGGGTGCTGCCCTTGGGGAGGATCTTCACTCCCAATGGCATAACTGAAAGCAACGACCCTTGGCTGCGTCAACCGTAATTTCAGTGCTGCTGGCGACTTTCAAGGGGTATTTAAAGAGTTCAGTACTTGACCCAGACAGAATTTGAAAATCAGGTTGACTATATGTGCCAAACCTGAATTTGTACAGGGCCAATCATCTCTACTAAACACATTAACTCTGCGGTTTAGTTACTTTTTATTTATAAGAAAGCTGTAGAAATGAGTTTTCAGGAAAAAAAATATAAAGCTTGTTGTTTAAGATGTTTGGAAAGATATTGTTGCAGATGTAGTGCTTACCTTCTGTAGCAAATTGTATAAACTATGCCTACAGTGTTGTATACATAATTTTGCAATGAATTAAAAATTAATGGATATTCATTTAGGAAGAATTGTGTCCCAGTGCTTAGCAGAGGATAACTCCAGGCTCTGTGGAGAATGATGTCAAAACAATGACTGCTGAATGTTGACTCATCGATCTTCATAATTTGCAAAACTGTTTCTAAGGATAATTAAATGTCACATGCAGTATAAATAAGTGAAAGTACAAAAATCAAAGTAGAATTCACAAAATAGTGAAAGAAATCTGTGGGCAATTTTATTGGACATTTCCACACAGGAACCTTATGCAGTGAAACCTTATGCCGTAGAACTGAAATCTTTCAAAGTTGAATAAACCTACGTTTATTTTAAGAGTTTCCTGATGAGGTTGAAAAACCAAGTGTGATGTTTTCAAAGTAAAGTTTTTTTGGACATGGAGACAAAACTAAAGAAAAACAGAAACAGAATGGAGACAAAATGCAACAGATGCGAATGAAGCTGAGCACCAATGCTGATGTGATAGCCCTAAGTCTTAGCTTTCCTCTTGTAACTAACTACACATCAGTCTCTTGACAAACCGGTGCCAACTGTCACTGAATGGAGGATCCGTTAGGAGCACAGGGTTTCCCCGACTTAAGAACACCCGACTTACGACCCCTAGTTACAAACGACCTTGGATTTTGGTAATTTACCATACTTTACCCAGGCTACAATGATCAGCTGTAACAGTTATCAGAGGTGTCGCAATTAAGATTTATTACTAATATTGGTTCTTATATTTTTCTGCCTTTGACAATAGGATTTTTATATTTTTGGAACAAGTATCATCAATAAGTTCATTGCAGGCACCTTTGACAACTCTTAGGCCCCTTTCACACTTGAGTGTGATGCGCTGAACTCGCAGCATGTGCAGGCTGGATTCCCGGCACAACGATGAAAACGGACATGCGGAGCCCAGTTCCGGTTTTTCACATTTGGACAGGTGATCCAGGCAGCTGCGAGTGTGATGCAAGTTCACCCACCCGCAAGTGTTAAAGGGGCCTTACAGGTGGTATTACATTCTATGGTTAAAGTTCTGTAAATTACCAGCATCCAGAGAGCTTCACCAGAGGTCAAGTTGAGCAGTGATGTTTAAAAATCCAATTATCACAAAGACCAAAAAATTTACAATTATAAAATATACAGTTCCGACTTGACATATACCATTAACAAAAAAAACTAAAAATTGGTTGCATAATCATTTATAAAAGAAAAAAATAAGTCATGTTAAACATTATGTGGTTACATTAATTCTTTACTGACCCTGCAAACTAACTAAATGGTTGTGTTACCCTTTCAGTGGAAGAAAAAGTTTCATAAGGACAAATCAAAATGTATCTTATGCAAATGACATTTAGCAGTGATTGCTGCGGTGAAGAGAAGTGTTACAATTAAGGCTAGCATTGTGATGGACAAGAGACCATTAAATTATATTTCTTTACCTGTGAACTATAAACTGAGAGCTGAACAAGATTGCTGATGAGAGCTTGTCATGACTATTCCTGGGAGAGGAGCCACAGAGGTATCTGAAAATAATTTCAGTACTTAACTAGGAAGTAATTACCTAATCCTGAGTCATTTATTAATTCACTTCATCATCCTGATTAGGAAGAATCGCTCCATTAGCACCAACAAATCAAGCCTTAATAAAAGAGTCACGCTTCATTCACTGAATTCATATATTTATGTAAACCAATTTGTAAAGAAGAGACAGACTAGCTGATATGCATAGAAGCTCACATCGCACCTCTCATGTCAATAGAGTGTTAATAACATGAGACCCTGAAAGGGGGATGACTAGAGGAAGCTGAGTGTTGTTGCAAAAAATGCTTGCCATACTAAAATATACAAAGTTTAAAATGATTTAACCAACAGACAATAAAGGATTACTTTTCGAAATTTTCTTATGATCGTACTCCTGTAAATCGTAAATAAGACACATTTGGAGTATGAAAAAAATGTATTATGAAAATGTTGCAAACTAATTTTAGACAAAAGAACAATCTGTAAATGTGTTTGAGCTATTGTTGGTGGGTTCCCTTTTCAGCTTATAAGCATAACAATTGGTTATTTGGTATTATGAAGCTAGTATACAAATGTAAAATAGAAACAAGAAAACCAATTCTTATTTATTTCAGCTTGCTTTTTTGAAGGAGTAAAAGAGCAAGAAAAAAGAACAACTGGAATACCAGTGATAATTAAAACTGCACGCAGTCACATAGTGCTGTAATTTGCACGTGTGACAAAAGTAAATAAAATATGTAAGGGGAGAAGAGATATTGTATGTGATTACCGGGTCCTAACAAAGAAAGGATTATAAGGAGTAGGGTGTGGTGTTGTAGTTGGTCCCATTTTTCCCACTTGAGGTCTAACAGCTAGCTTGATATAAAGTAGTGCCAGTACTGGCACACGGGCACTTTTATTCAAGTAGCAGGGAATCCTCTCAAAGCCAGCCCTAGCTTCACAACAAACATCAGTGAAGCAAAAACTAGCCCCATCCACTGGAGCCTTCCCTGAGCTGGAGACTCTCCCACAGCGCTATTGTAGACTTTCTCGTGGAGCTTCATAGAGAGTAAAAGAACAAGGCCCACTAGATCCAGAGGTCTTAGCCTCAAGGACAAGCCCTCACTACAAGAGGTCACAAACTGCATCTTGCTCTCTAACCCCTACATCCTACTCCAAGATGACAAAGTAAGATAGAACAGTTTTTGAAAAAGAAATCCCTGTTCCCACAGAGCCATCATCAAGGTGCTCAGCAGATCTATTGAACCCCCGAAAGTGGGAGATCTTCCCTGGATTCAGTGAAGAGTCAAGAGATAGGTCAAGCATGTGAGGGGCAAAGTTGATGACTTGATGAGACTTAAACAACATTGATGCACTTCAACACCAAAACTAGCTACCTCATTAGAAACTGTCAAGCTCCACTTAAGAGAATACTGCCCTATGTGGAGGACCAGGACAAAAAGGGCAGGAGAAACAACCTCGCCTCGAGGAATTCCTAAATCATCAGGCATTCTCTCATCAGTAAGAAATAATTATGTCTGTAGTTCACCCAAATGTTGTGCCGTGTGTTGCACGTCGCAGACTCCACACGGACCTAATGCAAGGAACAAGCTTCAAAAGAGCCAGACTAAGAGTGTCGGATGGACACTGAAATGTGTTGGCCAGAGTAGGCTAACCTTTGTACCTTGTGTGATACCATGTTGTAGCTACGACAGTGATCTTACTCGATATTACGTATCCAAAATAAAGTATCTGAATTTTTTAAATAACTCCGGATGTGGCACCACGGATCTCATTCTGTTTTGAAGCCTATTCTCTCATCAGACATTCCAAACTTCACCCTGACCTTCCTCGGCCTCTACATCCACCAGTTCAAACTGCACACTAACCATAGAAAAGCGCACAGAGCTTATGGCTTAAAATAAAGAGGTCGACCCCCCAAGAGACATTATTTTAAGCTTCTTTATTCTGCTCACAGAGACATTAGGAAAGCAAGAGAAGGAATGGATCTGACATTTGGCGATGCACGTATTTCACTATTTGTTTGTTTGTGTTTGTTTTTACATAATGCTGGTAATGTTGTCACCAATATCAGTCTTGTAAGCAGACATGGAGATGCCCTGAGGTTGGCGCAACCTCAAGGTGTCTCCACACTCCCTGTGAGAAGATGAGTAAACATGGTTTTAATCTATCTAGCACCCTCTTTGGGTCCCTGTAGGTGCTTCACTGTAGTAGTTAATTGCTAGATACACCATTAACACTTCTCCTACCTTATCACAAGTTCCCCCTCAATCAACATCCCACTCAGCTCCAACTAACATTTCGTTACCAACTGGAACTTAAATGGTCTTAACTCTCAATAAAAAGTTCCTGGATTTTTCTTGCTCTAAAAGAAAGCATAGACATAGCCATCTTGCAAGAATCCCATTTCCAGTTAACAAAGACACCAGCTTATCGACTACAAGAAAAACATCCTCTTTGAGCTTATAGCACAACTGAGGTAATATATCCATTTTATTAGCCAAACAACTGTCACCATTCACTTCAAACACCAACCAAGTAAATTGGTTTATGTTACATAGGAAAAGATAGAGCTCACCTTCCAAACACAATGCCATGTGTGAAGGAAAACGGCACGGACTACCTCGCTGCTAAGGCATCAAGCTTCAAAGTGGAAGAAATATTCACGGTCCAGCCAGTATCCGATACACACTACTTTATTGGGTAAATCACCGATACAAAGAGAGTTGGCAAGTCAACGCGTTTCCAGCGGATCAACCGCTCTTAATCAAGACCAGTATATAATAAAAACATGACAAACATAGCACAAACATAGCCGGGAGGGTGGGACTCTGCCCCAAAATGACAAGTCACTTCCCATCTGTTGATGAATATTCATGAATGAGGGATGTGTTCCGTGGAAGACAGGTGAGTCTCTAGTAACATATACACACAAGGAAAAAGAAAAAGAAAACCATTCTATACAGCAAGTAACAATATCAATGAATGACTGAAAGAGGTAAATCCAGAGGGGAAATAAATGCAAAAAAGAGATTATGACACATAAATATGTGCGGATGGGACGCTGCCCCGCGCCGGGCCCTCCAGGGTCTTCTATATCATGGTTTTCGCT
The DNA here is from genome assembly GCA_019512145.1 of Engystomops pustulosus. Classification (NCBI taxonomy): domain Eukaryota; kingdom Metazoa; phylum Chordata; class Amphibia; order Anura; family Leptodactylidae; genus Engystomops; species Engystomops pustulosus. The sequence continues at coordinate 200,020,753 of CM033642.1, read as the reverse complement.
GGTTCTCTTTTGCCGCACCTATCATTCCTTGACCCTTTCCCCGACGTGGGACCGCGTTTCTTCCCAACATTACTCACCATATTTATGTGTCATAATCTCTTTTTTGCATTTATTTCCCCTCTGGATTTACCTCTTTCAGTCATTCATTGATATTGTTACTTGCTGTATAGAATGGTTTCTTTTTCTTTTTCCTTGTGTGTATATGTTACTAGAGACTCACCTGTCTTCCACGGAACACATCCGTCATTCATGAATATTCATCAATAGATGGGAAGTGACGTGTCATTTTGGGGCGGAGTCCCACCCTCCCGGCGGGGATTTTAAATGTGCTATGTTTGTCATGTTTTTATTATATACTGGTCATGATTAAGAGCGGTTGATCCGCTGGAAACGCGTTGACTTGCCAACTCTCTTTGTATCGGTGATTTACCCAATAAAGTAGTGTGTGTTCGGATACTGGTGGGACTTGAATATTTCTTCCACTTTGAAAATTGGATTATGACATGCTCAAAAAAACTGGGAGGACTTAAGGAAGGTAATTGAATTCTAGGGGGATGATCGGAATGTATCAATGGAACCTCTTCTTGTCTCTTCCACCTAGAAATCCCCTCTCAGCATAAAAAATAACGGAAATGAAAGGTTATTTTCAGACTACTCGCAGAGTGGCATAGAGGACGCTCCACCACTTTCACTAGAGATTATATGCATAATCAGTCCCACATAAATCTTACCAAGCATTGATTACCTCTTCTATCCTCCCCAGACATAGAACTACTCAGAGATTCCCACTTTGGTAGTATCACAATATGGACAAGCACTATTTTCTATGATACTCTCAATGCTCCTGCGCTTTACTTGATGGCTCAATTAAACGATTCTGAAAGAAGGAGACATAGAAAGCAAATAGAATGGGTTCTTATTTATTACTTTTCAGAGATACCTATTCTATTAGCCGAGAAGTCCACAAGACTGCAGATGGGGGTGAACTCATGTCTATTGAAGCCTATCTCAAAAAACAAAGGGCCAGGGAAAATGCTAACTTGCTTGTTGAGAAAATCCATCTGCAAATTATTCCCGCTGCAGACCTTTCTAGCAGAAGAGGAACTTTTTATAGCAAACTTCTTAACCTAAAGCAGTCATGGCATATCTTTACAGCAAGCATAAAGTCTACATGTAACTTTGTTATTGCTATTGTCCTTTGTGTTCACATTTTGTTTGCATTTTTTCTCTGTCCATGGTGTATAAGATCTGTCACTCAGAAAGACTCCCATACCATGCTGATGAAGGGACCATAGCCACCCCGAAAGCTTATTTGGCCTATCAACAGGAATTCAAATGGCTAACAAGGTACAAAACTTTTTTCTTGTGAAAGGAATGGAGGATACCAGAATGTACCGGACACATATTAAAAAAAAACTCTGAAGAAGATGGCACAATTGGACAGGATATTTCTTTTTAACAAGATGCAAGAAAGAAACATCTAATATAAGGACTTCACATAAGGAATCCCACGATGTCCACCTACAATTTTCGGTTTGCACAACAACTTTGTTGCAGAACCTCTAAGAGACTACGGACCACCGAATTCATGTTTCTACAACACCATGGAAAGAGCAAACAGATATACATCCTAAAGAGCAGACTCCCAGAGAACCTAAATAAGAACATGGACCTATTTATACTCATTGAGGTCGGCTATAATAGAAAACAGAAGAAGAAAAACTCCACGACTCCGGATTCGATCAGGATCTACCAAACATCAATCAATCAGAGCCCTATCCAGACAGTGATAAAACAGAACTACCAATAGGACCAGGTAAAGCCAACTGTGTGATTATTTGTCATCTTACAAACCCACAAATATTGAATGGATAGAGGACTACATTCTGTCCTACAAAACCACTAGATAAAAACCAGAACTTGAAGTGACATGGAAAAATAATTCAGGAGATTAAGAAGAAAGAATTCTTCCATGACAAGAAGAGAGGTTACTCTCAAAGGCCAAACACAAGCAGGCTGATAAAGAAAAAGAAATTGATTTGACCCCCTCACCTAGCCGCAACACACACTTTGGACAATTACATTGACTCTTTTAGACAGGTATAAAAACTTCAATAATAAAGAAACAAGACAGAGAAACCTCTAACATCGTGTGCAGGAATGAAGCCCATCAAGTCCTAAAGAACAACCATGAGATTACAATCAAACCTGCAGATAAGGGTGGCATTGTAGTCCTCATGAATACATCTGATTACATGAAAGAAGCCGATAGACAGCTCACTGACAACATTACTACATCAAATTGAATAAGGACCAAACCAAAAATACACAAGAAAAAAGTAGGAAAGTCATAGATGGTTGTTACAGATTCTGCAAACCTTCTGGACTAATCCCGAGAATCCCAAAACAGCAGTATTCTATATGCTTCCCAGAATCACAAACCAGTGAACCCAGGGAGACCAATCATGTTAGGTGTGGGAAAAATTCAGGATGGGTAGAGGGTATCCTCAAACCACTAGTGAGAAATACCACCAGCTTCCCCAGGACACACAGACCTACAAAAAAAAATTATTCCATAGGTCCTTCCCCTAGGGCAGTATCTGGCTACGAATGTGGAATCCATATATTCTAACAAACCACACAAAGATGGACTAAAAGTTTGCAATCACGGGATTGCCTCAGACCCAGTAAGACAGCTGACCACATTTATCCTGAAGCACAATATTTTTGCTTTGGGGAGCAAATCTACCTGCAGAAGACCATGGGAACAAAGGTGGCACCACAATAGCCATCCTCCTCATGCCAAACTAGAAAATGACTCCAGAATCCTGTGACATCAAACCTTGACCCTACTACACGCCTTTATTGATGATATTCTGATCATCTGGACAGGTTTCAGAACAAAAGCTATTACATTTCATGAAATTTCAACAAATTCCATTCCATTAAAACATTTCACACAGTGAACTTCTTGGACACAACCTAAAAATCAAAAAACTGCTTCCAGGAGCCTATTCAGAAAACAATTGATCAGCCTTCATAGCTGAGATGGGACAGCTTTCACCCTAAACATATTTAAAAAATCCAATCTACCGCCAGGCCATCCAAGTAATCGGATCTGCTCCAGTCCAAGGACAGAGACACACATCTGAAGAATCTAGGAAGTGATTCGTAAATCCGCGATACCATCCTATGCTGATTGACATTCAATCATTAGAGCACAAGGTACAAAGAAGCCATCTTCTCCGTACATAGAAAAGGGAACAACAATCGTGCACCATTGGTTGCAATTTAGACATTTGGAAATAATAGAACAACTTAAGAAAACTCCACCACCTACCTCACAAAGAGACCGCCTAAAGACAATGTTCCCAGACCCTCCATTGCTGTGTACACACACAACCCCCAAACCTGAGGATATTGTGATCAAGACCCCTACCATCTAACTACAAAAGGAAACTTTCCCGTAATGTCAGGAGCTGCTCTCTGATTTTGATACAGACAAGATATAATCCACCATGTGAATAGTGTCCAGAAGCAAAACTGACCACACAAGTTTCTGGATAAATTTCCTTTTACTTCATAATTTCTCGTAAAACATTCCCATTTTTTTGATAAATTGACCTATATTCACTATGATAAAATTCAAAGAGCTTGCATTTTCAGACCACAAGTATAGATCCACAACACAGCAGGAATAAACAATACGGGGAGATCTTTTGCATGTCCACTCTCTATGTGGTGTACCTGATTGGTGTTCACAAAATGTGCGTGGGGGTGTTTATGTTGGAGAAACGGGACAAAAAGTTAAAGCCCGGATAAGGTCTCATTGCACACAATAAAAGAGGAGCAGAAACACTTTTGCAGTCTGGCCAAAAAACCCTATTCCGGCCACAAATAGAAAACGAATTGGAAATACAAGTTTATTACCCTGTTTGACATCCTCACACAGGACTCAATACTATCAAAGGGATTCATGGCCACTACATCCTCTAACAGATCCTCTAATCAAAGAGATCAAAACCCCACTAGACAGAGTAGCCACCGAAACAGTAGAGATCGCCCTCACATTTTCAGCTCGTACTTTTTGCTACATAATATGCACGTTTTTTTCTTAGAATCCCTCACCTCCCCAAATGTTCTAATGGCCACAACTAATCACTATTACACATTTTACACATAAAGAACTTGACACAGTAATATAAGAATTAGAACCTTGGAAGAGGCTCGATACAGATGGACTCAGCTCAAATATTTAAGTTATTCTCACATTATCCTGATCCCCAGATGCCCTGTCTTCCTCCTTAAGCTTTATAGCACATGCATCAATCATCTCCAAAGAACGGAAGGACGCTTTTCTTTGCAGTAGTTATTGCCCAACTTCATATTGAACATTGACGTAAAACATATGACGAACTCCTCGGTAAACCGCCTTAATGATTTTCTCCCCTCACAAGTTAACCAGAAAAGTAGGTTTCTTTGCAGGGAGAGAGGGGAAGGATACACTCTCTGAATCTACATCTAAGAAAATTTCCCTTGTTTCGTATCTACAGATACAGATACCGGGTAGACTGGACATATGCAAATGGACTTAGGTAAAATTTAGTATCTCCAGAATCATGTACTATACAGGCAGTCCCCGGGTTACGCACAAGATAGGGTCGTGAGGTTTGTTCTTAAGTTGAATTTGTATGTAAGTCGAAACTATACATTTTATAATTGTAGATCCAGACAAAAAAATTTTGGGCCCCAGTCCATTGGAGTTTAAACATTTTTTGCTGTAATGGGACCAAGGATTATTAATAAAGTTCATTATCAGACACCTTACAGCTGATTATTGCAATCTGGGACTATAGTTAAGCATTCTGAAAGCTTCACCATAGGTCAGAGGGGTCTGTCTGTAACTATGGGTTGTCGTAAGTCGGGTGTCCTTAAGTAGGGGTCCCTGTACTCTTCTCCATTGGCCCTGTAAGAGTGAATTGGCCTTCCTTCCTAATTTTCAATGGAACGAGACAATGGTGTCTCCATCCCTCTTTTTGTTCAGACCATGGAGACCATCATACAATGTTTATACCAGCAGCCACATGTGAGGAAATCCGGGTGTTTGACACCGCACTGCAGCTTTATGGACAACCCCTTTATAATTATAGCTAATCCTGAGACATCTTCTCAACCCTAGCCATGATCTTTGAGGAGTTTCAGTCTCTCTCCATTTCAAAATTAACCCATCAAAATCAGTAGATTTGGGAGGCTGGTATTTTGGGGGGAATTGTATGATTAAACGTTTTAAAAGGGCTTTTTTAATCTGATTGGAGGAGTTTTCTTTGTTGAAAAATTTTTCAAAAAATTCATAAAGATATAGGAAAACAAGCGAATTAATGAAAATTGCAAAATGAAAAATATCACTTCTCTATATTCTACAAAAAAAAAACTGAGTAATGTACAGAACAAAATGTGACTGACTCTTCATCCATGGGAAATCTTAAGTGCACTTGAAAACATTTGTCATTTTGTCATTGTGACTGTTATGTTCAATCCACTCATCTGCAATGACTTCATAGTCAAAGCCCATCACAGGAGAAAATGAACAGGAAGTTTCAAGCTAAATATAGGCAGCTATTGAAATAATAGCGAATACGCTTTGTTCACTCCTCTATTTGTTCAACTTGTGTTCTACTTTTAAAATAATTTAGGTGTTTTCAGCAGAATGGGTCGAAGGACACTATTAGGTCAGGTATTTCTGTGGGTTACAGTAAAGAGGATATGATTTAAAACAGGTGTTTTGAATCAACAGCATGGAATGTATGGTGCAGATACTTCTTGTGGTTTGCAATCTTGCAATGTAAAGGTTCAATTCTAAACCCCAGGGTGCGAGAAATTGAGGATACATTTTATGGATAAAGGACAACATTGTGCTGTGATGGTGGTGTACTATTCCTCCATCTGAATCGAACAGTAGGTTCCTAATAGCACTAGAAGCTCTAATTACATACCTGCGTGTGTCATACATGTATGGTTTAAACAAGGAAGAGTTAAAGGGAATCTGTCACAGTTTAGAAAATACAAAGCAGCAACCCTGATGTAGCAACCCTGGAGTGCTCTAAATTATACCTTTGTGTATGTTGTTATTAGCACGTAGTACAGTAAAATATACATTATTTTATATCCAGGTTTGCAGCTTCACTTGAGGACTCTGTTTCACTGGTTTGTGAAACCCGGTCACTGAACACAGTACAGCCTCACCCCTCTGAGTTACTGCATAGCATAAAACAGAAGCAGCTATAGCCAGGACTCATAGAGTTGAGGGTCTGTTAGATCTCACACACCAGTGCACAAAAGTTGGGAGGCCATTTACAATCCTGGAATATTAAAGTATTTTTCACACTCCTCCTGCTACCAACAATAGTACAGCTTTGTGTGGTCAAAACTGCTGACAGATTCCCCTTAACCCCTTAACGCTCTGCGCTGTAGCTCTATGGCGCAGAGGTACAGGGAATGTATGAAGAGGGCTCACGGGCTGAGTCCTCTTCATACAAGGGTGGGGGTTGTTGCATATTGCGGCTATTAACCCTTTCATTGCCGCCGGCAAAGTCATTTAAGAGACGGCGGCGCTTGGGCACCGCCATCTTTGTAACGATCGTTGCTCCCCCGAACGTCATCGGGGGGCGGCGATCAGTTGCCATGGTAGCCTCGGGTCTTCATTTGACCCGAGGCTACTTGGCATCTGCAGATTCGTTACAATGAGCCAGTGGCTCATTGTAATGAATGAGCTGCAAAAATGCCATATTTGCAATACAGAAGTATTGCAGATATGTAGGAAGCGATTGACCATCTAGGTGTAATGTACCTAGATGGTCTAAAATAGTGAAAAAAAAGAAAAAAAAAAGTAAAATAGAAAAAAATTATAATAAATATTAAAAATTAAAATCACTCACTTTCCTAGAACTGAAACATAAAAACATAATAAACAGTAAAATCAACAGAAACATTAGTATTGCCGCGTCCCAAAATGCCCGATCTATCAAAAATATAAAAACGGTTATGGCCGGCGGTGACCTCCGAACGGGAAAATGAAGCCCAAAGTCCGAAATGCGACTTTTCACCTTTACAATCACATAAAAAATGGAATAAAAAATGATCAAATTGTCGCACAGACCTCAAAATGGTAGCATGAAAACGTCGCTCATTTTGCAAAAAATGACACCTCACATAGCCCATACCCAAAGTTCGAAAAGTTATTAGCGTCAGAAGATGGCAAAATTTTTTTTTTTTTTTTGTACCCATTCGTTTAATTTTGAAAATGTATTAAAACACAATAAACAACTGTATAAAATTTGGTATAACCGCGATTGCACCGAACCAAAGAATAAAGAGAGGTGTTATTTGTGAGCGCACAGTCAAAGCGGGAAAAACTGAGCCCACAAGAACGTGCGCACATGCCATTTTAAAATTTTTTCACATTTGGAATTTTCTTTTCAGCTTCGCAAATAGACGGCATGTTAAAATAAATAACTTACGGAAAGTAAAATTTGTTACGCACAAAATAAGCCTCACATAGCTCTGTACACCGTAAAAAAAAAGTTATGGATTTTTGAAAAGTTGGGAGCGAGAAATTAGCGAAAAAACCCTGCGGTCCTTAAGGGGTTAAGGTTTTTTTTTCTAGCTAAACATTTACTGATCCTAGAGTTACATAAGTATATGTAAACTTTACCATGTGAGTCTTTTATGATTAGTCTATTACCTTATAAATATAATCTAGTATAATTCCTACTTTCTACAAATAGAACATCTACAATTAAAATAATTATGACCTATGTGCAAAAGTGAATATAAAATACAGCACAAATTAGCTTACCATTAAAATCAGCTGTCACCTGCTTCTGTCACATCTGTTTTTGTAAATTTGGTAATTTTGTGTACATATAAATCATGGAGCCCCATAGCAAAAGTCAATTTGAGCACCATGCCTAACACAAATATGGTGGCCCTTAATAAATTTTACACAGGGGCTCCCGTGAATTTATGTACTGAACCCTGTCATTAATTTATATACAGTGATCTCCTAATTAATTACATACAGGGACCCTCTCGTATGATATATGAGCGCCCCACTTTATAGGGTCTCCTCATAATTATATCTAGTGTACCTCCACACAGTCACCCTTGAAAGTGTCATGACAAATTTGGGATTCTATGCTGCGCAGCTCTCTAATCAATGGTAGTGGTGTCAGATACTCTTCCATACTCAATACAAACGTGGTGTGTAAGCTGTATTTCACAGATGATACCTGTCTTAACTGCTATGAACGGTGCTGCACCAATCACAACAGTAACTTGGTAAGTGTCCGGTCTATTGCTGCCATCTGGATGAATGCAAAAAGTGCCAAGTTAACATACCAAAAAGAAAGAATACGATTATGCCGAAACAGTATTATCTGCCTGCAGGTGTTCGCGACCTATGCTTAGTTGTGTATTAAATACTATCAAGTGAAAATTAAACAGACCATAAATACAAACTTTAGTGGATTAACATTAGGCTATTTCTCTTCCATTGTCAGGATCTCATTTCTTTTGAAGTGAATACATTAGAAATTACATCCTTTACAAAAATCACTAAGCTGTACATCAGGACACTTCTTCTATAGCTCAGTTTTAAAATACTCACCCTTTTTCCCCAATACTAATGTTCATATCTTTTACTTTACTTCTAACATCTGAGTTCTTTTATCTCTTCTCCCGATACTCGGGAGATTACATAGGATTGTTACAGTGTGTTTTTTTTCGTATTTAATACTTCGGTCAGTAGAAACTTTAGTCGAGTGTTCAAGCACAGGGCAAAATCAAAGTTGAGACGCTCCTGAATCCTTGTGTTCAATTACCAAGTACAAGTAAATGTGACCCACTCCACTGTCCCAACACAACCATTCAGTGGACCCTCTACACCTACTTGGCATGGAGGTGGCAATAGGGGTCAAGTAGTAGCATTCCTGGCTATGGTCATATTAAAACTTGTATGCCAGTACTAGCCTGTATTTGAACTGTGAGGATGAACAAATAGTACAGTGGACAAAATAATCAAGAAATATAATTTGGTAGAAAATAATTCAAAACCAGAAAGAAAGACTCCAATGTGCTCGATGTGAGGAAGGTGTGTGTGACTCTGGATCACAGGGGACATAGGTGGAAGCTGTGTCTAAATTTTCCAAGGAAAATTGAAGACAATGGGGCACACTACTAAGGGTCCGAATCACGTTTTTCAGACCTGTTTCCCGAATTTTTCCGATTTGCACCGAATTTCCCTGGGATTTTGGCACGCGATCGGATTTTGGTGCATCAGCGCCGGCTTTCACGCAACAGAAATTGGGGGGCGTGGCCATCGGAAAACCAACGAATTTGGAAAAAACGCAGATTTTTTTTAAGAATATCACTCACACAACACCGGCACAAGCAGGTGAACTCCAGCGGAACTTCAGCGCAGCAGACGACACCTAGTGGACATCGGGCGCACGACCTTAGTGAAACCGGAAGAACCCAAATCAGCATCGGAGAACGCGCTGCTGGATGTGACTGGACCGGTGTAAGTAAATCTTGCCCCATCATATCAACCACACATGTAATGTAGAGTATGATAGTATTTGTCCATCCCTCTTTTGGACAGCCCCCTTTCACGATCTTGATGTAAAGTCTGCAATGTTACAAAGTTTTGTTAAGTTAGAATAACTGTAAATTAAGCTATCCAAAAGTGGCAGTTACTAGCTTCTTCTCTACATGAATTCATACTCAATGAGTATATAAGTAGCATCTTAACAAAAAACATAGCATTTTTCCTGTTCTCCGACACACATGTGCTGAAGAGTTTTGTTGTACTCTTTGGAAATAATTTAAACTAAGACAACAAATGAAGTTTGTATCTGGCTTTATGAAGAAAGCTGTAATTTTCAGAAATTAGATATTTATTTTATTTGACATCTCTAGACCTCACTTCTTTTATACCAGTTTTTATCTGCTTTTCTCATTTTAAAATATATTTTATGTTGTTGATTAATAATTGGTCCTAGAAATGGCTTTATGTAGTAGATAGACTATTAAATCAGTACCAGAACACGGCAGATTTTTTTTTTTTTTTTTAAAGTAATATTGTAGGCTACAAAATGCAAAATTACCTTTTGGAATAGATATACTGGTTTGGCCACTTTCCCACAATATGTTGTCAGGCTTCCCCAAAGCCAAGCTTGCGTAAAGGGCACTGCTTCACAAGGTAGCTTTGAGTCACGTTTTTCTTATTTGCTTATTCCTTTAAGAATCCTCAGTGGAGCCTGCATGGACATTAAGTCTCCACAAGTCCCACAAGCTGGCCCTTAATAGCAAATTCTCCTAAAGGAGTGAAACATCCATGCCAGCATTGTCTTCTGTCTGTAGAATGTGGCCTAGGAGGTGTTGTCTTCCCTCTGTTTTTGTATGTGTGGTGAACTGTGGCTAATGTTGTTGGCTATATTGAGACTGATTGCAGCTCAGCACTGGTCCAGCCACAGTTAATAGCTGTGATGGAAAGACTTCTACTGTACTCCAGTCATCTGGAGTGAAAGCTCTTTTAACCATCTATATATATTTACATTAACAGCTAGTTCAACATACTTTTTTTTTTTCTGTCGGTTCCTTTTAGAGTTTATTCTGATCTTCCGATTTTGGTTCTTTTGACTATCCTTTTGCTATGATTTTGTGCAGAAATGTTATATTTTTTTTTACCAGATCCCTGACCTTGCTATTATGTTGTTTGTGTGAGATTCTATTTTTATTTCTTGCACAGTGACCTTCCATCTTGGCTCTTTTTTCTCCGATTTTGTGCAGAGAATGTTATCTTGGTTTTGACAGACCTGACCTCGTTTTTTTTGTTCTTTGTTTGTGATTGTTGATTTATGTCTGCAAAGAGACCTAGGGAAGGACTGTCTCCGTGGTTGTTCGTATCCCTAGGAGTTGCTGATGCAAGCAGGCAGGTGACGTTTGAGGAGCTCAGTTATGGGGCTCACTGACCCATATGTCCCTAGTTTTTGGGAACTCATGTTCCCTAAACAAAAATCACACATTATGTTATATAATATACACCATTGTTTTTAATGCCAATATACTTAATCCTAACTGTTGTAGCCAGACATGAAATAAAGTGCAGTGTCTATCCAGCCGAGAGTAGGCGACGACTGAGAAAGCCAAGGACAGCAGAGGCTGGAAGTATTTGCCGTAGTAAAGCAGCCAGCTTTCATTCAGTGGTACTCAAAAGGGGTTTTTGATTATCCAGAATCTCCAAAGTTTTATGGACTACTAACAGAGACTGAGAATAGTTTATCTGTGTTACAGTTATAAACCCTGTATTTCATGAGAAATATCAGTAAACTGTTATAAATGTACCAGGTTGTCTGCTACAAATGTCAGAGCTCCTCTCCATTGCAAGCTTTACACTTTCACATACAGAAAAACACAAGATGTAGAAGTCACGTGCTTTTTCAAGATTAGGATCTTTGGGGTATTGTTTTTATATTATTGCTAACAGTATCTTAGGATTGATTATGTGTATATACTATATGTGTGAGGCTTAGTGAGATTCTATATCTTTAAGTAAAAAGTTTGTTGAAGGAATGCATAATATTTATAGGCCTTGTTTCAGAGGGATAAATACAAAAAAGTGTTTTCTAGTTTATAATAAACTTAAATATAGTAATCTGACATGATATATTATATACTAAATTAAAGCATAGGAAGATTAGGAACAAGCATTGAAAAATTGTAGCTAAAGCTGTTGAAAATATGGGAGGACACAATGGGGCGATTTATCAAGCTGCTGAAAGTCAGAATATTTCCTAGTTGCCATGGCATCTAATCCCAGCTCAGCTTTCATTTACCAGTGTTCAGGAATATTTTATAGGGGAGCTGTGATTGGTTGCCATGCGCAACTGAAATATTCAGACAGCTTGATAAATCTGCCCAATTGTGACAAAAGGTTGTACAAAAAATGTAACAAAATGAGAAATAGATGTGTGATTTCTTCTACTCTAATCCATATTTGATTCTGCTGTTCATTGGACAAATAAAAAAAATGACCTCGAGTCTTCGTCCGGCACTTGAATGCCAACGTAATTTATTGTGCTAGGAGTTCAGGCAGCTGTCACAGAAATAAGTATATTACAATTAAAATTTTCCCTGAATTACACAGGGGTTGACATGTCTAAAGCTGTTGAATGAGTATCTGTTATTCTTACAGAGAAATCTCATGTGCTGTGTTTAACGACTTTTTTATCAATTTACTGGCATTGAAGTCAAAATGTTTGATGCTCTTGCATTTGCACATTCATTATTCACATTGATATGAAGTAGCAGGATGCATTGTACACATGCATGTATACTTCTGCATTTAAGTACACGATATTTCTTTCTGTATCAATTTCTCAGAGTTCTGCATCATGAAGACCAAGGAACACACCAGGCAGATCCGTGATACTGATGTGGAGAAGGTTGAAGCTGAATTTGGATATAAAAAGATTTCACAAACTTTAAACATCTTAAGGAGCACTGTGCAAGTGGTCATATAGAAATGGAAGGAGTTTAGATCACTACAATTCTACCAAGACCCGGCCATCCCCCTAAACTTCTATCTCAAACAAGGAGAGGAATGAGCACAGATGCAGCCAAAAGGTCCATGATCATTCTGTATGAACTGCAGAGATCTACATCTGAGGTAGGAGAGTCTGTTCATGGAACAACAATCAGTCATACACTGCACAAATCTGGCCTTTATGGAAGAGTGGCAAGAAAAAAGCCACTTCTCAAAGATATCCATAAAAAGTCTTGTTTAAAGTTTGCCACAAGCCACCTGGGAGAAACAACAAACATGTGGAAGAAGGTTCTCTGATCAGATGAAACCAAAATCGAACTATTATGTGTGTTGGATATATGACTGTCAAACATGGTGGTAGAAGTATCATGGTTTGGACCTCTTTTTCTTCAGCAGGGACAGGGAAGATGGATGGAGCCAAATACCGGATCATTCAGGAAGAAAACCTGAGAAACAAAAGTTTAAAGTATGCACCCTAGACCCGAATCCGCAGATAATAGGACAGCCATCCCCACCTGAACCCCGCTTCCACTCCTACTGCTGACCGGCCGCTTCCCGCCTTGCGCCCGCCCCAGTCTGACAGGTGGCAGAGGAGGACTCAGCGGCCACTGAATCGTGCCTGTGCCAGTCTCCAGCCGCTGCCTGTAGGATCGGGGGAGCCGACTCCACCGCTCCGGTCTCCTGCAGCCAGACCTCCGCTGCTGGGCCATGCTCCGGCCCCGAACACCGAGAACCATAGGGGAATGGCTGGGCGCCATCTTGCCTCCCACACCGCTGTGGAAGTTAACCCCTCACACTGCGGACAACCACTAAGGAGAGAAGGACATGTGCACATTCTCCCCTACTCATTTAGGGGATCCTGGGCAGTGGCCATCACCAGGCGCGCCAGGGACTCTCCCTTAGCCTTCTGTGAGGAACTCTCGCAGGCCCCCACCTGCTCTGGCCCCTTCGCTGGCAGAACTATATCCAGGTGTCTGCTGACCTCCCTAGTGTGCTGTGCCCTCAGCTCTGAATATATAGTGCCCCCCGGACTCCTGACGTACCACGCAGCCTACCTCCTCACCTGTCTGCCACATGGGCTAACAGGAGAAAGACAGCCAAACGACCAAGGCAGCAGCAGGTTCTCTGCGCCCTCCATCTGATGATGAATCCATTCCGGAGAGACCCCCAATTCCAATCCCTGGAAAGGCGGATGCTCAGGAATGTTCCACCTCCCAAGCGGTTCTGGCACCAGATTCATCCAATGGTGGGAAAAAGTTGGGAAAATTCTAACGCACACACAGCGCATTCTCCTCAAGGGTCCTCATATTCCTCTCCCCTCCATCTTGATGGCTCCCAGAGCCCGCCAAACTTGTGAGCTGTGAGGACACAACCGACTCATCTGATCCATCAGCTTCGTTGGACCGCAAGTTTGCGGAGGTGCTGTCGGCCATAAAAACGTGCCAGTCTATGCTTGTCACCAAATGGATGAGCTGAGCAGGACTTTGTTATTCTGAGACATGACGTCCATAGAGCCAAAGAACGTTATCAAGAAACAGAACGCAGAATATCTGAGGTGGAGGACGAGTCCAGGACTATCCGCCGACCAAATCTCTGATCTACAGCGCCAAATGTCTGATCCATGATCCATTGACGGGCATGACCGAACGAAAACCGCCTGGAAGAAAATAACGTTGAGTGGTCGGCCTACCTGAAAAAGTTGAGGATCGGACCCATTTCCTTTTTTGAAGGCTGGCTTAAAAATATGCTGCCACCAGACATTCTCTCCTTTCTTTACAGTCGAAAGGGCGCATCGCGTGCCATCCCGCCCTGGTCCACCAGGGGGCAATCCAAGACCTTTTCTGGCCCGGCTTCTCCATTTTAAGGACAGGGACTCCATCCTCAGGGCAGTTCGTGTAATGGGTGAAATCTGATACGAGGGCAATAGAGTGTCCTTCTACCCTGACTTCTCTGCATCAGTCAGAAAACAGCGGGCCCACTTCAACGAAGTCCATGCTCGCCTACGTGATAAGGGATACAAATATTCTGTTATACCCTGCCAGGCTTCATATTGTGGACGGTCAAAAAACACGTTTCTTCACCTCCCCTGTCGGGCCCTCCACCTGGGTGACTGCCGCCCCCCCCCCCCCCCCCCAGCTGCACCCGGGAGACCTCCTTCTCCTGAATAATGATGGAGATAATACTTTTATGGTTACTTGAACACAATTAAACTGTGATAATAGTTGTTCTCCAGAGGTTCTTCATCCTCTGCATTTTGATGCTATATGACATTACTGAGAGACCTGTGCATTACACACTGCTATGTTAACCTCAGTTTGATGTTCACAGGTCACCGGGTTGGCGTGAAAGCTGCAGGGTTAGATACCTCCCTACTCTTTTCCCATATTTGAATTGGAGACAAAAATGGGAAGTTGTTAGCATATTTTTAGGGCAGAACGCCTGTGCCTCTGTGCCCTCCACCTAGATGAAATGGGACCTTGGTCACAGATCCTAGGACCATTAATTCTGTATCTGCGCATTCTATTCCTCTCTTTATAGTTCCAGATTGTTCACCTCCTCTGCTGAGATATCCCAATTCCTTAACAACCTTCCCTTATGAAGCTTACGTCCGAGCTCGACGCCCCAATCTCGGCGGAGGGAGGCGGAACTGGCGATACAGTCTCTCCTCGGCAAGACTCCTGGCCTTGACGGGCTGGGAGGGGAGTGGTACAGGTATAACAGTCTCCTAAGTTTTATACTCTAATGCACGGAAAAGGGTTCCTTCCTGAATCCATGCGATAAGCCCTCATTGTTGTCTTACCAAACCCGCAAAGGACCCCTTGATGCCTGACCATATCGCCCAATTTCTCTATTAAATTCGGGATATCAAAATATTAGCAAAGATATTAGCACTCGACTCAACAAGGTTATACTGTCCCTTATTCACCCGCGATCAGACGGATAATGCCTGGTAGGGAACAGATTTAATATACAAAGATTGCACCTAAACATTGCAGAGGCAGAGAGGCATCAAGCTCGGATTATATTGTCTTGACAACTGTAAGGCATTTGAATCCGTCGAATGGCCATATCTATGGGCCCCTCCTACCTAAGCTGGGCATTGGTCCCCGTTTTATGGCATTAGTTAAACTACTATACAATGAACCTAAAGCTAGGTGTCACAGTCTATGGGGATTAGTCCCTTAGGACTAAGTAAGTGACTCCCTGGACCAACGCGGAGATAACAAACTAGCACACCCCGAGAGCGTAGTCTAAGTGAACTCCTGGTCTTTGCCAGAGCCCGCCGCAAAGCGGGATGTCTGCTGCCGGGGGAGTCACCAGGTCTGCTCCGCGGCGTGCGAATAGGACCCGTGGCGGCAGCCAAGGTAGGGACACGGGGCCACGGGAAGGCAGGCAGGACCTCAGGATGGCAGGGCAGGAACTCTGAAGGACGGCTGGGCAGGACCTCTGAAGGACGGTGGCAAACCTCTGAAGGACGGCTGGCAGGACCTCTGAAGGACGGCTAGGATACTGGACCGCCACAGGAATGCAGGACCGCCACAGGAATGCAGGACCACCACAGGATTGCAGGACCGCCACAGGATTGCAGGACTGCCACAGGATTGCAGGACGCCACAGGATGAAGGACCGCCACAGGATGCAGGACCGCACACAGGATTGCAAGAGCACCACAGGAATGCAGGACCACCCCACGGAATAGCCCAGGAACACACACAGCGATGCAGGACCACCACAGGAACACGGGATTACCACAGGAACACAGGAATAACAGGACACGGGATACCACAGGAACACGGAGGGTATGGAAACGCTCAGGACGGCTTTCACTCCAATAGAATGACCTGAAGATCCGGCAGGGGATGCTGGGAGTCGCCAGGCTATATAGCCAAGCCAGGAATTCCAGAGCCAATAAGGAGGACGCTGGCCCTTTAAGGCGGGAGAAGTCCGTGCGCGCCCCCTCTAGTGAGGGCAGGAGCACATGACTGCAGGAAGAAGCATGCGGCCTACACGCTGGGAGCAAGAGTGCAGGCCGGAGCCAGGAGAGGTAGTGAGAGGCTGGTGGAGCGAGAGACCGCGGCACAGCAGGCATGGGTACACCCTCAATCCGTACCAAGGATCGCGGGTGTGTAACACTAGGGTCAGGACTAACCTGATATTCTCCCTCTCTCTCCCCTGGCCAGAGGTAATAGACAGGAGGTTGTGCCATTTCCCCACTCCTATTTGCATCGCCTGAAGACCCTGCAGTGGCAATTCGTCATGCAGAAACATTAAGGGCATCATGAGAGGTTCTATCACTGAAAAGTCTCCATGTACGCTGTAGAACATTGGGGATGTACCTTGGGGATGTGGGCTCCTCGCTAGTATCCCTCCTTCGAGGCCTTCGAGGTCAACTGGGATAAATCGGCTCTGTTTCCTCTGGCCAGGGACGAAATCTCCCTTCCGCTCCAGTCCCCGGTTCAGGTGGGACCCATTAAGTATCTGGGGATTCAGGTGTCATGTAGGACACAGGCCTACACGAACTAAATATTGACCTCTTGATTACGCCACTGAATCGCACCTGAAGACCTGGTCTTTTCTCCCCTATCTCTATATGTGCGAATTAACATCTTCAAGATGATCTTTCTCCCCAAGTTTTTGTATCTATTTCACATGCACCCTGCCCGATAGTGCTACAAAAAGCCTCAGGAGGTCCTTTTACTGGCAGGGAGGCGCTTTAGTTTAGCCTTCTCCACACTCCCAAGTCCCGGGGTGGGCTAGCTGCCCCTGACCTCTACCTGTACTACTTGGCGGTCCAAATGGTTTATGCTCAATGGTGGATAGATATTGATAGAGGGAATGTGGCCAGTGCCAGCTGGTGCATTGGAGGGCTCCTATGAGCCCTTACGAATCTGTTGTACAAATACAAATCTCCGTATGATACCCCACTCCACATGCGCACACGTTTGCTGTATGTTGGCGCAGAGCACAATCATGGTAGGGGAAAAGAAAATCTCCCCAATATCCCCTAGGACCCCACTCTAGCTCAATCCGTGGCTCCCGCCACTTTTTCTCACTTCCAGGCTGGACAATGTGGGGGCTGCAGGGGTGAAGTTCATTGGTCAACTACTGTCTGCAGATGCAGAACTACTTAGCTTCAATTAATTGAGGGAAAGACATAGGGTTCCCATACTGCCATTTTCCACTATGCCCAATTACGCCATGCCTTCAGGGCTCCGTTTGGTTCACTCAGCCTGTCAGTACAATTTTCCAAACTGGAAACCTTGCTAGTACACCGGATCTCCCCAAAACGCCTCACCCAGGTTTATGCCCTGCTGCAGGAACAAAATCCAGACCTTTCGATGTAGCCTTGAATGCTGGAGACGTGATTTTCCTGACCTATCAGACGATGTGTGAGGGAGGTAGAAATATCCTATTTTACCTCAGTGGTGAGCGCAAGAGATTTCCTATACAATCCAAATTCTCCACCAAGTTATTTCACCCCTGCCTAAGCTATTTGTATGGGGGCAATCCCCACAATCTATGTTTGCTGCCAAGCTGAAGCTGGTACCTTTACACCTGACGTGTGGACTGTCATAAGGTCCGTATTTTTGGTCCGAGGTCCTAGAGTTGCTGCAAACATTTGAGTTCCCGTGCTTGATGTCCCCCTCTGTATGCCTACTTGTAATATGAATGAAACTATCAATGATAAATTTTCTTCAGGTTTACATTAGAAAAGTGGTGGTGATGTCATGGAAAGACAGGACCCCTTGATAAGGAGATGGATCTCTACTCATTAACAGTGTCATCCCTAACTACCGGTACTGTATGTAAACAGGAAATGTCCCCAGAAATTCAATCGTATCTGGTCTAGATGGTGTGAGAATCCCTACACCACTTCTATAAGCGATTGGATTTAAATCCAATACCATAATGAGGAAAGTGAGCATAATTGTATTGTGTGTGTGTATGTGTGTGAGAGTGGATGACTGTCCTACGTCAGGTTAATTTAGGTCTTAATAAGTGGACTGGCTGTATAATCAAAAATTTTTTATTGAAGCTCATGTTATATACCACATGTAATGTTGGACATATAATATCCTGACGCTAACCCATAATCTCGGGATACCTCTGCACGCGTGCTATACATGTCACAGCTTGGAACCTGTTAATGTTTTGTTACTGTTTTTGTTTAAAAATGTAAAAAAATTGCAAAAATAAAATCTTTTAAAAATGAGAGTGACCATGGCGTGAGCCGGGATTAGCTGATCGGGGAAATTTGGCCACAAAATGGTAGTATTGGGAAACCTGACGAAAGTGCACGTTCGGACCTCAATGTGTTTGAATACCTTTAGGAACGCAATTCAAGCACACCAGGGAGGCATTTCTCACGATGTATCTGGATTTACGCTCTGAAACGCTTGCAATCGGGAACATGAACTAAATGTTTTGCATTGTGCATGTGCAATTGGGGGATCCCCCAACTGTGCTTGAATTGCATTCCTAAATGGAATTAAAGTGTAGTATGTCAATGTAAGCACAATGAATCTAACTGTCCAAAAAACAATACTTATGGGCCACTCAATATGTGATCTGTGGTTGTACCCATAAACTCTCTTGGGTAACTGAGACAAAAGTAAAAAATAAATCTCCAAGAATGTTTGCCCTTAGAAGTGTGTGTCATCAGTGATAAAGTAAGACATTAGGATCCTTCATTATGCATTTTGATGATGAATGTCTGCAGGAGCGAAAGTGTTCACCTAGGGATGGTCTAAATTACATTCAAGACTATTGCCTGGAGGTTAAGGCCAATCAGCGATTAAATCATCCAGGAGGTTAAGGCCAGTCATCAATTAAAACATCCCACATTAAGGTGCACAGTAGAGTTATAACACACACAGTAGGTGCCAAATCTGCTGGCGCCAATGTAAAGTTGCTGGGTACTAGAGTGTCAGTGACAAACTCCGGCAGCACGCGATTTATTGCTGAAGAATGAAACACAAATGGGACACAATTGTGTAGTGGAACGGAATTTATTGGATATCTTAAACTTTTGTAAAAATTTAATCATCTGAAAAGTGGGACATGCAATATTATTCGGGCCCTTTTCTTTCAGTGCAGCAAACTCACTCCAGAGGTTCAGTGAGGATCTCTGAAATGATCCAATGTTGTCCTAAATGACTGATGATGATAAATATAATCCAAATGTGTAAAATCTCTGTATAAATACACCTGCTCTGTGATAGACTCAGAGTTCTGCATCATGAAGACAAGGAACACCACCAGGCAGATCCGTGATACTGATGTGGAGAAGGTTGAAGTGAATTGGATATAAAAAGATTTCACAAACTTTAAACATCTTAAGGAAGCACTGTGCAAGTGGTCATATAGAAATGGAAGGAGTTTAGATCACTACATTTCTACCAAGACCCGGCCATCCCCTAAACTTCCATCTCAAACAAGAGAGAGGAATGAGCACAGATGCAGCCAAAAGGTCCATGATAATTCTGTATGAACTGCAGAGATCTACATCTGAGTGGTAGGAGAGTCTGTTCATGGAACAACAATCAGTCATACACTGCACAAATCTGGCCTTTATGGAAGAGTGGCAAGAAAAAGCCACTTCTCAAAGATATCCATAAAAAGTCTTGTTTAAAGTTTGCCACAAGCCCACCTGGGAGAAACAACAAACAGTAGTGGAAGAAGGTTCTCTGATCATGATGAAACCAAAATCGAACTATTATGTGTGTTGGATATAGACTGTCAAACATGGTGGTAGAAGTATCATGGTTTGGACCTCTTTTTTCTTCAGCAGGGACAGGGAAGATGGATGGAGCCAAATACAGGATCATTCAGGAAGAAAACCTGAGAAACAAAAGTTTAAAGTATGCAATAAAATTAATTACACTTCACAATTGATTCTTCACTGAGGTGCAGCACTGCAATCAGGGCCGGCAGCCACTGCAGGTCCTGGCTATAGTCTGAATAATGCTTAAAAAAGCTGCAGGCAGTAACTGAAGAAACATCCTCCTAAGCTTGTGATCTCATTGCTGCATCTCTAAGTCCAGGGGTGATGGGAGATACATAGCTGGACTGGAGCACCATAGAGGAGTAAGTACAACTACTTTCTGCAGTCTCTTGAATGTATATGTATAAATATTTTATGTACACACATATTATATATATTATATATATACACAAATAAACACATCTATATGTATAGACATGTATAAGTACATAAGTAAATGAAAACGGAATCAAAGCTGAGCTCAATGTTGCAAATTGAGTGCAAAATTGTGAGTTAATGGATAATATCAGCACTTCCTGTAAACCTGGCAACTCACACATAACATCTTTGGTAAGAAGAATTCGCTTCCATCTTCTTCTATCTGAAATATGTCAGCTTCTTCCAATCGGAATTCAGCTTTGAAGATTTAGCACCACAAAAAAGTTGTGCTTTTTTCCTTATTCTCATGACAAATGTAAAATTGTTTCGTTTTTCCCCAAAAGATGACAGTTATGCCCCTACAGAAGCAATAGTCACAGTTATGCCCCACATTAGCCAATAGTCACAGTGCCTGCCCCATGTAGTCATTAGTCACAGAGTCACTTTGCTGCCCCATAGGCATGGTCCTACTCCCAGTAGTCACAGGGCTGTTCAAGTAGTCAGTACTGTACTCAGTACATAGTGCTTCCCCCAGTAGTCAGTGCTGCACTCAGTAGCCAGTGCTCTCCCCAATAGTCACAGTGCTGCCCCCAGTGGCCAGTGTTGCTCCCAGTAGTCACAGTGCAGTCCCCAGTAGTCACAGTGCTGTCCCCAGTAGTCAGTACTGTACTCAGTAGCTAGTGCTTCCCCCAGTAGTCAGTGCTGCACACCGTAGCCAGTGCTCCCCCCCAACAGTCACAGTGCTGCCCCCAGTGGCCAGTGTTCCTCCCTGTAGTAACAGTGAAGTCCTCAGTAGTCACAGTGCAATCCCCAGTAGTAATCACATTGCCAACACCAATAATTACAATGCACAGGGAGGGTGCTGCCATTTTGGGGAGGATCTTCACTCCCCAATGGCATAACTGAAAGCAACGACCCTTGGCTGCGTCAACAGTAATTTCAGTGCTGCTGGCGACTTTTCAAGTGGTATTTAAAGAGTTCAGTACTCTGACCCAGACAGAATTTGAAAATTCAGGTTTGACTATACTGTGCCAAACCTGAATTTGTACAGGTCCAATCATCTCTACTAAACACCATTAACTCTGCAGGTTTAGTTACTTTTTATTTATAAAGAAAGCTGTAGAAATGAGTTTTCAGGAAAAAAAATATAAAGCTTGGTTTTAAAGATGTTTGGAAAGATATTGTTGCAGATGTAGTGCTCTTACCTTCTGTAGCAAATTGTATTAAACTATGCCTACAGTGTTGTATACATAATTTTGCAATGAATTAAAAATTTAATGGATATTCATTCTTAGGAAGAATTGTGTCCCAGTGCTTAGCAGAGGATAACTCCAGGCTCTGTGGAGAATGATGTCAAAACAATAGACTGCTGAATGTTGACTCATCAGTATCTTCATAATTTGCAAAACTGTTTCTAAGGATAATTAAATGTCACATGCAGTATAAATAAGTGAAAGTACAAAAATCAAAGTAGAATTCACAAAATAGTGAAAGAAATCTGTGGGTCAATTTTATTGGACATTTCCACACACAGGAACCTTATGCAGTGAAACCTTATGCCGTAGAACTGAAATCTTTCAAAGTTGAATAAACCTACAGGTTTATTTTAAGAGTTCTTCCTGATGAGGTTGAAAAACCAAGTGTGATGTTTTCAAAGTAAAGTTTTTTTGGACATGGAGACAAAACTAAAGAAAAACAGAAACAGAATGGAGACAAAATGCAACAGATGCGCAACTGAAGCTGAGCACCAATGCTGATGTGAAATAGCCCTAAGTCTTAGCTTTCCCTCTTGTAACTAACTACACATCAGTGTCTCTTGACAAACCGGTGCCAACTGTCACTGAATGGAGGATCCGTTTAGGAGCACAGGGTTTCCCCGACTTAAGAACACCCGACTTACGACCCCTAGTTACAAACAGACCTCTGGATTTTGGTAATTTACCATACTTTACCCAGGCTACAATGATCAGCTGTAACAGTTATCAGAGGTGTCTGCAATTAAGATTTATTACTAATATTGGTTCTTATATTTTTCTGCCTTTGACAATAGGATTTTTATAATTTTTGGAACAAGTATCATCAATAAAGCTTCATTGCAGGCACCTTTGACAACTCTTAGGCCCCTTTCACACTTGCGAGTGTGATGCGCTGAACTCGCAGCATGTGCAGCCTGGATCTCCCGGCACAAACGATGAAAACCGGACATGCGGAGTCCAGTTCCGGTTTTCAACATTTGGACAGGTGATCCAGGCAGCTGCGAGTGTGATGCAAGTTCACACACCCGCAAGTGTTAAAGGGGCCTTACAGTTGGTATTACATTCTATGGTTAAAGTTCTGTAAATTACCAGCATCCAGAGAGCTTCACCAGAGGTCACGTTGAGCAGTGATGTTTAAAAATCCAATTATCACAAAGACCAAAAAATTTACAATTATAAAATATACAGTTCCGACTTAGACATATACCTATTAACAAAAAAAACTAAAAATTGGTTGCATAAATCATTTATAAAAGAAAAAAATAAGTCATGTTAAACATTATGTGGTTACATTAATTCTTTACTGACCCTGCAAACTCAACTAAATGGTTGTGTTACCCTTTCAGTGGAAGAAAAAGTTTCATAAGGACAAATCAAAAATGTATCTTATGCAAATGACATTTAGCAGTGATTGCTGCGGTGAAGAGAAGTGTTACAATTAAGGCTAGCATTGTGATGGACAAGATGACCATTAAATTATATTTTCTTTACCTGTGAACTATAAAACTGAGCTGAAACAAGATTGCTGATGAGAGCTTGTTCATGACTATTCCTGGGAGAGGAGCCACAGAGGTATCTGAAAATAATTTCAGTACTTAACTAGGAAGTAATTACCTAATCCCTGAGTCATTTATTAATTCACTTCATCTAATTTCCTGATTAGGAAGAATCGCTCCATTAGCACCAACAAATCAAGCCTTAATAAAAAGAAGTCACGCTTCATTCACTGAATTCATATATTTATGTAAACAATTTGTAAAGGAAGAGACAGACTAGCCTGATTATAGCATAGAAGCTCACATCGCACCTCATCATGTCAATAGAGTGTTAATAACATGAGACCCTGAAAGGGGGATGACTAGAGGAAGCTGAGTGTTGTTGCAAAAATTGCATTGCATAACTAAAATATACAAAGTTTAAAATGATTTAACCAAAACAGACCAATAAAGGATACTTTTCGAAATTTTCTTATGATCAGTACTCCTGTAAATCTGTAAATAAGACACATTTGGAGTATGAAAAAATTGTATTATGAAAATGTTGCAAACTATATTTTTAGACAAAAAGAACAATCTGTAAATGTGTTTGAGCTATTGTTGGTATGGGTTCCCTTTTCAGCTTATAAGCATAACAATTGGTTATTTGGTATTTATGAAGCTAGTATACAAATGTAAAATAGAAACAAGAAAACCAATTCTTATTTTATTTCAGCTTGCTTTTTTGAAGGAGTAAAAGAGCAAGAAAAAAGAACAACTGGAATACCAGTGATAATTAAAACTGCAGCGCAGTCACATAGTGCTGTACATTTGCACTTGTGACAAAAGTAAATAAAATATGTAAGGGGAGAAGAGATATTGTATGTGATTACCTGGTCCTAACAAAGAAAGGATTATAAGGAGTAGGGTGTGGGTTTGTAGTTGGTCCCATTTTTCCCACTTGAGGTCTAACAGCTAGCTTGATATAAAGTAGTGCCAGTACTGGCACACGGGCACTTTTATTCAAGTAGCAGGGAATCCTCTCAAAGCCAGCCCTAGCTTCACAACAAACATCAGTGAAGCAAAAACTAGCCCCATCCACTGGAGCCTTCCCTGAGCTGGAGACATCCCCACAGCGCTATTGTAGACTTTCTCGTGGAGCTTCATAGAGAGTAAAAGAACAAGGCCCACTAGATCCAGAGGTCTTAGCCTCAAGACAAGCCCTCACTACCAAGAGGCTCACAAACTGCATCTTGCTTCTCTAACCCCTACATCCTACTCCAAGATGCAAAGTAAGATAGAACAGTTTTTGAAAAAGAAATCCCTGTTCCCACAGAGCCATCATCAAGGTGCCTCAGCAGCATCTATTGAACCCCCGAAAGTTGGAGACTCTTCCCTGTATTCAGTGAAGAGTCAAGAGATAGGTCAAGCATGTAGTGGGCAAAGTTGATGACTTGATGAGACTTAAACAACATTGATGCACTTCAACACCAAACTAGCTACCTCACTTAGAAACTGTCAAGCTCACTTAAAGAGAATACTGCCCTATGTGGAGGACCAGGACAACAAGGGCAGGAGAAACAACCTTCGCCTCAGAGGAATTCCTAAATCATCAGGCATTCTCTCATCAGTAAGAAATAATTATGTCTGTAGTTCACCCAAATGTTGTGCCGGTGTTGCACGTCGCAGACTCCACACGGACCTAATGCAAGGAACAAGCTTCAAAAGAGCCATGACTAAGAGTGTCGGATGACACTAGAAATGTGTTGGCCAGAGTAGGCTAACCTTTGTACCTTGTGCTATACCATGTTGTAGCTACGACAGTGATCTTACTCGATATTACGTATCCAAAATAAAGTATCTGAATTTTTTAAATAACTCCGGATGTGGCACACTGGATCTCATTCTGTTTTGAAGCCTATTCTCTCATCAGACATTCCAAACTTCACCCTTGACCTTCCTCGGCCTCTACATCCACCAGTTCAAACTGCATCACTAACCATAGAAAAGCGCACAGAGCTTTATGGCTTAAAAATAAAGAGGTCGACCCCCCAAGAGACATTATTTGTAAGCTTCTTAATTCTGCTCACAGAGACATTAGGAAAGCAAGAGAAGGAATGGATCTGACATTTGGCGATGCACGTATTTCACTATTTGTTTGTTTGTGTTTGTTTTTACATAATGCTGGTAATGTTTCACCAATATCAGTCTTTGATAAGCAGACATAGGAGATGCCCTGAGGTTGGCGCAACCTCAAGGTGTCTCCCACACTCCACTGTGAGAAGATGATTAAACATGGTTTAATTCTATCTAGCACCCTTCTTTGGGTCCCCTGTAGGTGCTTTCACTAGTAGTAGTTAATTGCTAGATACACCATTAACACTTCTCCTACCTTTATCACGCTTCCCCCTCACTCCACATCATCCCACTCAGCTCCATCTAACATTTCTGTTACCAACTGGAACTTAAATGGTCTTAACTCTCCAATAAAAAGTTCCAGGATTTTTCTCTTGCTCTAAAAAGAAAGCATAGACATAGCCATCTTGCAAGAATCCCATTTCCAGTTACACAAAGCACCAGCTTATCGACTACAAGAAAAACATCCTCTTTGAGCTTATAGCACAACTGAGGTAATATATCCATTTTATTAGCCAAAACAACTGTCACCATTACACTTCAAACACCAACCAAGTAAATTGGATTTATGTTCACATAGGAAAAGATAGAGCTCACCTTCCAAACACAATGCCATGTGTGAGGGAAAACGGCACGGACTACCTCGCTGCTAAGGCATCAAGCTTCAAAGTGGAAGAAATATTCACGGTCCAGCCAGTATCCGATACACAAGATAACACAGTGATATCTCTCTGAGTACAAATCATGTAGTAGATGTTACCTGCAGTCCTATGTAACACCACAGATAACAGTAATAACTCTCTGTGTACAGATCATGTAGTGGATGTTACCTGCAGTCCTATGTAACACCACTGATAACACAGTGATATCTCTCTGAGTCAAAGTGGAAGAAATATTCACGGTCCAGCCAGTATCCGATGCACACTGCTTTATTAGGTAAATCACTGATACAAAGAGAGTTGGCAAGTCAACGCGTTATCCAGCGGATCAACCGCTCTCATTCATGACCAGTATATAATAAAATGCCGTTTTCCTTCACACATGGCATTGTGTTTGGAAGGTGAGCTCTATCCTTTCCTGTGTGAGATATCTCTCTGAGTACAGATCATGTAGTAGATGTGACCTGCAGTCCCATGTAACACTACAGATAACAGTGATAATTCTTAAGTAGAGATAATGTAGTAGATGAAACCTGCAGTCCTATGTAACACTGCAGATAACTCCCTATGGGTCATTTACCTTTAGTCTGTAAATTTAGCATCTGTCTTTTTTTGGAGGGTTGTTGGGATTGTTTGATTTAACTTGGATGGTGATAAACCTGGCACCTGAGTCTGACTTTCAAGTGTCAAAAAAGTCAAAATTTTGAGGCAAATGGGTGGGACATTAATCATAGTGGGTCTCAGGTTCGCCTATTTTTGCGCCTGGTTTGTTCTATTTCTTGGCTTGTGATTTATGATGGATCTAGTTCTGCCTTAGTAAATGCCTTTTGGAATTGTCGCATGTCCGATTCATTAGCGCCTAATTTTGCGCCAAATTTGTCTAAAATTTTTACCCTACAAAGTAGATCTCATTTGAGACTAATAATGGAATGAGATTCAAAAAAAGTGGCAGAATATTCAGGGCTTCATTTTTACACAAAACAGTCTCATTGTGATGCAAATGCAGGGACTAAAAGTTACAGATATTTAAAAAAAATATAAATTCTTGCTCAAATGAGTCTTTGCCTTTTTTATTATAATGTACAGGAAATAGAGACTGATAATATTCTCAGATCTGTACAATAAGACAATAATCACTCACAGAGATGATCCTATAGCACAGTGATGGCAAACCTTTTAGAGACCGAGTGCCCAAACTTCAACAAAGACCCGCTTATTTATCGCAAAGTGCCAACACAGAAATTTAATTTGTGATTTATACTCCCTTCTCTGTCACAGTTTTCATTGATACCAGCACCTGAGGACACCAATAAAGCAGAAAATAGTCCCAGGTACAGCTGTCACTTTAAAATAGCTCTGTACACAGCAAGTCCTGGGCTGTCTGGGACTGCAGGAAAATACCTGGACTCTTCTCTGGTGATGGCCTGAGTGCCCACAGAAAGGGCTCCGAGTGCCACCTCTGGCACCAGTGCCATAGGTTAGTCATCACTGCTATAGAACATGATGAAGTTGTTGCTGGTGAAATTTTACATTTTAAAACTGCTCCGAAGTATTTTCCATGTTGCCTAGAGGTTATTTTTCATTTGGCAAAACGAAAACCAATGTTTTTAGTAATGAAAAGTGAAGTTTTTTTTTTAAGTGCACCTGCTCAGAGTAGGTGCATTTTTGCAAAAAAGCGCCAAATTAACTAACTCCACCAGATTATTGTGCAAAAAAAAGCTAGAAACAGTAAAATAGTAAAAAACTATGATTAATGTCCGCCATGGAGTTTGTTTCCTGCAAAGATATGCACCTTTTTAAAAAAATCAACATCTGGATTCCAAAGATGAATCAGGTGCACTAGAAAACTTGGTGGCCGCAAACTCTGCTGGGCAGGTGAAAAAGTTGCAGAAAAGACACAAATCCACCAATGTGCTCACAACATTGGAAGATGAAGTTCAAAAAAGAAATGTGATAAATCACCTATTCTGAGTACAGATCATGTAGTAGATGTGACCTGCAGTCCTATGTAACACCACAGATAACACAGTGATATCTCTGAGTACAGATCATGTAGTAGATGTGTCCTGCAGTCCTATGTATTGATCCGCTGGAAACGCGTTGACTTGCCAACTCTCTTTGTATCGGTGATTTACCCAATAAAGTAGTGTGTATCGGATACTGGCTGGACCGTGAATATTTCTTCCACTTTGAATGTGTATCGGATACTGGCTGGACCGTGAATATTTCTTCCACTTTGAAAATTGGATTTATGACATGCTCAAAAAAACTGGGAGACTTAAAGGAAGGTAATTGAATTCTAGGGGGATGATCGGAATGTATCAATGGAACCTCTTCTTGTCTCTTCCACCTAGAAATCCCCTCTCAGCATAAAAAAATAACGGAAATGAAAGGTTATTTTCAGACTACTCGCAGAGAGATGCATAGAGGACGCTCCACACTTTCACTAGAGATTATATGCATTACTCAGTCCCACATAAATCTTACCAAAGCATTGATTACCTCTTTCTATCCTCCCCAGACATAGAACTACTCAGAGATTCCCACTTTGGTAGTATCACAATATCGGACAATGCACTATTTTCTATGATACTCTCAATGCCCTCCCTGCGCTTTACTTGATGGCTCAATTAAACGATTCTGAAAGAAGGGAGACATAGAAAGCAAATAGAATGTGTTCTGATTTATTACTTTTCAGAGATAGCTATTCCTATTAGCCGAGAAGTCCACAAGACTGCAGATGGGGGTGAACTCATGTCTATTGAAGCCTATCTCAAAAAACAAAGGGCCAGGGAAAATGCTAACTTGCTTGTTGAGAAAATCCATCTGCAAATTATTCCCGCTGCAGACTTTCTAGCAGAAGAGGGAACTTTTATAGCAAACTTCTTAACCTAAAAGCAGTCATGGCATATCTTTACAGCAAGCATAAAGTCTACATGTAACTTTGTTATTGCTATTGTCCTTTTGTTCACATTTTGTTTGCATTTTTTCTCTGTCCATGGTGTATAAGATCTGTCACTTCAGAAAGACTGCCATACCATGCCTGATGAAGGGACCATAGCCACCCCGAAAGCTTTATTTGGCCTATCAACAGGAATTTCTTCAAATGGCTAACAAGGTACAAAACTTTTTTTCTTGTGAAAGGAATGGAGGATACCAGAATGTACCGGACACATATTAAAAAAAAACTTCTGAAGAAGCTGGCACAATTGGACAGTGATATTTTCTTTTTAACAAGATGCAAGAAAGAACATCTAATATTAAAGGACTTCACATAAGGAATCCCACGATGTCCACCTACAATTTTCGGTTTGCACAACAACTTTGTTGCAGAACCTCTAAGAGACTACGGAACCACCGAATTCATGTTTTCTACAACACCATGGAAAAGAGCCAAACAGATATACATCCATAAAGAGCAGACTCCCAGAGAACCTAAATAAGAACATGGACCTATTTTATACATCATTGAGGTCGGCTATAATAGACAACAAGAAGAAGAAACTCCACCGACTCCGGATTCGATCAGGACTTTACCCAAACATCAATCAATCAGAGCCCTATCCAGACAGTGTAAAACAGAACTACCATAAGGACACAGGTAAAGCCAACTGTGTGATTAATTTGTCATCTTACAAACCCACAAATATTGAACTGGATAGAGGACTAACATTCTGTCCTACAAAACCACTAGATAAAAACCAGAACTCTGAAGTGACATGGAAAAATATTTCAGGAGATTAAGACTGAAAGAATTCTTCCATGACAAAGAAGAGAGGTTACTCTCAAATGGCCAAACACAAGACAGGCTGATAAAGAAAAAGAAATCTGATTTGACCCCCTCACCTAGCCGCAACAACACTTTGGACAATTACATTGACTCTTTTAGACAGGTTATAAAAACTTCAATAATAAAGAAACAAGACAGAGAAACCTCTAACATCAGTGTGCAGGAATGAAGGCCCATCAAGTCCCTAAAGAACAACCATGAGATTACAATCAAACCTGCAGATAAGGGTGGCATTGTAGTCCTCATGAATACATCTGATTACATGAAAGAAGCCGATAGACAGCTCACTGACAACCATTACTACATCAAATTGAATAAGGACCAAACTCAAAAATACACAAGAAAACGTAGGAAAGTCATTAGATGGTTGTCTACAGATTCTGCAAACCTTCTGGACTTAATCCCTGAGAATCCCAAAACAGCAGTATTCTATATGCTTCCCAGAATTCACAAACCAGTGAACCCAGGGAGACCGATCATGTCAGGTGTGGGAAAAATTCAGGATGGGTAGAGGGTATCCTCAAACCACTAGTGAGAAATACCACCAGCTTCCTCCAGGACACCACAGACCTACAAAAAAAAATTATTCCATAGGTCCTTTCCCCTAGGGCAGTATCCTGGCTACCCTGAATGTGGAATCCATATATTCTAACATACCACACAAAGATGGACTAAAAGTTTGCCAATCACGGGATTGCCTCAGACCCAGTAAGACAGCTGACCACATTTATCCTGAAGCACAATTATTTTTGCTTTGGGGAGCAAATCTACCTGCAGAAGACCATGGGAACAAAGGTGGCACCACAATATGCCATCCTCCTCATGGCCAAACTAGAAAATGACTTCCCAGAATCCTGTGACATCAAACCCTTGACCTACTACCGCTTTATTGATGATATTCTGATCATCTGGACAGGTTCAGAACAACAGCTATTTACATTTCATGAAAATTTCAACAAATTCCATTCCATTAAACATTTCACACAGTGAACTTCTTGGACACAACCTTAAAAATCCAAAATAACTGCTTCCAGACATGCCTATTTCAGAAACCAATTGATCAGCCTTCATAGCTGAGATGGGACAGCTTTCACCCTAAACATATTTAAAAAATCCATTATCTACCGCCAGGCCATCCAATGTAATCGGATCTGCTCCAGTCCAACGGACAGAGACACACATCTGAAGAATCTTAGGAAGTGATTCGTAAATCAGCGATACCATCCTATGCTGATTGACATCAAATCATTAGAGCCACCAGGATACAAAGAAGCCATCTTCTCCAGTACATAGAAAAAGTGAACAACAATCGTGCACCATTGGTTGCAATTTAGACATTTGGAAATACTAAGAACAACTTCAAGAAAACTCCACCACATACCTCACAAAGAAGACCGCCTAAAGACAATGTTCCCAGACCCTCCATTGCTGTGCTACACACAACCCCCAAACCTGAGGAATATTGTGATCAAGACCTCCCTACCATCTAACATACAAAAAGGAACTTTCCCCTGTAATGTCAGGAGCTGCTCTCTGATTTTGATTACAGACAAGATATAGATCCACCATGTGAATAGTGTCCAGAAGCAAAACTGACCACACAAGTTTTCTGGATAAAATCTTCCTTTTACTTCATAATTTCTCGTAAAACATTCCCATTTTTTTGATAAATTGACCATATATTCACTATGATAAATTTCAAAGAGCTTGCATTTTCAGACCACAAGGTATAGATCCACAACACAGCAGGAATATAACAATACGGGGAGATCTTTTGCATGTTCCACTTCTCATGTGGTGTACCTGATTGTGTTCACAAAATGTGCTGTGGGGCGTGTTTATGTTGGAGAAACGGGACAAAAAGTTAAAGCCCGGATAAGGTCTCATTGCCACACAATAAAAGAGGAGCAGAAACACTTTTGCAGTCCTGGCCAAAATACCCTATTCCGGCCACAAAATAAGAAACGAATTTGGAAATACAAGTTTATTACCCTGTTTGACATCCTCCACACAGGACTCAATCTATCAAAGGGATTCATGGCCCACTACATCCTCTAACAGATCCTCTAATCAAAGAGATCAAAACCCCACTAGACAGAGTAGCCACCGACACAGTAGAGATCGCCTCACAATTTTCAAGCTCGTACTTTTTGCTACATAATATGCACGTTTTTTCTTAGAATCCCCTCACCTCCCCAAATGTTCTAATGGCCACAACTAATCACTACTTCAACATTTTACACATAAAGAACTTGACACAGTAATATAAGAATTAGAACCTTGGAAGAGGCTCGATACAGATGGACTTCCAGCTAACTATTATAAGTTATTTCAACATATCCTGATCCCCCAGATGCCCTGTCTTCCTCCTCTAAGCTCTTATAGCACATGCATCAATCATCTCCATACAACGGAAGGACGCTTTTCTTTGCAGTAGTTATTGCCCAATCTCATTATTGAACATTGACGTAAAACTATATGACGAACTCCTCGGTAACCGCCTTAATGATTTTCTCCCCTCACAAGTTAACCCAGAACAAGTAGGTTTCTTTGCAGGGAGAGAGGGGAAGGATAACACTCTATGAATTCTACATCTAAGAAAATTTCCCTTGCTTTCGTATCTACAGATACAGATACCGGGTAGACTGGACATTTATGCAAATGGACTTAGGTAAATTTAGTATCTCCAGAATCATGTCACTATACAGGCAGTCCCCGGGTTACGCACAAGATAGGGTCCGGAGGTTTGTTCTTAAGTTGAATTTGTATGTAAGTCGAAACTATACATTTTATAATTGTAGATCCAGACAAAAAAATTTTTGGCCCCAGTCACAATTGGAGTTTAAACATTTTTTGCTGTAATGGGACCAAGGATTATTAATAAAGCTTCATTACAGACACCTTACAGCTGATTATTGCAATCTGGGACTATAGTTAAGCATTCTGAAAGCTTCACCATAGGTCAGAGGGGTCTGTCTGTAACTATGGGTTGTCTGTAAGTCGGGTGTCCTTAAGTAGGGGTCCGCCTGTACTCTTCTCCATTGGCCTCTGTAAGAGTGAATTGGCCTCCTTCCTAATTTTCAATGGAACGAGACAATGGTGTCTCCTATCCCTCTTTCTTTTCGTTCAGACCATGGAGACCATCATACAATGTTTATACCAGCAGCCACATGTGAAGGAAATCCAGGGTGTTTGACACCGCACTGCAGCTTTTATGGACAACCTCCTTATAATTATAGCTAATCCTGAGACATCTTTCTCAACCCTAGCCATGATCTTTGAGGAGTTTCAGTCTCTCTCCAATTTCAAAATTAACCCATCAAAATCAGTAGATTTTGGGAGGCTGGTATTTTGGGGGGAATTTGTATGATTAAACTGTTTAAAAGGGCTTTTTTAATCTGATATGGAGGCTTTTTCTTTGTTGAAAAAATTTTTTCAAAAAATTCATAAAGATATAGGAAAATCAAGCGAATTAATGAAAATTGCAAAATGAAAAATATCACTTCTCTATATTCTACAAAAAAAACTGAGTATAATGTACAGAACAAAATGTGACTGACTCTTTCATTCATGGGCAATCTTAAGTGCACTTAAAAACATTTGTCATTTTGTCATTGTGACTGTTATGTTCTCAATCCACTCATCTGGCAATGACTTCATTAGTCAAAGCCCATCACAGGAGAAAATGAACACAGGAAGTTTCAAGCTAAATATAGGCAGCTATTGAAATAATAGCGAATTACGCTTTTGTTCACTCCTCTATTTTGTTCAGCTTGTGTTCCACTTTTAATAATAATTTAGTGTTTTTCAGCAGAATGGGTCGAAGGACAATATTAGGTCAGGGTAATTTCTGTGGGTTACAGTAAAGAGGATATGATTTAAAACATGATGTTTTGAATCAACAGCATGGAATGTATGGATGCAGATACTTCTTGTGGTTTGCAATCTTTGCAATGTAAAGGTTCAATTCTAACCCCAGGGTGCAGAGAAATTGAGGATACATTTTTATGGATAAAGGACAACATTGTGCTTGATGTGTGGTGTACTATTCCTCCATCTGAATCGAACAGTAGGTTCCTAAGTAGCACTAAGAAGCTCTAATTACATACCTGCTGTGTCATACATGTATGGTTTAAACAAGGAAGAGTTAAAGGGAATCTGTCAACAGTTTAGAAAATACAAAGCAGCAACCCTGATGTAGCAACCCTGGAGTGCTCTTAAATTATACCTTTGTGTATGTTGTTATTAGCAGTAGTACAGTAAAATATACATTTTATATTCCAGGTTTGCAGCTTCACTTTGAGGACTCTGTTTCACTGGTTTGTGAAACCCGGTCACTGAACACAGTACAGCCTCACCCCTCTGAGTTACTGCTATAGCACTAAAACAGAAGCATGCTATAGCCATGACTCATAGCAGTTGGGAGGGTCTGTTAGATCTCACACACCAGTGCACAAAAGTTCTGGGAGGCCATTTACAATCCTGGAATATGAAAGTATTTTTCACACTCCTCCTGCTACCAACAATAGTACAGCTTTGTGTGGTCAAAACTGCTGACAGATTCCCTGCTTTGTGTGGTCAAAACTGCTGACAGCTTTGCGCCGTAGCTCTATGGCGCAGAGGTACAGGGAATGTATGAAGAGGGCTCACAGGCTGAGTCCTCTTCATACAAGGGTGGGGGTTGTTGCATATTGCAACAAACCCCCACCGCTAATAACCGCGGTCGGTGCTTGCACCGATCGCGGCTATTAACCCTTTCACACAGCTCTGTACACGTAAAAATTAAAAAGTTATGATTTTTGAAGGTTGGGAGCGAGAAATGAGCGAAAAAACCCTGCGTCCTTAAGGGGTTAAGGTTTTTTTTCTAGCTAAACATTCTACTGATCCTAGAGTTACATAAAGTATATGTAAACTTTAACTCATGTGAGTCTTTTTATGATTAGTCTATTTACCTTATAAATATATCTCAAGTATAATTCCTACTTTCTACAAATAGAACATCTACAATTAAAATAATTATGACCTATGTGCAAAAGTGAATATAAATACAGCACAATTAGATTACCATTAAAATCAGCTGTCACTGCTTCTGTCACATCTGTTTTTGTAAATTTGGTAAATTTTGTGTACATATAAATCATGGAGCCCCATAGCAAAAGTCAAATTTGAGCACCATGCCTAACAAAATATGGTGGCCCCTTAATAAATTTACACAGGGGCTCCACCGTGAATTTATGTACTGAACCCTGTCATTAATTTATATACAGTGATCTCCTAATTAATTAATATACAGGACCCTCTCGTATGAATTATATGAGCGCCCCACTTTATAGGGTCTCCTCATTAAATTATATCTAGTGTACCTCCACACAGTCACCCTTGAAAGTGTTCAATGACAAAATTTGGGATTCTATGCTGCGCAGCTCTCCTAATCAATGGTAGTGGTGTCAGATACTCTTCAATTACTCAATACACGGCTGGTGTAAGCTGTATTTCACAGATGATACCTGTCTTTAACTGCTATGAACGGTGCTGGCACCAATCACAACAGTTAACTTGGTAAGTGTCACGGTCTTGCTGCCATCTTGTATGAATGAAAAAGTGCAAGTTAACATACCAAAAAGAAAGAATACGTATTATGCCAGAAACAGTATTATCTGCCTGCAGGTGATTCCGAGACCTTATGCTTAGTTGTGTATTAAATACCTATCAAGTGAAAATTAAACAGACCATTAAATACAACTTTAGTGGATTAACATTAGGCTATTTCTCTTCCATTGTCAGGTATCTCATTTCTTTTGAAGTGAATACATTAGAAATTCATCCTTTTACAAAAATCACTAAGCTTACATCAGACACTTTCTTATAGCTCAGTTTTAAAATACTCACCTTTTCCACAATACTAATGTTTCATATTCTTTTACTTTACTTCTAACATCTGAGTCTTTTATCTCTTCTCCCAGATACTTCGGGAGATTTACATAGGATTTTACAGTGTGTGTTTTTTTTCTGTATTTAGATAACTTCGGTACATGTAGAACTTTAGTAGTGTTCAAGCACAGGGCAAGAAATCAAAGCTTGAGCACGCTCCTGAATCCTTGTGTTCAATTACCAAGTACAAGTTAAATGCTGACCCACTCCACTGTCCAACACAACCCATTCAGTGACCCTCTACACCTACTTGGCATGGAGGTGGCAATAGGGGCAAGTAGTAGCAATTCCTGGCTATGTGTCATTATTAAAACTTGTATGCCAGTACTAGCCTTGTATTTGAACTGTGAGGATGAACAAATAGTACAGTGGGACACAATAATCAAGAAATATAATTTGGTAGAAATAATTCAACAACCAGAAAGAAAGACTCCAATGTGCTCGATGTGAGAGAAGGTGTGTGTGACTCTGGATCACAGGGGCACATAGGTGGAAGCTG
The DNA here is from genome assembly GCA_019512145.1 of Engystomops pustulosus. Lineage (NCBI taxonomy): Eukaryota > Metazoa > Chordata > Amphibia > Anura > Leptodactylidae > Engystomops > Engystomops pustulosus. The sequence goes on along the minus strand of CM033642.1, from coordinate 199,984,260 downwards.
TGTTCTAAAATTTTCCAAGGAAATTGAAGACAATGGGGCACATTTACTAAGGGTCCGAATCACGTTTTTCAGCCTGGTTTCCCGAATTTTTCCGATTTGCACCGAATTTCCCTGGGATTTTGGCACACGCGATCGGATTTTGGTGCATCAGCGCCGGCTTTCACGCAACAGAAATTGGGGGGCGTGGCCATCGGAAAACCCAACGAATTTGGAAAAAACGCAGAATTTTTTTTAAGAATATCACTCACACACACCGGCACAAAGCAGGTGAACTCCAGCGGACTTCAGCGCAGCAGCGACACCTAGTGGACATCGGGCGCACGACCTTAGTGAAACCCGGAAGAACCCAAATCAGCATCGGAGAACGCGCTGCTGGATTGTGACTGGACCGGGTAAGTAAATCTGCCCCATCATACCAACAAACATGTAATGTAGAGTATGATAGTATTTGTCCATTCCCTCTTTTGGACAGCCCCCTTTCACGATCTTGATGTAAAGTCTGCAATGTTACAAAGTTTTGTTAATTTAGAATAACTGTAAATTAAAGCTATCCAAAAGTGGCAGTTACTAGCTTCTTCCTCTACATGAATTCATACTCAATGAGTATAATAAGTAGCATTCTTAACAAACAAACATAGCATTTTTCCTGTTCTCCCTGACACACATGTGCTGAAGAGTTTTTGTTGTACTCTTTGGAAATATGATTTAACTAAGACAAACAAATGAAAGATTTGTATCTGGGCTTTATGAAGAAAGCTGTAATTTTCAGAAATTAGATATTTATTTTATATTGACATCTCTAGACCTCACTTCTTTTATACCAGTTTTTATCCTGCTTTCTCATTTTTAAAATATATTTTATGTTGTTGAGTTTAAATAACTTGGTCCTAGAAATGGCTTTATGTGAGTAGATAGACTATTAAATCAGTACCAGAACCAGGCAAGATTTTTTTTTTTTTTAAAGTAATATTGTAATGCTACAAAATGCAAAATTACCTTTTGGAATAGATATACTGGTTTGGCCACTTTCCCACAATATGTTGTCAGGCTTCCCCAAAGCCAAGCTTGCTGTAAAGGGCACTGCTTCACAAGGTAGCTTTGAGTCACAGTTTTTCTTATTTGCTTATTTCCTTTTAAGAATCCTCAGTGGAGCCTGCATGGACATTAAGTCTCCACAAGTCCACAAAGCTGGCCCTTAATAGCAAATTCTCCTAAAGGAGTGAAACATCCATGCCAGCATTGTCTTCTGTCTGTAGAATGTGGCCTAGGAGGTGTTGTCTTCCCTCTGTTTTTGTATGTGTGTGAACTGTGGCTAATGTTGTTGGCTATATTGAGACTGATTGCAGCTCAGCTCTGGTCCAGCCACAGTTAACTAGCTGTGATGGAAAGACTTCTACTGTACTCCAGTCATCTGGAGTGAAAGCTCTTTTACCATCTATATATATTTACATTCACAGCTAGTTCAACACTACTTTTTTTTTTTTCTGTCGGTTCCTTTTAGAGTTTATTCTGATCTTCCGATTTTGGTTCTTTTGACTATCCTTTTGCCTATGATTTTGTGCAGTAAATGTTATATTTTTTTTTTACCCAGATCCCTGACCTTGCTATTATGTTGTTTGTTTGAGATTCTATTTTTATTTCTGCACAGTGACCTTCCAATCTTGGCTCTTTTTTCTCCGATTTTGTGCAGTAAATGTTATCTTGGTTTTGACAGACCTCTGACCTCGTTTTTTTGTTCTTTGTTTGTGATTGTTGATTTATGTCTGCACAGAGACCTAGGGAAGGACTGTCTCCGTGGTTGTTCCGTATCACCTAGGAGTTGCTGATGCAAGCAGGCAGGTGACAGTTTGAGGAGCTCAGTATGGGGCTCACTGACCCATATGTCCCTAAGTTTTGGGACCTCATGTTCCCTAAACAAAAATCACACATTTATGTTATATAAATATACACCTTTGTTTTTAAATGCCAATATACTTAATCCTAACTGTTGTAGCCAGACATGAAATAAAGTGCAGTGTCTATCCAGACAGAGTAGGCGACGACTGAGAAAGCCAAGGACAGCAGAGGCTGGAAGTATTTGCCGTAGTAAAGCAGCCAGCTTTCATTCAGTGGTACTCAAAAGGGGTTTTTGATTATCCAGAATCTCCAAAGTTTTATGGACTACTAACAGAGACTGAGAATAGTTTATTCTGTGTTACAGTTTATACCCTGTATTTCATGAGAAATATCAGTAAACTGTTATCAATGATACCAGGTTGTCTGCTACAAATTGTCAGAACTCCTCTCCATTGCAATCTTTACACTTTCACATACAGAAAACACAAGATGCTAGAAGTCACGTGCTGTTTTCAAGATTAGGATCTCTGGGGTATTGTTTTATCTTATTGCTAAACAGTTATCTTAGGATTGATTATGTGTATATACTATATGTTGAGGCTTAGTGAGATTCTATATCTTTAAGAAAAAAGTTTGTTGAAGGAATGCATAATATTCTGATTAGGCCTTGTTTCAGAGGGATAAATACAAAAAAGTGTTTTCTAGTTTATAATAAAACTTAAATATAGTAATCTGACATGATATTATATACTAAATTAAAGGCATAGGAAGATTAGGAACAGCATTGTAAAATTGTAGCTAAGCTGTTGAAAATATGGGAGACACAATGGGGCTGATTTATCAAGCTGTCTGAAAGTCAGAATATTTCTAGTTGCCAATGGCATCTAATCCCAGCTCAGCTTTCATTTTACCAGTGTTCATGAATATTTTATAGGGGAGCTGTGATTGGTTGCCATGCGCAACTAGAAATATTCAGACAGCTTGATAAATCTGCCCAATTGTGACAAAACAGGTTGTACAAAAAAATGTAAAAAAATGAGAAATAAGATGTGTGATTTCTTCTACTCTAATCCATTATTTGATTTCTGTGTTCATTGGACAAATAAAAAAAATGACCCTGAGTCTTCAGTCCCTGCACTTGAATGCCAACGTAATTTATTGTTGCTAGGAGTTCAGGCAGCTGTCACTAGAAAATAAGTATATTACAAATTAAAATTTTCCCTGAATTTACACAGGGGTTGACATGTCTAAAGCTGATGATATGAGTATCTGTTATTCTTACAGAAGAAATCTCATAGTGCTGTGTTTAAGACCTTTTTTATCAATTTACTGGCATTGAAGTCAAAATGTTTGATGCTCTTGCATTTGCACATTCATTATTCACATTGATATGAAGTAGCAGGATGCATTGTACACATGCATTGTATACTTCTGCATTTAAGTACACTATTATTTTCTTGTATCAATTTGTGTAATAAATAGCACCCCAAATAGGAAATGTAGAAAAAACAAGTTTCTTTTGCTAGAAAACCACTATTGTGGTAGAAACCTTTATCTTTTCAATACAAGGGATGGGGTCTCCACTATTCTGCCATTAACTAGTTCTACCTCTTCAACCATTGCTTTTTAACCTTCACCATACCCATTTAGAACCCCTTACAGTGAATCATAATACAAATTTTCTATTAGTATGTTCGTATCCTTATATGAATGATTTGTAAGATTTTGGTTAATCAGGCAGTTGGTGTATCCAAGGCATTTCATTTTCTCCCAGTGCATTACTCTGGAGTCACCCAACCTTTCTATATGTCATTTTTATTAAAAACTGAAGTTTTTAGTGCTATTAATAAAGTTTTGCTATGATTCAATGTAAAGGGTCCACAATGGTCAGAAAGCAGTGGGTACTGTGTAAACTACTGTGGAAAGGATTTTTCATTTAAAACAACTTTTTGTATTACACTAATATACCCAGGGAGCAGTTAGTTAAGTGGTCCCCTGCTAATTCTTTTTTAGGCCTCCTCAGATGTTTGAATTCTAGGGAGTTTAAACTAATTATGTACGCCTCCCAGCATGGGAGAGGGAGGTGACGTCATAATCTTGGTTGCTCTCCTCTGCCCCTGTTCTAGTTCTAGTAGTTATTATACACTGGTACCCAAAACTGTATACAATATTTCATGTGTGGTCTGATCAGTGATTTGTATAAGCGTAAATCTATGTCTGTATCATGAGAATCTATTCCTATCTTGAAACATCATAATTTTATTTGCTTCAGCACAGATGCCTGGCTCTAGTCACTAAAATTAAGTTTACAATCCACCAATACCCCCAAGTCTTTTTCAGATGCAGTTTCACCAGGTAATTGACTGTTTAAATAAGTATACTTTTTGTTTCCATTGCCCCAGTGAATAACTTTGCATTACCATATTTTTCGGACTATAAGACGCTTCTTACTATAGGAAGCACCCCAGATTTAGGCTTCCAAAAAAGGAAAAATATATTTTACACCAATTAAAATATCCCTGTTGGTCGTACTAAAGCACAGCACACACATAAATATATATAAATACATATAAATATATATAAATACACACTCAGCTCTGCATCATCCATCCACATACACACTCCGCTCACCTATACGCACTCAGCTCTGCATCATCCATCCACATACACACACAGCTCACCTATACACACACACAGCCCACCTATACACACACTCAGGTCACCTATACACACACTCTGGTCACCTATACACACACTCTGGTCACCTATACACACTCAGCTCACCTATACACACTCAGCTCTGCATCATCCATCCACATACACACACAGCTCACCTATACACACACTCTGGTCACCTATACACACACAGCCCACCTATACACACACTCTGGTCACCTATACACACACTCTGCTCACCTATACACACACTCTGCTCACCTATACACACATTCAGCCCACCTATACACACATTCAGCCCACCTATACACACACTCTGCTCACCTATACACACACTCTGCTCACCTATACACACACACAGCTCACCTATACACACATTCAGCCCACCTATACACACACTCTGCTCACCTATACACACATTCAACCCACCTATACACACACTCTGCTCACCTATACACACACACACACAGAAACATACACACATATACTTCCCCCATTTCCCTTCTTCTTACCCTGTCCCAGTGCAGCATGGCAGTATGAGACCTGCGGTGATGTAAGAAGCATGTGATCAGTCACATGATTCTGACATCACCGCAGGTCCTGTAGGACATCGGAGGCTCCTCTCAGGGAGATCGGCTGCAGCTCTGTATCAGAGCATCACCCGATCTCCCTTACAGCGGTCAGGAGGGTCTGGCAGTGCTGGATCCTCCTGACCTTCGGTCTATAAGACGCAGGGACTTTTTAGCGAGATTTATTCTTGCTAAAACGTGCATCTTATAGTCCAGAAAATACAGTACATTAATCCTCTTCAGCCATTTCTCCGCCCATTCCTTAAGCTTCCAAATATCCCTCTGTAATGTTATACCATCAGCCTCAGTAAGGGCCAGTTCTATACAAATTGGGGCCCTGGGCAAAACTAAAAGTGGGGCCCCAAAATAAAACTATTTTATGACCAGTCACAGTCAGTAAGAGGCTGCCTTTAGTATGGTAAAACAAACTGTAATATGGGAGAATTTTATAGGAGATAGATAGATGAGAGAGATTGATGGGCAGCATGGTGGCTCAGTGGTGGAGATAGGAGATAAATAACTAGACAGATAGATGATAAGCATCTTCAGCCAGGAATTCAACAAAGGAGTATTAAGCTTTCCACTGCCAGGTATTTCTGTATATTTTGTTGGGTTATTGGCCAGAGCAATTTTTTGAATTTTGAGGAAATTACAGCAAAAAGTAAGTAAAAAAAGTAAACTGCAGCAAGCCACATATTTTTTGAAAGCAGACACTTGCCCCATTTTCAAAATTGCATTAAAGAGTTTATAGACACAGGTGCCTTCATGTCATTTTTGATTCAAACTGAAACATTTTATAAAAAATACTTAAAATTTTACTTTGATGGCAAAATATGTGCTCCAAACAGAAAATATTTACCTTCACATTAACTAAATGTAATAGATGGACAAGTGTAACATTTGCAAATGCCTCATATAGATATGTTCACATAAATAAATCATCATAATATCACTAAAATTAAATTACTAAATAACTAGATATCTGCTTCTCAGCTAGAAATTTTAAGACAGCCACAACTTGCAAAATATATCAATAAAACAGATTAAAAACTAAAGGCACCCGTAAAAGCTATATAATTTTGAAAACAGACAAAAAGTGCATTGAAAATGCCTTGATAACATATGTTTTTACATAATACTCACATCAAAGTGGAGGTTTATGCACAAATAGGGATTTAAAAATAATAACACAAAGTGAGCAGATTTATATATACCACAATACACAACATCAAGAATTTACACTCCCAAAAATGCTAAAACAAAAACTATGACATATTTGGTTGCTATCCACAAATGTGTTTAAAAATATATCACACACAAAATAAAAAGCTCCTATTCTGTCAAAATCTAATTTTTCCAGAAATCACCATGTAAACAAGAATAACTTTTAAATTCATACACATTACCACCATCAAGCAACTTTGCAGCAAATAGCAATAAAATGCAAACATTGCATGAAAATTCAAAATTACCTCTAAAATATATACAAATCCAGAATACTTATATAAAGAAAATATAATTTCCTGAAACAGCAAGATATGAGGAGATCATACATACCCCACATGTGTATATGCACCAAAATGTGCAGCAAAGGAAATGTTAAATCCACAGGAGACACCAAACAATTTTTGCAGAAAATTGCACAGATCTATCATTGTATGCTTCTTTACATAATGGTAACCCAAATAAATAACTATATATGCATAAACCAAGCTAGTGAAATAACAAAAGTCACTTTTAGATGTGCGCCAATGTATTAGCCGCACAATAACAGAACCCTCCCCGCTTCAAAAGAATTTGAATGTCAAAACATAGGTGTAAATAATGGAGGATGGTGTGAAATAAAAACTTTATTCAGTAACGTGTGTGTGTTTTTGGTGTTTATGGACACATTCTGTAGCCACATTGAATGTTAATCGTATCAGTCAATTTTCACAAAACAAACTATCACAAGGCAATAAGAGAGAAAATGGGTTTTTAGATAGTTCTGGATTTGAGAGGGTTAAAAATATGAACATTTGTTGATATTATTCCTTATCAAAATGTAGTAACATACACTCACCGGCCACTTTATTAGGTACACCTGTCCAACTGCTCGTTAACACTTAATTTCTAATCAGCCAATCACATGGCGGCAACTCAGTGCATTTAGGCATGTAGACATGGTCAAGACAATCTCCTGGCAGTTCAAAGCGGAGCATCAGTATGGGAAAGAAAGGTGATTAGTGCCTCAGATTTCAGAAACTGCTGATCTACTCGGGATTTTCACCGCACAACATCTCGAGGTTTTACAGAGAATGTCGCGAAATGAAAAAACAATCCAGTGAGCGGCAGTTCTGTGGGCAGAAATGCCTTGTTGATGCCAGAGGTCAGAGGAGAATGGGCAACTGGTTCGAGCTTTTAGAAAGGCACAGTGACTCAAATCGCCACCCGTTACAACCAAGGTAGCAGAAGAGCATGCTCTGAACGCACAGTACGTCGAACTTTGAGGCAGATGGCTAACAGCAGCAGAAGACCACACGGGGTGCCACTCCTTTCGCTAAGAACAGGAAACTAAGGCTACATTTTGCACAAAGCTCATCGAAATTGGACAGTAGAAATTGGAAAAAAAGTTTCCTGGTTGATGAGTCCCGATTCTGCTGCGACATTCGGATGGTAGGGTCAGAATTGGCGTCAACCAACATGAAAGCATGCATGCCATCCTGCCTTGTATCACGGTTCATGCTGGTTGTGGTGGTGTCATGGTGTGGGGAATATTTTCTTGGCACTCTTGGGCCCCTTGTACCAATTGACATCGTGCCAACGCCCAGCCACCTGAGTATTGTTGCTGACCAGTCCCTCCCGTTATGACCACAGATGTACCCTGTAACATCTGATGGCTACTTTCAGCAGGATAATGCGCCATGTCATAAAGCTGGAATCATCTCAGACTGGTTTCTTGAACATGACAATGAGTTCACTGTACTCAAATGGCCTCCACAGTCACCAGATCTCAATCCAATAGAGCATCTTAGGGATGTGGTGGAACGGGAGATTCGCATCATGGATGTGCAGCTGACAAATCTGCGGCAACTGTGTGATGCCATCATGTCAATATGGACCAAAATCTCTGAGGAATGCTTCCAGCACCTTGTTGAATCTATGCCATGAATAATTGAGGCAGTTCTGAAGGCAAAAGGGGGTCCAACCCGTTACTAGCACGGTGAGTGTATAAAGTGAATATTTCCATTATATGTGAGGTGCAGCAGCTCCTGTGTCCAGCAAATTCTCTCTGTAGCCTGATGGCTAAGAATCTGGAGGGGGGGACACTTCAGAGGGCTGTATCTCTGGCTCTGTGACACATAGAGCCTCACTTCGTTGTACCTATGAAAGAGAAGCGTCTTCTCTTTTACATGAATCTAAATTTGTCAGGAAAACAAAGCTACTGACTGTTAAAATGCCGTAGGGAGTGATTATTATATATAAAGATCGCACCTGATATTCTAACTTTAAACCTGAATATCTCTGGATCCATGGCACCTAGAAACACAATTTTTGATTAATTTGAAAGAAAAGATTCCCACTTTGCCTAGCCATAGCACTGGCCCTAACCTCAGTATTAATTACTTTACACAGCTTAGAATCATCTGCAAATTTTGAAAATGGATTGCGTAAATTCTCTACAAGGTCAATAATAGAAATATTAAAAAGGAGGGTGCCCAATACTGACCCCTGTGGCACTCCACTGGTAATTTCAACCCAATCTTAGAATGTGCCATTACGGGCAACCTTCTGTTTTCTACCAATAAGTCAATTGCTTACTCAAACACACAGATTTTCCCCTAGTCCTAGCAGTCTCATTTTATGTAACAACTAGAGATGAGCGAGTATACTCGTCCGAGCTTGATGCTCGTTCGAGTATTAGAGTACTCGAAACGTCTTGTTGCTCGGATGAGTATCTCGCAGGCTTGAGATTGAGCATTTACTTAACGAAACACAGTGAAGAACAGTGAAGAATACAATGAAAACAGTGAACACAGTGAACATAGGATCATTTAAGTGCAGATCGGAAGACACGCGTGCCGAACTGTGTCATTCACACTAGTATGTGAAGAACAATATGTGTGAAGAACACATTGCAGATGTATGGAAACATCTGCAATGTGTTCTTCACATACTATTGTGAAGAACACCGTTCGGCACGCGTGTCTTCCGATAAGTTAGCAGATGTACAGAACATCTGCAATGTGTTCTTCACTGTGTTGTTTCAATGTGTTCTTTCAGTGAAAACATCTGCAAACATCTGCAATGTGTTCTTTTTTAGTGTTCTTTCAATGTGTTTTTTCAGTGAAAAATGCTCGGGTCTCCCATTGACTTCATTGGGGCATTTTAGTGTTTGCTCATCTCTAGTAACAACCTTTTATGCAGCACTTTATCAAATGTCTTGCGACCTTAGTGAAACCCGGAAGACCAAAAATCACAAGCATAACGAACAACGCAGCCTGCTGGATTGTAAGGACTAAGGACCGGTAAGTAAATCTGCCCATCATACCAACAAACATATAGATATTAGATTATGATAGTATTTATCAGGCGATTACCTACTTTTGGACAAAGCCCCCTTCAGCACGATCTTATGTAAAGTCTGCAAGTTCAAAGATATTGTTAATTTAGAAGTAACTGTAATATAAGTGGCTAAATCCACACTCAGTGGCAGTTACAGCTTCTTCCTCACAATGAATTCATACTCAATGCGTTAAAGATAAATAAAGTAGGAGCAATTCGTAAACAAACAACATGATTTTACTCACAATGTGTTGTTCTCCCTGGCACACATGTGCTGAAAGAGTTTTTGTATGTACCTTTGGAAATATGATTTAACTAAGACAACCAATGAAAGATTATGTATCGGGCTTTATTAAAAAGCTGTAATTTCAGACCAGTTAGATATTTATTTTAAGTTGACATCTTAGACCTCACTTCCTTTAATCCCAGTTTTTGATCCGCTTTTCTCATTTTTAAAATATATTTTAATATGTTTGTTGAATTTAAATCGTAACTTTGTCCTAGAAATGGCTTTATGTAGAGTAGATAGACTATAAATCAGTACCAAAGAACCAGCAAGATTTTTTTTTTTTTTACAGTAATATTGTGAATGCTACTGAACATAGTCTGCGAAAATTACCTTTTGGAATAGATAATACGTTTGGCACTAAAAGGTTCCCACCATAATGTTTGTTACAGGCTTCCCCAAAGCCAGTCTTGGCTGGTAAAGAGGCACTGCTTCACAGGTCTCTTGATTCACAGTTTTCTATTTTGGCTTATTTCTTTAAGAATCCTCAGTGGGAGCCTGCATGGACATTAAGTAAACTCCACAAGTCCAAAAGCAAGCTGGCCACTTAATAGTCAATTCTCCTAAAGGAGTGAAAACACATAGCCAGCATTGTCTTCTGTCTGTAGAATGTGGGCCTAGGAGTGTTGTCTTCCCTCTGTTTTGTATTGTGTGAACTGTTGGCTAATGTTGTTGGCTATATTCAGACTGATTGCAGCTCAGGCTCGGTCCAGCACAGTTAACTACCTGTGATGGAAAGACGTCTACTGTACTCCAGTTCATCTGGAGTGAAAGCTCTTTTACCATCAAGATAGATTATACATCACCGCTAGGTCACACTACTTTTTTTTTTTTCTGTTTCTTCCGGTTCCTTTTTAGAGTTTATTTCTGATCTTCCGATTTGGTTCTTTTGACTATCCTTTTGCCTATGGATTTTGTGCCATACATGTGATATTTTTTTTTACCCAGATCCCTGACCTTGCTATTATGTTGTTTTGTTGAGATTCTAGTTTTATTCTGCCCGTGACCTTCCATCTTGGCTCATTTTTTCCCGATTTTGTGGCAGTAAATGTTATCTTGGTTTTGACAGACCTCATGACCTCGTTTTTTTTTTGTTCTTTGTTTGTGATTGGTTTGATTTATTCGCAACAGAGACCTAGGGAAGGCTGTCTCCGTGGTTGTTTCCGTATCACTAGGAGTTGCTGTGTCAAGCAGGCAGGTGACAGTTTGAGGAGCCCGTATGGGCCAGCTGACCCCTATGTCCCTAATTTTGGGACCTCATTTTCCCTAAACAAAAATCACACATTTATGTTAATAAATATACACCTTTGGTTTTAAATGCCAATATACTTAATCCTCTGTTTTGTAGCCAGACATGAACATAAAGTGCAGTGTCTATCCAGACAGAGTATCGAGACGACTGAGAAAGCCAAGGACAGCAGAGGCTGGCAGTATTTGCCGTATTTAAGCAGCCAGCCTTCATTCAGTGGTACTCAAAAGGGGTTTTTTGATTATCCAGAACTCTCCAAAGTTTATGTGACGACTCAACAGAACTGAGAATAGTTTTTCTGTGTTTACAGTTTATACCCATATGTCTTTCAATGAGAAATATCAGTAAACTGTTATCAAGGATACCAGTTGTCTGCTAAAATTGTCAAGAGCTCCTCTCCATTGCAATCTTTCACTTTCACATACAAAAACTACAAGATGCTAGACGTCACGTGGCCCTTTGTTTTCAAGAATTAGGATCTCTGGGTAATTGTTTTATCTTATGCTACACTAGTTATCTTAGGATTGATTATGTGTATATACTATATGTTGAGGCTTAGTTAGATTCTATAATCTTTAAAAAAAAGTTTGTTGAATGAGGAATGCATAATATTCGCTTAGGCCTGTTCCGAGGGATAAATCAAAAAAGTGTTTCTAGTTATAATAAACTTAATAAGTAAGCACTGACATGATATTATATACTAAATTAAAGGCTAGGAAGATTAGGAACGCATTGTAAAATTGGTAAGCTAAGCTGTTTAAAATTGGGAGACACTGGGGCTGGATTTCATCGGCTGAAAGTCAGAATATTTCTAGTGGCCAATGGCAATCTAATTCCCAGCTCATGCTTCCTTTTAACCAGTGTTCAGAATATTTTATAGGGGGCTGTGATTGGTTGCCATGTTCGCAACTAAATATTCAGACAGCTTGATAAATCGGCCAATTGTGACCAAACAGGTTTGTACAAAAAAATGTAAAAAAATGAGAATAATGATTGTGGATTTCTCTACTCTATCCATTATTTGAATTTCTGTGGTCTTGGACAAATAAAAAAATGACCCTGATTCTTCAGTCCTGCACGTTGAATGCCAACAGTAATTTATTGTTGCTAGGCGTTCAGGCAGCTGTCACTATAAATAAGTATATTACAAATTAAAATTTTCCCTGAAATTTACACATGGTTGACATGTCTAAAGCTGATGATATTAGTATCTGTTATCTTACAGAGAAATCTCATAGTGCGGTGTTTAAGCCTTTTATTTTTATCAATTTACTGGCATGAAGTCAAAATGTTTGATGCTCTTGCATTTGCACATTCATTATTCCCCATTGATATGAAGTAGCAGGATGCATTGATCACCATGCATTGTATACTTCTGCTTTAGTACACTATTATTTCTTGTATCAATTTGGGTGTAATAAATAGTCACCCAACTAGGCAATGTATAAAAAAACAAGTTTCTTTTGCTAGAAACCCACTATTGTGGTAGAAACCTTTTATCTTTTCATATACAAGGATGGGGTCTCCGACTATTCTGCCCTTAACTAGTTCTCCTCTCACCTCTTCACCCTTGCTTTTTTTAAAATACCTTCACCATACCCATTTAGAACCCCTTACAGTGAAATCATAATACAAATTTTCTGATTAGTAGTTCGTATCACATTATATGAATGATTGGCAAGCATTTTGTTAATCAAAGGAGCATTTGGTGTATCCAAGGAGGCATTTCCATTTTCTCCCAGTGCCTTACTCTGGAAGTCAACCAGCAGCTCTTGCTAATTGTCATTTTATTAAAAACGGAAGTTTTTAGTGCTATAATAATAAAGTTTTTGCTTGAATTCATTAAAGGGGTCCACATGGTCAGAAGCAGTGGGTAACTGTGTAAACTACTGTGGAAAGGATTTTTCATTTAAAACAACTTTTTGTATTACCAATTCCCCGAGCAGTTGTTAATGGTCCCTGCTAATTCTTTTTAGGAAGGCCGTCCTCAGATGTTTTGTTTTTTTTTGAATTTCTATGGCAGTTAAACTACTTCTTTACGCTCCCAGCATGGAGAGGAGTTGACGTCATAATCTTGGTTGCTCTCCTCTGCCCTGTTCAGTTCTTAGTAGTTATTATACACTGGTACCAAAACTGGTATACAATATTTCATGTGTGGTCTGATCAGTGATTTGTATAAGCGTAATCTATGTTCTGTATCATAGAATCTTTCCTATCTTGAAACATCATAATTTTATTTGCTTCAGCACAGATGATGCCGGCTCAGTTCACTAAAATTAAGTTTATCATCCACCAATACCCCCAATCCTTTTTCAGATGCAGTTTCCACCAGGTAATTGGATCTGTTTTTTAAATAAGGTATAAACTTTTTGTTTCCATTGCCCCAGATGAATAACTTTGCATTACCATATTTTTCGTCGGGACTATAAGACGCTTCTACTATAGGAAGCACCCACCCAGATTTAGGCTTACCAAAAAGAAAAATATATTTTACAACCATTAAAATATCCCTGTTGGTCGTACTAAAGCACAGCACACACATAAATATTCTATAAATACATATAAATATATATAAATACACACTCATCTTCTGCATCATCCATCCACATACACACTCCGGCTCACCTATACGCCCTCAGCTTCCTGCATCATCCTCCACATACACACACAGCTCACCGAAGACCACACACAGCCCACCTATACACACACTCAGGTCACCTATACACACACTTGGCACCTATACACACACTCTGGTCACCTATACACCTCAGCTCAACCTAATACACACTCAGCTCTGCATCATCCATCCCATACACACACAGCTCACCTCTACACACACTCCTGGTCACCTATAACACACACCCGCCCACCTATACACACACTCTGGCCCTATACAACACTCTGCCACCTATACACACCCTCTCTCACCTATACACACATCAGCAGGCCACCATACACACTTCACCCACCTATACATACACACCTCTGCTCACCTATACACACACCACTCTGCACACTCTGCTCACCTATACACACACACAGCTCACCTATACACACATTCATCCCACCTATCACACTACTCTGCCTCACCTATATCACACATTCAATCAACCCACTATACACACACCTCTGCTCAACCTATAACACACACACCAGAAACATCCACACTAAAAAAAAAAAAAAAAAAAAAAAAAAAATACTCCCCCCATTTCCCTTCTCTTACCCGTCCCAGTGCACAATGGCGTAATGAGACCTGCGTGATGTAAGAAGCATGTGATCAGTCACATGATTCTGACATCACGCAGGTCCTGTGGCCTACTCGGAGGCTTCCTCTCATGGAGATCTGCTGCAGCTCTGTATCAATCAGAGCTCACAACCCGATCTCCCTTACAGCGGTCAGGATGGTCTGGCATTGCTGGATCCTCCTGACCTTCGTTCTATACGACGCCGGAACTTTTTAGGAGATTTATTCTTGCTAAAACGTGTAAATCTTATAGTCTGCAGAAATACAGCCTTAATCCTCTTCACCATTTCTTATCTCCGCCCCTGTCTTAAGCTTCCAAAATATCCTCTGTAATGTTTATACATCAACCTCAGTACTGGCCAGTTCTATACAAATTGGGGCCCTGGGCAAAACTACAGTGGGGCCCCAAAATAACTATTTTATGACCAGCACATAGTAAGAGCTCACCGGCCTTTAGTATGGTAAAACAAACTGTAAGTCTTGAAATTTCATAGAGATAGATAGATGAGAGAGATGGATGGGCACAATGGTGGCTCAGTGGTGGGATAGGAGATAGATATCTACTAGACAGATATATGATAAGCATCTTAATCCAGGATTCAACAAAGGAGTATTAATCCTTCCACTGCCAGCTTTCGTATATTTTTGTTGGGTTTAGTGGCCAGAGCAATTTTTGAATTTTTGAGGAATTACGCAAAAAGTTAGTAAAAAGAGTAAACTGCAGCAAGCCACATTTTTTTGAAAGCAACACTTGCCCCATTTTGAAATTGCATTAAAGAGTTTTATGACATAGGTCTCATGTCATTTCTGATTCAAACTGACATTTGATAAAAAATACTTAAAATTTTACTTTGATGTGCAAAATATGTGCTCCAAACAAAAAATATTTACCTTCCCATCTACTAAATGTAATAGATGGACAAGTGTAACATTGCAAATGCCTCATATATTTTGTTCACATAATAAAATAAATCATCATAATTCACTAAAATTAATTTACTAAATAACTAGATATCTGCTTCTCAGCTCGAATTTTACGACAATCTCACAACTTGCAAAGATATCAATAAACAGATTAAAAAACTAAAGGCAAACCCCGTAAAGCTATATAATATTTTGAAACAGAACAAAAGTTCATTGAAATGCCTTGATAACATATGTTTTACCTAATACTCACATCAACGTGGAGTTTTATGCACAATAGGGATTTAAAATAATAACACAAAGTGAGCAGATTTATAATACCACAATACACACATCAAAGAAGTTCCTCCCCAAAATGCTAAAACAAAAACTATGACATCTTTGGTTTGCTAATCCACAAATGTGTTTTAAAAAAGATCAGGACACAAAATAAACAAGCTCCTATTCTGTCAAAATCTATTTGTCCAGAAATCAACCATGTAAACAAGAATAACTGTTAAAATTCTACACATGACCACCATCAAACAACTTTGCAGCAAATAGCAATCAATCAACATTGCAATAAAATTCAAAATTACCTCTAAATATATACAAATCCAGAAACTTCTATAAAGAAAATCTATTTCCTGAACAGCAAGATATGAGAGATCATACATACCCCACATGTTATATGCCACCAAAATGGTGCAGGCAAAGGAAATGTTTAAATCCACAGGAGACAACCAAACAATTTTTGCAGAAAATTGCACAGATCTATCATTGTATGCTTCTTTACATAATGGTAACCAAATAATAACTATATATGCCTAAACGCAACTAGTGAAATAACAAAAGTCACTTTTAGAATGTGCGGCCCAATGTATTTAGCCTCACAATTAACAAACCCTCCACCGCTTCAAAAGAATTTGAATGTCAAAACATAGGTGTAAATAAGGAGATTGGTGTGAAATAACACACTTTACTTCAGTAACGGTGTGTGTTTTTGGTGGTTTAATGGACACATTCTGTAGCCACATTTAATGTTAATCGTATCAGTCAATTTCACAAACAAACTATCACAGGCAATAAAGAGAAAATGGGTTTTTAGATAGTTCTGGATTTTGAGAGGGTTAAAATATGTAAAGCATGTTGTTGATATTATTCCTTATCAAATGAGTCACTACACTCACACAAACTTCACCGCCACTTATTAGGTATGCACCTCCAACTGCTCGTTAACACTTAATTTCTAATCAGCCAATCACATGGCGGCAACTCAAGTGCATGTAGGCATGTAGACATGGTCAAGACAATCTCCTGGTCATTCAATCGAGCATACAGTATGGGAAAGAAAGGTGATTTAGTGCCTCAGATTTCAGAAACTGCCTGATCTACTCTTACTGGATTTTCACACGCACAACAAAGCTCGAGGTTTTACAGAGAATTGTCGCGAATGAAAAAACCAATCCATGAGCGGCAGTTCTGTGTGGCAGAATGCCTTGTTTGATGCCAAGAGGTCAGAGGAGAATGGGCATACTGGTTCGTAGCTTTTAGAAGGCCACAGTGACTCAAATCGCCACCCGTTACAACCAAGTTGCAGAAAGCAGCCTGAACGCACATTACGTTCGAACTTTGAGGCAGATGGCTAACAGCAGGGCAGAAGAACCACACGGGGTGCCACTCCTTTCCCGCTAAGAACAGAAACTAAGCTAAACATTTTTGCACAAAGCTCATCGAAATTGGACAGTAGAATATTGGAAAAAGTTCCTGGTCTGATGAGTCCCGAGTCTGCTGTCGACATTCGGATGGTAGGGTCAGATTGGCGTCACTCAACATGAAAGCATGCAGCCATCCTGCCTTGTATCAACGGTTTCATGCTGGTTGTGGTGGTGTCATGGTGTGGGGAATAATTTTCTTGGCACTCTTTGGGCCCCTTGTACCAATTAATCATCGTTGCGGGCAACGCCCAGCCACCTGAGTATTGTTGTCTGACCAGTCCCTCCCGTTATGACCACAGATGTACCCACATCTGATGGCTCCTTTCCAGGATAATGCGTTCCATGTCATAAAGCGGAATCATCTCATACTGTTTCTTGAACATGACAATGAGTTCACTGTTACTCAAATGGCTCCACAGTCCAAACCAGTTCATCTCCATAGCGGCACTTCAAAAACAGGGGGAAAATTTTGGGGTGGTGGAACGGCAGAATTCGCATCATTGATTGTCGCTGACAAATCTGCGGCAACTGTGTGATGCCATCAATGTCAAGATGGACAAAATCTCTGAGGAATGCTTCCAGCAAACTTGTTGAATCTATGGCCATGAAATTTGAGGGAGAAACAAAAAACAGTTCTGAAGGCAACGGGGTCACCCGTTACTAGCACGGTGAGTGTATAAAGTGAATATTTCCATTATATGTGAGGTGCAGGGCAGCTCCTGTTGTCCAGCAAATTCTCTCTGTAGCCTGATGGCTAAAATCTGGAGGGGGGGCACTTCAGAGGGCTGTAATCTCTGGCTCTGTGACCCGATAGAGCCTCACTTCGTTGAGCTGCTATGAAAGAGAACGTCTTCTCTTTTACTGAATCTAAATTGTCGGAAAAAACAAGCTACTGACTGTTAAAATGCCGTAGGATGATTATTATATTAAAGATCGCACACTTGATATTCTAACTTTAAACCTGAAATATCTCTGGATCCATGGCACCTAAACACAATTTTTGATTAATTTGAAGAAATCCCTCTTTGCCTAGCCATAGCACTGCCCTAACCTCATATTAATTACTTTACACAGCTTAGAACAATCTGCAAATTTTGAAATGGATTGCGTAAATTCTCTACAAGGTCAATAATAGAAATATTAAAAGGAGTGTGCCCATACTGGACCCCTGTTTGGGCACTCCACTGGTAAGTTCAACCCAATCTTAAATGTGCCATTCGCAACCTTTGTTTCTATCCAATAAGTCACTTGCTTACATCAACACACAGATTTTCCCCTAGTCCTAGGCAGTCCATTTTTGAACAACTAGAGACTGAGGCGAGTATACTCGTCTGCGAAGCTTGCTGCCTCGTTCTCCAGTATTATTACTCGAACGTCTTGTTGCTCGGATGAGTAAATCTCGCAGGCTTGAGATTGAGCATTTACTTACGAAACACAGTACGAACAGTGAAGAATATCAATGAAACAGTGAACACCGTGAACAGAGGATCATTTAGTGGCAGATCGAAGACACGCGCGCCGACCTGTGGTCTCACACTAGTATGTGAAGAAATATGTGTGAAGAACACATGTGCATATGTATGGAAACATCTGCATGTGTTCTTCACATACTATAGTGAAGAACCCCGTTCGGCAGCGCGTTCTTCGATAAGTGGCAATGTACAGAACATCTGCAATGTGTTCTTCACTGTGTTGTTTCCATCAATGTGGTCTTTCAGTGAAACATCTGCAAACATCTGCAATGTGTTCTTTTTTAGTGTTCTTTCTAATGTGTTGTTTTTCAGTGAAATGCTCGGGTCTCCATTTACTTTCATGGGGCATTTTAGTGTTTGCTCATCTCTAGTACAACCTTTCTGCAGCACTTTATCAAATGTCTTGGAAATTCAGATATACAACAGCCACAGCCCCCCACTTACTCTTGCATAGAAGCCAATAAGATTAGTCTGAACAGGAACTGATTCCTCATAAACCCATGCTGATACTGGGTTTATAACTGGGTTATGTACAGTTAGACCCTTCAAATATTTTAACCACACAGCCGTTAGTCCAACAGGTCTGTAGTTTCCAGGATCACTTTTTGAATCTTTCTTGTATAATTAGCCCACATATACTTGCACTAGTCCTGTTTGCTATCTATCTCATTACATAGTTCATGCAGTACCCAGTGTGTATACCATCTGGGCCTGGTGTTTGTCTTTTAAGTTGGGTTAAAAAGTGGCACTGTACACTTCATCTCGGGGTTAAACCTGTTGACTTTCCACGAGAATTTTAGCTTATTTCGCTTATCATGTCTTCAACCATGGATTTTCCTGGGAACCGCAGTTGAAAAGGTAAATATTCAATAGATTGGCCCTTTTCTCCTCTCCTCTCTCCTACACAATGATACTCTCGTCCCTCCACACTCTCCTTTTAGTTCTTATCATTTATATACTTGAAAAATAATTTGGGATTTTTTTACTCTCGCTGAAACTGAAAATGATAAAATTCCTCCACCTTGGCTGAATTTGAAACTTAAATGGGGTTCAAATTCTGCATTCACTGAATAGGAATTGAAACTTAAAAATTCTTTATTAGGCTGGATTCAAAACTAAAATTTCAAACTAATGCTGGATTGCTGGATTCAAAATTTAAATGGTCCAATACTGCATTTGCTGTTTTTAAAAGGGGAATTGTCATATTTCAATTCAATGGATTCAAAGTTAGCATTTGTGAAGTTCTGCTTACTATCTGTTTTGTCTGTCTCTTTATCTGACTGTATTTGTCTCCTCGTATGTTACTGTGTCTGTTCTCTTCTCTTTCTGTCTATGGACTAATCGCTCCTGTCTTCTTTCTGTATATGAGACTGTCTCTCTCTGAGGTCTCTGATCTTCTTATCTCTATATGTTATTGCCAGTCTGACTTGCTCTCAGTATGTGACGTCTCTGAACTGTCTGTCTCTTCTGGCCTCTCTGTACAATAATTGTCTCGTGACTATCTGTCCTTTCACTGTGTCACTCTATCTCTCTAATCTCCGTCTCTGTATCTTTGTCTCTCTGGATTGAATACCTCTTCGTTCTTTATGTGACTGTCTCTGACGTCTCTTGAATGTCTACAGTCTGTATGTGAACTTTCTCTGACTGTCTCTCTCTGTCTCTCTCTGGTCTCTGATTTTTCACTGTCACTGGACGGTCTCTAGGTCTGTCTCTGCTGTATGTGATTGTCTCTGACTGTCTACTCTGTCTCTTTGATGGCTGTCTTAGACTTCCACTCTATCTCTCGTATCTCTTTGTCTGTAGGTGAACGTCTCTCTTTCGTCTCTTGATATAACTGTTCTGACTGCCTCTCTGCACGTGACTTCTCGAACTGTCCCTGCCTCCCTCTCTTTCGGTCTCTTGAATATGACTGGTCTCTGACTGGCCTCTCTGTCTCTCTGGCAACGTGACTGTCTCTAACTGTCTCTGTCTCCCTGCTTGCTCTCTCTGAGTGTTTCCGTCTCTGACTGTCCTCTGTACGTGACTGTCTCTGACTATGTTTTTTGTTTGGTCTCAGGACTCCTCTCTGGACTGTCTCTCTGGTCTTTCTTTGTAGGTGACTGCCTCTGGCTGTCTCTGGACTATCTCTCTGATCTCTCTGTCAGTCTCTGGACAGTCTCTCTATCTGTCTCTCTCCTCTATATTACTCACACTACGGTGTGTTAATACTCATTGGCTTATAGTAACCATCAAAGCTCAGACCTCATATTAACCACCCTTCACACTCTGGTCACTGATTATCCGCTGAAGAGCTATGAAGGGTGAATGAATAGGTCTTACAAGGCAGACCCATCGCATCACCGCGGTTGGTGCTTGGCACCGATTGCGGGTGTTACCACTTTCTCTGATCTCCGCTGTCAAAGTCCTCCAGAACCGTTCGCTCTCCCAAATGTTATTGTTGCTCAGTTGCCATGACACGCTTGGCCTCTCATCAGACCCGAGGTTTGCATGGTTCAGGAGATTTTGTTAAAAAGAGCCATGGTTTTCATTGTATGGAATCATATATACAAAAAATACTACTGGATTTGCATGTATATGGCAATGAATGATCTGACCATCTAGGGTTAATCATGTACCCTAGAGGTCTAAAAAATAGTAAAAAAAAAGTTTAAATAAAAAATTTGAAACATTAATAAAATTTAAACATTCAAATCACCCACCCCCACCATTCAAAATCACCCCCCTTCTCCCTAAACTGATATAAAACATAATAAAAAATTAAAAATCAGCAAACACCTTATATCACCACATTCAAAATGCCCTTCTATCAATATATAAAAACATTATTGCCATGTGACTCCAAAACGGTAATGGCGCCCAAATGTCCGAAATACTATTTTAACACCTGTTACATGACTAAACAAATGTAATAAAAAGTGATCAAAAATGTTGCACAGACCTCAAATGAAACGCCCCGCTCACTCGCAAAAATTACTCATTACACAGCGCTGTGCACCGCAGTATGAAAATTATTAGCGTCAGAAGATGGAAAAAAATTTTTCTTTGTCTACACCTTTTTTAATTTTTAAAATGTATTAAAACACCATTAAACCTGTATAAATTGCTATCACCATGATCGTACGCAACCAAAGAATAAAGTAGGTGGTTATTGTGAAGTGAAAGTCGTAAAAACTGAGCCACAAGAACTTACGCACATGCATTTTTTTTTCCATTTTTCCATATTTGGAAATTTTTGCCTGCTTCCTCCCAGTACATGACAAGGAATAATAAATAACATCACGGAAAGTAAAATTTGTTACCACAAATAAGCCCTCACCCGCTCTGTACTGGAAAAGTGAAAAAGTTATGGATTTTTTGGCAGGTGGAGAGCGAGAAATTAGTGAAAAACCCTGCGTTCTTAAGGGGTAATGCCTTGCAAACAGCAACTTTCATGGCTCATCTTGATGCGCATGGCTCTCCATCCAATGTCCCCTTTTCTGTAGCATGAACCTCTTTTGTCCCCTTTCCTATAGCATACCACCCTTGTCCACTTTCCTGTTGCTGCATCCCTCCATGTAACTTCCCTGTTGGCATGTTCCTCGCCTTCCATGTCCCCTTTCCTGTAGGCCTGCACTGTTTCGAATGTCTTCTTCCTGTAGCCTGCTCCTCTCCTTCATTCAATGTCCCCTTCCCTGTAGCATGCTCCCATCCCCATGGTCTAATTTCCTGGTATGGTCCAGCCTCCCATGTCCCCTTTCCTGTAGTCTGCTCCTCTCCTTCCATGTCCCATTTTTATTAGCTTGTCCTCCTCCATGTCCCCGTTCCTGGAAGTTCAGCCCCCTGTCCAATGTCCACTTACCTGTACGCCTGCTACTCCCCTCCATTTCCCCTTTCCTGTCATGTTCCTTTCCTTCCTGTTTTCCTTTTTCAGCTAACTCTGTAAAAAAATATGATTCAACAATACTCCCCCCATGTCCCCGCAGGCTGTCATTCTCTTTTCCTTTCCACATTAATGCACTGCCCTGTCGGCAATCCTCCCGCTCGCTGACAATAGAGCATCATTAACAGAATAAGTAAGAAGAAAGAGAAGATAGCTGGCAGGAAAGGAAGTTGAGTATTGTTAGTTTTTTTTACAAAAGGGTGGGGTGAAAAAGAAGGAGTCTGGCTGCGCCCGGACTAGGTGCTCCACGGCCCGTAGTTGTGGAACACTGATATATATTCTAAAATAAACAAAAACCCCCCCAAGATTTATTGAAAGCCTATAAAAATAACCAGCAATTGGCAGAATAAATAGTGAGAAAAATGTTCTATTTTGTGAAGAAACGCACCACAGTAATCTACCACCAATTCATTCAAATGCAATGATGGAGATGTGAACGAAAGTTGCACAATTATTCTCTGTAACTATAGATAATTACTGTAGCAAGTTGGCCACGCACAGTCCAACTCAATGAATTAGGTCAGAATTACAGCGTAGAAGGCATTCTAACTCAAAGCAGCCGTGATGAAAGCCCTGAAGAAAGAAAGTAGCAATGGTGAGCCTCTTTGGCGTAACAGATGACACCCTTATAGTCTTGTAGTATACAGATGGAGGATTAGGTTTTCTTTCTCATTGCTGCTTGTCTTGATCTTTCATGCTGCGCTCTTTGTGTCGGAAAGAAAACTCTGGGATTATTGTGTGTCTGAATTCATTATTTCTTTCCACTAGTATTTACCAGCTCATCCAGCAGTGCTCTCGCCTGAGTATTTGCCAGAACTAACTCACTTATAAACCCAGACCTAACTAAATTTATATAGAAGGGGGAGGAGGGCTATGTCAAGTCTTCAGTTACTATCCACAATATGGTGATCTAATGTTTCCCTCATGACGGGGGCCCTTGTCACAAGTTTAACGGTTCAAATAAAATCAGAATAACTGCTTTTGATTACTCCTTTACCCCTATCGTTGAGGACAGAATGCCGCTGATATGTGATCCTTTCCAATGCATATTGGAATGATTAACCTGGTTGTTAGTATCGGGGTCGCCATGGATACGTAGGCGGATACCGACAATCGCCGCACTTCCCATTTATATATAATAACTTTCTCTTGGTGTTCAGGTGTTTATGTATGCCAGTTTTGATGCTCAAAAACGTTTCCACAGATGTTTTTTTAATTCATTTCATTACCATACAAGTTGTCCTTTCCCCAAATGCTTCTCAGCAGTTGGTGGATGCTACTGCACGATGTGCAATTTTGGGGCATGGGCGGTATAATTCTTCATACGCTGCGATCAACATTGTTTTGGATTTGAGGCTTCCACTATGGAGATTGCTCCATGAGGATAGTGTGGTATTTTAGCACAACCCTTTAGAAAACTCCTCTTTTGTTCTGCTATTCAGTATATATGTACACCATATACGACACTATGTAGTTTGTATTGTGATCCATACAATATGGTATTGTTATATGAATTATCTTAACACTGAGCCTTTATTGGATATGAATTTTACTTGTCTATACAGCTATGTATTTTTTGATAGATTGCACTGGCACTTTAAGAACAAGCACCTCTTGTATGTGTTTTGTTTGTTGTTTCTGTGTACCCAGTGTCACTTGTTAATATGCATGCATGATGAAGGTGTCTCACACCGAAAACACCAAGGAATCGCCACTTGTTCAATAAGTTCTACTTATTTTTTTATTTTGGAACCACGGAGTTGCTGCGGCCCGCCTTTTATACCTTTCGTATATATATATATAGTATATATAACATTTTTTAAACTTTAAGACAAACATCAACATACTTGGCTTTAATTAATAAGACCATGACTTTTGGCGGGGGGGCTGGGAAACATGACCCTGTTAACTGCCCGGCATGTCCCTGGGTTACATACAAAAAGGGATGTAGGTTTGTACTCACCTCCACAATCTCAAACGGTAGTGCCTTGCAGGAATCAAAGAACCAGCTGCCTGAACTAGAGCTGCTGTACGCTGCTCGTGGGCAACCATGACGCTGCACAATCTCATGTGGGAGATATTTAAATCATGTCTCATTTCAGTCAGAAATATAAGATACGGGCACAATTAAGCTCTGTGGGGCCCCCCTTCCCTTCGTAAAAAAATATATACATATTTGTATAAACATATTTATCAATTACACCAATTATATACTTATATCTCCTTCCACGCTCTGTGCCTACAGAGCTACAAAGGGTGTGCAGAGGGCTCAGAGCCCTCTTCATGCGAGGTTTGGTTCACTGCATATTGCAGTAACACCCCCTGCCAAATAACCCAATTGTGTCTAGCATTGATTCGTGGGCACCGCCATTTTTGTTGAGATGCGCTGCTTCCTCCATGACATCATCGGAGATTTACGAATGTCACCGTAACAGCCTTCGGGTCTATGTCAGAGACGGATGCTATATATGGCTTCTGGAGATTCCAATTGCGCTAGTATTGTAATGAATTCTATGTAAAAATGCCACTATTGCAAAAACCAAAATTCTATCACCACCCACTTTCCTTAGAACTGGTATACACTAATCCACAGCAAAATTACAAACACATTAGGCAATCCGCTGCGGTCCAAAATGCAGATTCAAAATATAAAAATTACTTTAATAGCAGTGAGAACCCTTAATCCTAACATGCAAAAAAAGATGATAAAATGGCACTATGAATGTGGTAATCTTCTATCTTTGTATCCTGTCCTCCTCCTTCTAAAAAAACTTTCAAACTTAGCTAATTAGTTCAGTTCCAGAGAACTTTGGGGGTGCTAACATAACCTCTCTGCATGGCAGATTCACAAAAAAAAAGGCTGTCACAGTGTGCAGGAGCACCCTTCCCCTCACACACGTGTAGTAAAACTTCCTCTGCTGTATGTGTGAATTAATCAGGCAGAGGGAGGGAGGAAGTGCTGAGAGAAAAGACAGGAGTGGAACAGGTGAAGGCAGCCCTGTGAGCCAAGCCCTTCAGACACATTACAGAATTTAAAGGGAAGAGGCTATGATAACAAAAATAAGAAGATTCCCACATGTCTGGATCGTTAGTAAGTGTCCTGGTTTTATCATCTTGTCTTTGATGATTTGTAAGATATCCTTGACCATCTCCTTTGTTGTTGATATGATGCTACCAGGCGAGAAGTGTGTCAACTAACCTAGACTAACTTGGTTCTTAGTCCTCAATCACTAGGGTCCAGCGTATGGCTTACCAATATCAGCACAAAGAGGTAATAACTTTCATATCTACTGGTTGGCTGCTGCATATTTTAGGACAATGACGTATGTTTAACAGTTATGATTTTATTGATATATCATCCCGGTTTGTGGCCCTAAAAACACAATTGTTCACTTGAAAGGAATGTGGTAACCAATTTTTTTTTTACTCCAGATTATAAAATATACATCACCCCTTTCTAATCAAATGTGATTTCTTATCGTTTCTTTCTTTTCTTCAATTTTCTGTCAATATTTTTGGTATCATCTCCCATGACCTGGGTACCAGTGTTTAAGGCATATGCTTTACAGTATCATATGGCTATAGGAAGCAATAGTCTGGCGGGTGCCAACTCGCTGGGTCTATAAAAGACTTTTTTTATACATGCCCTTGTGCAAAAGGAGATGGAAATGAGCTGTGACATCATCCTGTTCACTGAATGCATGTATATCTTCATCTATCCTGGTAGTGATGAAAATGAGGTGACCCTTAAGCATAGGAAATGTCATTATATAATTAAGTGTCCACTGTCTCAGAGAGAATATTACTGTATATTATTCATTTAAAAAAATCTTTGTATGTATAACTACAAAATCTTGTTGAGGCTGTTCATTCAGTGCTTCCTTCATCCTTCATCACAGAAGCTACTATTGGCAATGGGTACATCAATAGGGGGGATAATGGGGGACAATATTAACCACATTCTACGTTTTTATGATACTACCATTTTTGTGTACTATATATTATTTTTATTTACTACCAATCTTGTTTCAAACATTCCAGCTACAAACCTTAGATGTCAGTGTTTTCATCACCTTCTTTGAGATTTCATTCTGTTCTTATGACGATTTTTTTTAACTTGACTAAAAAACATGATTCATCAGCAACAGCATTAGAAGAAAATAAGACCTAAATTGTCAGTTTATGAAAAAGAGCAGCTCTATCCTGCGAATCACTTCATCCACAATAATGCAGCAGTGAGAGGCACCAGTGAGCAGAAGTATATTAGCATGGCCTAAATAGTCTTGGCAGATCTATAACTGCATTATATGACATATGCTTATGAATGCTGCTCTCCTTAGGCTCTACTGTGGAATTAATCAGTCAGATATATCAATTCATGTCAAGTAAACAGCAGCTTATTGTGCAATGACTACATTGGTATTTTCAACGGATGCTTAACTCCTCATTTCCTTCCCCACAAGCTTTGACAGTATATTATCTGTAACATGTTAAATCATGGCTTCTTGTATGACAATAATTATAAATTGTATAATACTTTGGATGGCTCAGATCAAAATCTATATGAATGTATAAGCGATTCTAATGAGAGAACATTGGGGGACTTTGATCAGAGGAAAGATGTTATAAAGGTGGATATAGGGTGGTTCAATACCAATGGGAACATTTACCTGTCATATCCACGTCGTGTCTCTGAATCGGAAAGTGTCCACGATCATGGTTATGGTCCGCGTTCGACTACGAGCGTGGCGTAGTAAATACACCCAATGGGTGGATTTTCAGTGCATTTCGCCGGTTTCTGATAAAAGTAATAATAAATGTAAATAGTTAGATGCACATTGTCAGCTATGGCTAAACACATGAACTTGACAGCGATTTGCACCATGTTAGCCAAATAGTGTCATAATAAAGTTTGTGTCAAGAAGTACCTTATATGATTTCTCTCTAGTGGCCAACTCCTAGCTTGGCTAGATGAGTTGTATTCTTGACTCTGTGGCACAGGGATGGTGCTTATCATCAGGATTTCACCAGGGGCCGTATTTAGACCCTGTGTTTTCCAACCCTAAACTTGACTTTAAATAATATTACAATACATCAAATGTCACAGAGAGTTTTATCATTAGGTGGTCTTGAGGCTGTCTATGTCTGTCGTTTGGAGCTTCTTCTCTTTTTCATTTTATTAAGTGGCGTTGGCTTTGCACAACCTGTCATGTTCTTTAGACACTTTGTTACTCTGCAAAAAGTCCACAATACAATAATAATCTGTTTTGATTTTATACATTATGGTGGAACTATTTATAACAGATATAACTTTTATATTTGTGTTTCGATATACATATCACAGTGTCCATTAGATCACTGTGTTAGGTGGTCATTGGTCACAATGAGTTTGTCCCGCCGGCGGTGCCATTACCGGCGTGCTCTGGTGAGGATGTGCTCTACCCCTCGATAGAACAGTTTGCACGGCCGCACCCCTCGCTCGAAAGATTAGAGCGGGCTGTGCTTATCTTTTTGCCGGTGTATGATGGCCGCGCGAATGTGTCAACATCCCACATTGCCAACTATGGGGAACGTATATGCGGCCATCAAACTGTTCTCTTATTTTTGTTGCAAAAATTCTGCTAAGTAATGCTGAAGACTGAGGTTTTGGTTTCCAAAGTATGTGTTTCCACATATTTTCCCTGCAGGATTTACAGATAAAATATACATAAATAAGCAATAAATCAGTTTTTAGTTCGTCTAAGGTATTTGCGTAACAGGCTTTGTACCACACTTCGGTCAATAATATTTGCTAAATAAAGTACAGAGGTATACTTTGAAGCCAGGATTAAAAAAACAGAAAGTTTTTCCAGGCTAATCTTCTATTTTCAGTGACATTCCCAATGGTTTTTTTGCTTTTTCAATACGTTGGATTTAATGGATGCTTTTTGTTGTCCCCGCTGGATGCTTGGTATACTTCTCTCTTTTTTCCTGGATAATATACTGGCCATTACAACACAGATACATTCCATCGGCATTGTCTTTACCGGGAGTTTTCCTTCATAACTTGAAGCTCCTGTTCCTCAATAAAAATCTATGTGCCATGTTAGCAAAACTATCTTTTTTAGACGTGTGAGGGAACTGTTATACTCACTGCTACATCCCACCTAGTTGGTCATGTTTATAATATAGTTTAGCATAGATTATGGTGTGTTTGTTGTTTTAGTATGCACTATCCAGGTTACGGAACAACAAGAACAACAAACCCTAGTTTTTCATTAACCAGCTCTTAACGCTCAGCGTCCGATATATGCGGACGCTGAGCGGCCGTGACTTAGCGCTCAGCGTCCGATATAGCTGAGCCGCCGTTCGGCTCCAGATCTGAGCTGAACCGGCATCGGGAAACACTGGGTGCCGGCTGTGACTGAAGCCGGCACCGCCAGTGACACACCCGATCGAGTTGTCTCCGATCGGTCGGTGCTAACCCGTTAAATGGCCGCGTCAGGGGGGCGCGACCGCGGCATCTAACATATGCGGTGGGGTTCCTTTCCGTCGTTCCCCACGTCGCCCCCCACCCGAACCGTTTTCGGGGGGCGCCGATCGTTGCTTAGTAACTCTGGGTCCTGATCTGGACCCCAGAGTACTGCAAGAACTGCCAGTAAGATGGCGTCCTGTGACGTCATCTACTGGCACGTGCCAGCCTATGCAATGCATATGCTGACACTGATAATCTCTTCAATACATGAGTATGGCAGAATATTATCATAACAAGCAATCAGATGATTGAGCTTCTTCATGTCCCATGTATAAAATGAAAAGTAAAAAAAAAAAGTTATTCAATAAAAAATAAAGTAATAATCACTAAAATCCCAAAGCCCCAAAACATATAAGAGACATATAACTCAAAAAAATCTAAATCATAACACAAACCCCACATATATAAGTATCGCAACCGCGCGTCCGTACCAACCCGTAGAATAAATAATCATTATTGACCCCCACGATAAACGCCATAAAAAAAACTGTTATAATAAACCCTCCAAAAATTATGTATTTTTTAACCTTTTCAATCCCCACAAAAAATTATATAAAATGTGATCAAAAACCCTATGTACTTCCGACATGTACTGGTGCAAGTACAACATGTCCCGCAAAAAACAAGCCAGGCAACCAGCTCCGTAGCCAAAAACGTAACAATGTTAGCCACTGAAATACGCAATACATAATGATCGATTTTTCCCCACATAGGGTTTTGTGTTTGACAAATTTAGTAAAACGTAAGAAATATATTCATGTCTGGTATCCCCGTAATCGTATCAACCCACTAGAATAAGATACATGATTATTAGTCTATACGTGAACACCAAAAAAAAAGTAAAAAAATCCAGTACAGATTGAGCTTTTCTACTCATGTCCTCAAAAAAAGTTCCTAATTTCAACAATAGGTGATACAAACCCAAAATGGTAACACTGGAAAAAGCATCTCATCCCGCAAAAAAAATGCCGTCACAATGGCCCCAATACGAAAGCGAAATTTTATAGCCTTCACAAGTGCCAATGAGGAAACAAAAATCCTGGCAGCTGCAGCGCCCTCCTTCCCTTCTGCACCTTGCTTGTGCCCCCTAAAACACAGTCACAGCCACATGTGGGTGGTCCTTGTACTCAGGAAATTGCAGATCAAATTGTATGGTGGGTTTTCTCTTTTTTATCTTTTGGAAATGTTAAATTTTAGGGATAAATGACGTATAAGGGAACAATAGCCATTCTAAATTTCACCTCCATTTGATTCAATTACTATGAAGATCTCAAGGGGTTAACAATCTTTGTAAATGCTGTTTCTGATAGCTTGAGGGGTGCAGATTTGAAAATGGGTTGGTTATATGGGGGGTTTTGTTGCTAAATATGTAAAATTTAATTTCAAACAGTATTTATCCCCAAAATAGTCAATTCTGAAAATACGGAAAATCGCTATTCGATTTGTAAGCCGCGTGACATCAAAATAAATTATCCAAACATTTCAAAAATTATGAAAATGTAAAGGAGACAAATGGGAAATGTTATTCAGCAAGTTATTTAGGTGGTAAATCGATCTGCCTGAAAACGCGGTGATTTTGAATTTCGAAATTGGCAAAACTTATCAGCCAAAATTTACAACTACAATGAAGTACAACATGTGGGGAAAAAACTCTCAGAATCTCTTTGATAAGGAACAGTGTTCAAAAGTTATAATATAAAGAGACGCAGGTCAGAATCCAAAAAATGGGACTGAGCCTTAAGCTGTAAAATGGCTGCGTCCTTAAGGGGTTAAGAAACTTGCCTTCGTAGGAGGAATAACCATGATTTGGGTTTTGGTTTGGTTTGGATGCATTTCTGGCGCAAATAAAAATCTAAATATAACGTATAAGCGAGTTCTACAGAGAGAACATGGACTTTACACAGAGGAAAGATGTTATAAAGGGTGAATAAGGGTGGTTACCAATACCCACATGGTGGAAACATTTACCTGCATATCCACGTCGTGTCTCTGAATCGGAAGTGTCCGTACGATCATGGTTCTCCGCGTTCACTACAGCGGGCGTAGTAAATACGCACCCAATGGGGGATTTTAGTGGGCATTTCGCCGGTTTCTGATATAAAGTAATAATAAAATGTAAATAGTTAGATGCACATTGTCCAGTAGGGCTAAAACATGAACATTTGACACATTTGCACCATGTTAGCAAAAGTGTGTCATAATAAATTTGTGCAAGAAGTAGCCTTATGATTTCCATCTGAGTGGCCAACTCCTAGCTTGGCATAGAACTTTGATTCTTTGACTCGTGTGGCACAGGAAGATGGTGCTTATCATCAGGATTTCACCAGGGCCGTATTAGACCCTTGTTTTCCAACACTAAACTTGACTATTTAAAATATATTAATACATCAAATGTCACAGAAGTTTATCATTAGGTGGCTCTGAGGCTGTGCTAATGTCTGTCCTTTGGAGTCTTCTCTCTGCTTTTCATTTTATTAAAGTGGCGTTGGCTTTGCACAACCTGTTCAGTTCTTTAGACACGTTGTTTACTCGTGCCAAAAGTCACAATAATAAATAATCTGTTTTGATTTTTATACAGATTATGGGGATACTGATTTATAGCAGATATAACTTTTATATTGTGTTCGATATACAGATCACAGTGCCATTAGATCACTGGTTAGGTGGTGCATTGTCACAATGATGTTTGCCCGCCTGGCGGTGCATTACCGGCGTGCTCTGGTGAGGATGTGCTCTACCCCTCGATATGGAACAGTGGTTCACGGCCCGCACCCGATCGCCAAAGATTAGAGCGGGCTGTCTTTCTTTTTTGCCGGTGTATGAGTGCCGCGCAGAATGTGTCAACATCACCAATTGCCAACTATGGGGAACGTATATGCCGGCCATCAAACTTTCTCTTATTTTTGTCAAAATTCAGTGCTAAGTAATGCTGAGACATGATGTTTTGGTTTCCAAATATGTGTTCCACATATTTTCCTGCAGGATTGTACAGATAAAATATACATAAATAACAAAATAGAATCAGTTTTTATTTCTAAGTGTATTTGCTAACAGTTTTTCACACTCTCGTCAATAAGTATTTGCTATAATAAAGGACTAGAGGTATCAACTTGTAAGCCAGATTAAAAAAAAGATAAAGTTTCCAGGCTAATCTTCTTATTTTCAGTGACATTCCCATGGTTTTCTGTGCTTTTTCAATAGTGTGGGATTTTAATGGATGCTTTTTTTTTCCCCCTGGTCTCTGGTATACTTTCTCTTTTTCCTGGATAATACTACTGGCCATTACACACAGATTATTCCATGGCATTTGGCTTTACCGGGAGTTTCCTTCATAACTTGAAGCTCCTGTTCCTCAATAAAAATCTAGTCTGCCATTTGTCAAAACTATCTTTTTAGCGTGTGAGGAGGAACTGTATACTCACGCTCCATCCGTCACTAGTTGGTCATGTTTATAATAAAGTACATAGTTATGGTGTTTGTTGTTTTTTAGTACATCTCAGGTTCGAGAACAACAGAACAAACCCTATTTTTCATTAACCTCTTAACGCTCAGCGTCCATATATGCGGACGCTGAGCGCAGTGACTAGCGCTCAGCGTCCGATATATGCTGATGCGGTTCGGCTCAGATCTGAGCTGAACCGGCATCGGGAAACACTGGGTGCCGGCTGTGACTGATAGCCGGCACCCCGTGTAACACGCCCGATCGGAGTTGTCTCCGATCGCGGTGCTTAACCCGTAAATGCCGCTGTCGGCGGCGCGACCGCGGCATCTAACATGCAGCTGGGGGTTCTTTCCGTCTTTCCCCCACGTCCCCCCCCCCCCGAACCGTTTTCGGGGGCGCCGATCGTTGCTATATGTAACTCTGGTCCGATCGACCCCGAGTTACCTGCACAGAACTGCCAGTAAGATGGCGTCTGTGCGTCATCTACTGGCACAGTGCCACCTATGCAATGCTATATGCTACACTGATAATCTCTTCAATACATGAGTATGCAGAATATTATCATGAACAACGCACACTCAGATGATGCTTTCTTCATGTCCCATGTATAAAATTGAAAAGTAAAAAAAAAAGTTATTCAATAACAAAATAAGTAATAAATCACTAAAATCCCAAAGCCCCAAAACATTAAAAGAACATATAACTCAAAAAAGTCTAAATCATACACACAACCCCACATATATAGTATTCAACCGCGTCCACCAACCCGTAGTGAATAATAATCATTATTGACCCCCACGATAAACGCCATAAAAAAAACTTTTATAAACCCTCCAAAATTATTATTTTTACCTTTTCAATCCCACAAAAAATGCTATAAAATGTGATCAAACCCATATGTACTCCGACTGATACTGGTGCAAAGTACACATGTCCCGCAAAAAACAAGCCACACCAGCTCCGTAGCCAAAAAAGTAACAATGTTATGCCCACTGAATACGCCAATACATAAATGATGATTTTTCCCCACATAAGGGTTTTTGTTTGACAAATTTAGTAAAACGTAAGAATATATTCATGTCTGGTATCCCCCTAATCGTTATCAACCCATAGAATAAAGATACATGATTATTAGTCTATACGTGAACACAACAAAAAAATGAAAAAAATCCAGTACAGATTGAGAGCTTTTCTACTCATGTCCTCAAAAAAAGTTCCTAAATGTCAACAATAGGTGATACAAACCCAAAAATGGTAACACTGGAAAAAGCATCTCATCCCGCAAAAAAAATGCCGTCACAATGGCCCCCAATACGAAAAGCGAAATTTTTTATAGCCTTCAAAGGCCAATGAGGAAACAAAAATCCTGGCAGCTGCAGCGCCCTCCTTCCCTTCTGCACCTTGCTGTGCCCCATAACACAAGTCACAGCCACAGGTGGGGGTCCTTGTACTCAGGAGAAATTGCAGAACAAATTGTAGGGTGGGTTTTTCTCTTTTTTATCTTTTGGAAATGTTAATTTTAGGGATAAATGAACGTATAAGGGAACAATTGACCATTCTAAATTTCACCTCCATTTTTGATTCAATTACTATGAAGATCTCAAGGGGTTAACAATCTTTGTAAATGCTGTTTCTGATAGCTTGAGGGGTGCAATTTGAAATGGGTTGGTTATATGGGGGTTTTGATGCTAAATATGTAAAATTTCATTCAAAACTGTATTATCCCCAAAATAGTCAATTCTGAAAATCCGAGAAAGCTCTATTCGATTTGTAAGCTCGCGGTGACATCAAAATAAATTATCCAGACATTTCAGAATTATGAAAATGTAAAGTAGACAAATGGGAAATGTTATTCACAGCAGGGGGGGTTTGGTGTTTGTGGTTGTAGGGGCGAGGGGGAAGATTGGGAGGGGTGGTGAATTGCACGCGCAGGGTGTTTGATATTTTTGGATGTAGGTAGATGAGAATTATGGTATTTATCTTATATGGTGGGTAAATCGATTCTCCTGAAACGCAATGTATTTGAATTTCGGAATATGGCAAATTTTTCTCCAAAAATGTAGTCTTATATTTTCTTTTTTTTTGTAATAAACCAAAACTTATCTGCCAAATTTACCGTACTTAAATCACTAAAATGAAGTACAACATGTGGGGAAAAAACAATCCCAGAATCGCTTTGATAAGTAACAGTGTTCAAAAGTTATAACCGTATAAAGAGACGCAAGTCAGAATCCAAAAAATCGGGCTGAGCCTTAAGCTACAAAATGGCTGCGTCCTTAAGGGGTTAATCCAAAGTCATCTGACAAATGAATGTTTATGTTTTGAAAATAAGAATGAGGAGAAGAGATCTTCAATAAGTCTAAATAAAATGTGTATTTTTCCGACCCTAAGTCTATTTCAGCTGCTGGACAGCTCCTTGTCTGGAGGGACGAATAGGGTATTTTTAAGGCAAACAATAGTTTTGCTTCTCTTACTAAGATCAACTAAGAAGCTGACTCTCAGATGTAATGTATTTTTTGAATCTCATAGCACTTTTCTTTTCAGAACTCGATGACAAAAAGCACTGGCAGGGTCAACATATTTTACAGAATAATGCCCAAGGCAAAAATGTTTTTTTCCCATATCCCAGTGCCACATAAATTATAACTTTTATTAATTTTGAGTAAAAGATTTTTCCAAGCAAATAAACAACATTAAAAACCTAATATCTGTGTGGAGGTTATTTCAGTTGTTAATAAAGTGTTTACTTGTGCTTTTTATTTGTGTAGTCTGTTCTTAAAGTTTCCAATAGCACTAAATGAGTTCGGCCGCTGAGTTTTTTTATTATTATATTCACTGTATCTAAAGTATCTGTTCATTGACACTAGATGTCAGTGTTATTGTCAACATAGCCTCGGATTGTGCAAAGTGTTCATTCACTCAGCCAGCCCTCACTATAACAACTATTCCTCGTTTCAGGCTAACATGCCTTTCCTGCAGCTAACTCTGTCTGCAGCTCAGAGTTTCCTATTCATAACTGTAACCTAATTACTCCACACACACATTGTTCCTAAAAACCATAACTATTAGCCCCCAACATGTTTTGCCAGTTCTCTGGCTTCCTCAGGGGTAATGGGCTAGCACTTTTCAATACATATTCTTAAGTTGGGCCCTAAACCCATCATACATCAAAACAACTTATGTAGTTTATGCAATTCAATTCAATTTATTCAGTTTATAACAATTCAATAGTATATATTTTTGATGTCTAGATTGACAGATTGTATTGGAGATATAGGGGTAGATTTATGACTGCCTAAGCCTCTTGATGTATCTGGTGCGACAAAGGGGGGCGTAGGGGGTGTGTGGCCATATGATAAATCTTCCTCTTAGTCCATATGTATGTGTTTTAAAGTGAAATATACTGATAGGGATCTCCCTTAGTATCCCCTTAATCCTTTCCTCTGAGAGGAGAATCCATGGCTATCTAGGGCGGCACGGTGGCTAAGTGGGTAGCATTTCTGCGTTGCAGCGCTGGGGTCCTGGGTTTGAATCCCGCCCAAGTCAACATCTGCAAAGAGTTTGTATGTTCTCTCAGTGTTTGCGTGGGTTTCATCTGAGCACTCCGGTTTCCTCCCACACTCCAAATATACTGTTAAATTGTTTAGATTGTGAGCCTCATGGGGACAGGGAACAATTTGACAAGCTTTGTGCAACACTGCGTAATCTGTGTGCGCTATATAAATCAAGAATTATTATTATTATCTGGAGGGACTTGTAAGGTAGCAGTGTAGCACAACCGCCTCTGGTAAGGAAGCTCCCTATCACAAAGTATAGATTATGCCATAATATAAAAATAAACACATGCAGTAGACTTACAGTGGTAAATCCAGAGTTATGTGTGGCCAAAGCTGCTGATCCCCTTTTTTTTTAGTTTTTACATGGGATTTCAATATTTCAGTATTTTTGTGTAAAAGGGTGGTGCTGGGTGGTGAAGACATCTTTTAAATCAATAAAACCTATGTACAAAATAATATATATTTGACTTGAGAGACACATAATTTCTTTCTGATGTAGTGAATTTATTCTCTACTACTGTTCTTTTAAGAAGTGCTGCTTTGCAGGTTATGATTTTGTTTGTTGCTTTGCCAACTCTAAAATGAAGTAGTCTGGGATGTGACCCTGAGTGGCCTGTACTCTCTCTTGGCTCTGCTCTCATTGTGCGCATAAAGATTTCACATTCACATCTCTAACTCTTGTCTCCTGCAATGACAGCAGAGAAACTCTTTGATAGTGCATACCCCCTGAGAGAACCTAAGCTA
Organism: Engystomops pustulosus; assembly: GCA_019512145.1. Lineage (NCBI taxonomy): Eukaryota > Metazoa > Chordata > Amphibia > Anura > Leptodactylidae > Engystomops > Engystomops pustulosus. The sequence continues at coordinate 199,947,586 of CM033642.1, read as the reverse complement.
ATGCATAGATCAGTTCTGTGTTTGTGAGGTCTGGCAACCCTTCTGGTGTTTGTTTTCCATCAATTACCCAGCTTTTAAGGTAGCAAAGAATCGATGTGCTCAGACAGAACCACTACTATTCAACACCCTTAGACCCAGCAGTCATAACAAGAAGATACAAATTCCCATTACCAGAAGTAATATTTCCCCTCCTGCTTTCATGTTCAATAGCACTTCAGCACTTGGGTGTTTTGACTTGGTACCTGTAGATACTCTTCTATGCAAGAACAAAATCTATTCCATCCATTCAAAAATAAAAGCACACCTAATGGTATAAAAACATTTTAAAGAACAGATAAGCCTTTTTAGGACATCTTAATGGATATTGTAGTGTCAACAAAGCCTAGCACTAAAAATTGATTTTCTTCTATTTATAATTTATCATATTTTCAAAGATAAGCATGATAGGAAATGTATTATCCACTTTAAAATTTAAATAAATTACAAAGACTGAAATAATGTAATAGAGCTAATTTTCTGTATATACCTACTGTGTAAAGTGGAACCCCATAGTAGAAATGTGACACCTTTTATAATTCTGACTTTTCCAAACTAAGACAAGGGGTTGTTTTGCGATGACTGTAACACAGAGAATATTAAAAGAAAATTTTATTAAGGTTACACTAGTCCCCAATCAATAAGAAGTGCACAGGCTTTGAATGACTGTGGTACATCTACGGCCACAGGACCTCACTAGTCTCTCAAACGGTTCTGGTGGGATTTTGGTCCACTCTTCTTCCAGTTCTTTCCACGATTTTGAGACTGTGGTGTTTTTTTGCCTGAGGTTCTCTATTGGGTTTAGATGAGGACCCTGGGCTGGCATTTCATTGTTTTCTATTTCAAGGAACTGCATATCCCATTTTGCTTTGTGATAGGGAGCATTGTTGTGCATGACAATTGCTTGCTGATTGAGCACAAAATGCAAGGAACCTCATGTTGTTAAACAAGGTTCTGATACACACTTGCATTCAATCATGTAGCAGTATGAGATGTCCAACTCCTGCTGCAGAAAACATTCTGTAAACTATGATACTTCCTGCAATTTTCACTGACTTTTTTACAAACTACTTTGAAATGGTACGCCATTTTTGCAAAGTCAGTGAAAGCTGGAAAGTCACGCTACCAGTAAAACCAGGTTGTAGGGTAATTAAGGAAAATAGCACCAGGTGCTAGATTAACGTCAATAATTTGTAGGTATCTGAAAGTGCTCTCCAAGGGTGCAGTCACACGTTGCAGTTAAAACTGCATGGTGGGATTTTGGTCCACTCTTCTTCCAGTTCTTTCCACGATTTTGTGACTGTGGTGTTTTTTTTGCCTGAGGTTCTCTATTGGGTTTAGATGAGGACCCTGGGCTGGCATTTCATTGTTTCAATGTTTTCTATTTCAAGGAACTGCATATGCCATTTTGCTTTGTGATAGGGAGCATTGTTGTGCATGACAATTGCTTGCTGATTGAGCACAAAATGCAAGGAACCTCATGTTGTTAAAGAAGGTTCTGATACACACTTGCATTCAATCTTGTAGCAGTATGAGATGTCCAACTTCTGCTGCAGAAAACATTCTGTAAACTATGATACTTCCTGCAATTTTCACTGACTACAAACTACTTTGAAATGGTATGCCATTTTTGCAAAGTCAGTGAAAGCTGGAAAGTCAGGCTACCAGTAAAACCAGGTTGTAGGATAATTAAGGAAATTAGCACCAGGTGCCAGATTAACATCAATAATTTGTAGGTATCTGAAAGTGCTCTCCAAGGGTGCAGTCCAGGCTCGGACTCAGCCAACGGGGAGCCGGGAAAACCCCCGGCGGGCCCCGGCAGCTCTTGGCTCCGCCCCCTCATTATACTATGCAGAAGACAGATGCAGTGCCTCCTGCATCTGTGAAACCATGTATCCGTGTCAGTGAATATGTCTGCTCACAGCACTAGGTCTGGACTGGCTCCTATGATTGAGAGCAGACACATTCAGTGATCCCACCAGGGCTATCAGAATCATACCTCCGGGAGCAGCAGAGGGCAGAATCAGCTGGAGAGCGGAGGAGTCTCGTCTTCACACAAAGCTCGGGCAGTGAGAGTCACTGAGCACATTACACCTCACTGCCCAGTGCTGGGGGAAGATGAGTGACTCCTGGCTTTGCTCCTGTCAGCAGGCAAAGAAAGGGTTAATTGTACCTCCAGCTGCACTGAGCAGCCAGTACTGGAGCTGCTGAGCAGACATGGGCCCACTAGATTGCACAGTGGGCCCACCTCCTGGTCCTGACAGGCACCTGGGGCCACCAATGAGAAGGCAGGTTGTATAGCTGAGGCATCATCACTCTGCCCCACCTAACCCTGAGCTGCGTACCGGCGGGACCTGGGTGCTGGAGAGCTGCACTGCATGGTGGCCTCCTGCACAGAACAATAGGTATTTACACCAATAAACTGCACTACACTAACTTCATATCTGAGGACTACAACCCCCAGCAGCTGAAGGAGCTGCTGAAAGTTGTAGTTCTTCAGCCCACTCTAATTTTGTATAGGTTTACTTTAACCCCCTTTGCCCCATGTTTCCCCCCTCCACCAAAGAATTTCCAAAGATTCTCCAAAATGCATATTATATAATACAAACATCAGCTTGCCCAATAAATGACATCTTACCTCACCCAAGTATAAAAAAACACAACTTTCTAATGTTTTCCTTTCAGAAAAATTAAAAACAAACCCTTTTTTAAATCGCCATGTTTTATCTCCATGATCACACTGACAAGTAGACTGTTTTATTCTATTACATATGATTTTTAATGTTTCCCAGTACATGACACAGAACAGGATATACTGACAGAAATGCAGGATCACTTATTCTAACTGCACGTCTATGGCCTGGATTTATCAGAAGTGAGGCAATGTGCGACATATACTGGCGCACGGTCTTCCGTAATCTAACGCCCCCTGCGCTGCTCAGGAAGTGGCCACCATCCATTTTTTGATGCTACTTTAGCATACAGCATGCGACACAATTCTGTCAAGTGGCAGCAATAAATTAAACTCTGACTAAGCAGTAACTCGCTCCGTTAGGTGTAAAACACAGAGCAGCCGTGGCACAAAACCTGTACAAGCTCCAAAATGTTCTTTCTAGTGCAAAGTCAACAGAAAACTGGCGCAGCCTGAATAATAGACCCCTATGTGTCATCAGAGTGTAGTCAGGTTCTGAGCAATATGTAGTCTCTGGGTGATCTGTGTGTCATCCATTTTTGCAGAGCCACCAAAAACGTAAGGTTGTCACCAAGGTTGCCATTACATGATTATGGGCGGCACGGTGGCTCAGTGGTTTGTATTACAGCCTTGTAGCGCTGGGGACCTGGGTTCAAGTCCCATCCAGGTCAACATCTGAAAAGATTTTGTATGGACTCTCTGTGTTTACGTGGGTTTCCTCCGGGTCCTCCGTTTTCCTCCCACACTCCAAAACATACTGGTAGGTTGATTAGATTGTGAGCCCCATTGGGGACACTGATGTGACAAGTTCTGTGCAGCGCTGCGTAATCTGTAGGTGCTATAAAAATAAAGGAATTATTATTATGTCACTACCTAGTCCCAACCATAGCCTTTACATTCCAACAGACTTCTATGCAATTGTCAATTTAACAGCCACTTAAAGGGGTTGTCCACTCTCAGTAAATAAATGGTATTGTTTGTGTAAGGAAAAGTTATACAATTTTCCAATATACTTTCTGTATCAATTCCTCACAATTTTTTTAGATCTCCACTTACTGTCCTGCTATGAAAGCTTCTCTGTTTACTTCCAGAAGATAGAGATCTGTCCATGGTTGCGTGATGGACATACAGGTGCGTGAACCGTTTATAATTGGCCATGCACCTGCATGACCATCACATGGCCAGGGACTGGTTTTTATCCACTGGAAATAAACCTAGAAGCTTCTTATAGAAGGACAGCAAGCAGAGATTTAGAAAACCATGAGGAATTGATACAGAAAGTATATTGGAAAATTGGATAACTTTTCCTTACACAACCATAGCACTTATTTGCTGAAAGTGGACGACCCCTTTAAAGGTTAATGGATCACCATGGATACATTTAATAATAAATAATAATAATCCTTTTTTTATATATAGCGCCTACAGATTCAGCAAGGGCTGTAAGTAGCTTGCTAGACGAGTCCCTGTCCCCATGGGACTCACAATCTAATCAATCTACCAGTATGTTATTGGAGTGTGGGAGGAAACCGGAGGACCTGGAGGAAACCCACGCAAACACAGAGAGAACATACAAACTCTTTGCAGATGTTGACCTGACTTCAAAGCTTTATTTACGGGGGTAATTTCATCTCTGTTAAACTACTTGTACCGCCAGTAATCTTACGCTACATTCACACGGCATTATGTCCGCCGGGTGGGCATAACGCCATGCGCTGGACAGGAGGAGGGGGTGACCCCTCCCCCCTCCATATGAAACAGAATGGTAGACAATAGCGGACAGAGCCGGGAAACACGGGGGCACTACCGCCACTCCCCACGGCTTGCAGTTAATATATATCTTCAGAGATGGTGCAGCGATATAAGATGTTAACACGGGTGGTGCTCAGCATGTAAAGTGTAGATAACGGAAAATAGCATGAAAAAAGAAGACGTCTGCGGCACTCACCCGTTAAAATTCTTCTTTATTGTAGTCTTCACATAAGATTAGTCCGACATAGTACAGCCAAAGTGGGGCAGAGGTAGGAGCAGGGGGTCAGAAGGAGTGCGGGTGAGTGCCGCAAATGTTTTTTTTTTTCATGAAACAGAATGGTGCCTGGTACTTCAGAAACATTGCTTCCTTCTTCCAAAAACAGCACCACACCTGACCATGGTTTGTGCAGGTAGTCCAGTTCAGATGTATAGAAATAAATTAATCTTTCTTATAATACCAGGATGTTTTTGGAAGAAAGTAGACAGGTCTTTAACCCCTCGGACAACCCCCTTAACACTTTTCTATACAGCAGTGGCCAATACAGTTGTGATTGTAAGGTGCACTATAATCCACTTATCCATATGCAGAGGCCTAAAAATGGACATGTAATATTTCCATGTAGCACTAGGTGGGCCCCCATAATCAATTTCACTGGTGGGCCCTAGGCATCCCAGTCCGACCCTGGTGCTGTCACACGTTGCAGTTAAAACTGCATCGCAATCAGCTCTGAGGTGGTTTAAGGTGCAGTTTTGTCAATTAACAGGTGAAAGACATGAACTGAACAGGTGAATGTCATTTGTGGAGCAGGCTTTCCCTTCAAAACTTGTTCAGTTGATGTCTGAAAAATTGACAAAACTGCACCTAAAACCATCTCAAAGCTGATTGTGATGTAGTTGTAACTGCAACGTGTGACCGCACGTCACATGGAGCGCTTGTGTTGCATTTACAAATCAAACAAGCACTGATGGATCGGGCCTCAGCAAGTTTTTCTTGTAGAAATAAAAGAAATACAGGTTCCATGTAAATTATGAAATATTAAATGTTGTATAGATTCTTCAGTTCTAATTTTGAAATTCACTGTAAATTGCTTTTAACTCTGTTATTGGAAAAAAAAACAAAGTTGGTTTTTTTCTTACCAAACTTATATCTCTGAGAAAAATCTTTACCATTGAGACAAAAGTACATGGTAATTCAAAAGAGCATAAAAGACAAACCTTTTTATATTTTTCCATTGACGTTGTAGTCTCAGCAGGCTGAAAACCCTCTAGCCAGTATCGGTGTCTCTGCTGCTTTATACAGCATACACTGGCTGCTAAAACCTGCGATGGAGCATCCTTTGGCAGAATGTTATAGTCAGGCAGCATATTAGTAATCAGCAATTTAAAAACAGGAAGATACATAGAAAATAGGTTTGTTTTATTTTTTTAATAATTCTTCATTTTTGCGACAGGCGAACAGACAGAAGTCATGAATGAAGTCTTCTTTGCATGTCAGATGCACACAATGGGGGTCATTTACTAAGGGCCCGATTCTCGTTTTCCCGACGTGTTACCCGAATATTTCCGATTTGCGCCGATTTTCCATGAATTGCCCCGGGGTTTTGGCGCACGCGATCGGATTGTGGCGCATCGGCGCCGGCATGCACGCGACGGAAATTGGGGGCATGACCGAACGAAAACCCGACGGATTCGGAAAAACCGCCGCATTTAAAACAAAAAATTGGCCATACTCACATGCACCAGGAAGAGATCAGTGAACTCAGACGCAACTCGGCAGACCTCGGCGCAGCAGCGACACCTGGTGGACATCGGGCACAGGACCTTCATGAATCGCCGGAAGACCCGAACGCTCGTCCGAGAAGCCGCCGCTGGAACGCGAATGGACCGGGTAAGTAAATGTGCCCCACTGTGAGAGATGTACAATCTGACAAAGTACAATGAAACTTTTACAAAAAAACTATGTATATAAAAATCTGAAAATAAAAGGACGTGCATCCAAGCTCTGCTCGTCTCCCCATCATTTTTATGTACATAAAGAAAAATTGAGAACAAGCCCAATAGACAGTATAAAGCAAAAAGAAAAAAATTTAGATATAGTAAGTACATGGGAACTGAAGAAAATCTGTGCCGCCATTAGAACAATAATTATCCAAAGTTGAGGAGCGTTTCAGCAATCCACGACATCACCTGTTCGCACTGTTACTGGCCTCAACAGTGCTCTACCACGAGTCCCAGTAACTTCAGAAATGAACCTAGGGAGTGTAGCTTGCGGCGTTCCCCTGCTCCTCATCAGCAGGTGGTGTCTCACCCCGCCAGGACCACGGCCTTGACCCCTGCATAGTTGGACGCCCACGTCCCGCCCTCGTCCTCTACCCTAGCCCTCGGGTTAAACATTTTTAAAATGAGAGTTATAACTTTTTTTTTTTTACTTCTTTTGTTTTTTTGTGTTTTTTTTTTTTTTTTGTTTTTTTTTTTTTTTTTGAGTTTTTAAACCAAACAATCCTATCCTATTGCTATGGCTATTTTCAGCCAAGTATCAAAGGAAGCACACTACTATGCCAGATGAGATGACACTGAGTTAGTGCCTAATAGAAATCCAACCCTACTGAATTTTGCCACTTCGGCCTTTGCTATGGATATGTGCGCCACTAAGCGCAGAAACCAGCGGTCGCAAGTCTCACACAATTGCTCCAGAATTGGCAAGTACATGCACTGCAGAAACTACAGCCACCAGCAGATCAACCAGAAATCAAATATATAGAACGCTACTGTAGGCTTCAAGAAGCTGTTTGTATTCTCCTATGGCTATTTTCTAGCCAAGTATCAAAGGAGCACACTACTATGCCAGATGAGATGACACTGAGTTATTGCCTAATAGAAATCCAACCCTACTGAATTTTGCCACTTCGGCCTTTGCTATGGATTGTGCGCCATAAGCGCAGAACACGCGGTCGCAAATCCTACACTACAAATGCTCAGAATTGGCAAGTACATGCACTGCAGAAAACTACAGCCACCAGCAGATCAACCAGAATCAAATATATAGAAACGATGTGAGGCTTCAAGAAGCTGTTTGTATTCTCCTATGGCTATTTTCTAGCCAAGTATCAAAGGAAGCACACCTACTATGCCCGATGAGATGACACATGAGTTATTGCTAATAGAAATCAACCCCTACTGAATTTTCCCACTGGCCTTTGCTATGGATATGTGCGCCACTAAGCGCAGAACACAGCGGTCGCAAGTCTCACTACAAATTGCTCAGAATTGGCAAGTACATGCACTGCAGAAACTACAGCCACCAGCAGATCAACCAGAAATCAATATATAGAACGCTACTGTAGGCTTCAAGAAGCTGTTTGTATTCTCCTATGGCTATTTTCTAGCCAAGTATCAAAGGAAGCACACTACTATGCCAGATGAGATGACACTGAGTTATGCCTAATAGAAATCCAACCCCTACTGAATTTTTGCACTTCGGCCTTTGCTATGGTATGTGCGCCACTAAGCGCAGAAAACAGCGGTCGAAGTCTCAATACAAATTGCTTCAGATTGGCAAGGTACATGCACTGCAGAAACTACAGCCACCAGCAGATCAACCAGAAATCAAATATATAGAACGCTACTGTAGGCTTCAAGAAGTGTTTGTATTCTCCTATGGCTATTTTCTAGCCAAGTATCAAAGGAAGAGCACCTACTATGCCAACAGATGAGATGACCACTGAGTTATTTGCCTAATAGAAATCCAACCCCTAATGAATTGCCACTTCGGCCTTTGCTATGGATATGTGCGCCACTAAGCGCAGAACACAGCGGTCGCAAGTCTCACTACCAAATTGCTCAGAAGTGGCAAGTAAATGCACTGCAGAAAAAAAAATACAGCCACCAGCAGATCAACCAGAAATCAAATATATAGACGCTACTGTAGGCTCAAGAAACTGTTTGTATTCTCCTATGGATATTTCTAGCCAAGTATCAAAGGAAGCACACTACTATGCCGATGAGATGACACTGAGTTATTGGCCTAATAGAAAATCCACACCCTACTGAATTTTCCCACTTCGGTCTTTGCTATGGATATGTGTGCCACCAAGAGCTAAACACAACGGTAGCAAGTCCCCCTGCTAATTCCTCACCAAATGGTAAAAGATGCAAATTAAATAAAAAAAGTAGAACGTTATTGTAGCCCTAGAAGGGCTGTTGGTTCTTTGAGAATCACCCTGCCTAACAGTAAGCTAATAGAACACACCTAACGTTTCCCTGACCAGCAGCAGCTCTCCCTAGCGGCATCCAGAGACAGAATGATCCGAGCAGCGCGGCCAGCGGCTAGTCTATCCCAGGGTCACCTGATTGGCCAGCCAACCACTGCTATCGACGTGTAAGGGTACCACGTCATGCTGGGTGGAGTGCAGAGTCTCCTGGCTTGTGATTGGCTCTGTTTCTGGCCGCCAAAAAAGCAAAACGGGGAGCTGCCATTTCTCGAGCGGGCTAAGGATTCGTCCGAGTAACGAGCAGTTTCGAGTACCCTAATGCTCGACCGAGATCAAGCTCGGACGAGCATGTTCGCTCATATCTAATGAAAACGCAAAAAAAACGAAAAAGGGCTGCGGCGGAAAGGAGTTAATACAGCGACTCAACAGAATTTTGTTTCACGTGTATGTTAAAAGTACACCTAAAAAAAGATGGTGCACACATCGAGAGAAGTGAAGGGTGCACCAGATAATTGAAGACTGTGTGCCAGTATCAAATCTGGCCCACACTACACATTTATGAGATGCCACACTTTTGATACATAAATCAAAAAAGTTGCAACACTTTTGGGGTAAGAAATGTCATTTTACTATGTAACAGCTTTGGAGCTGTATAATGTGTCAGTTTTTATGGACAAGCTGCCTTTTTTCTTGAGAACTGACCTTTCATCACTCTTTATTAAAATTCTGCATTGGAGTTTTTTTCCATTACTGTATCCACTTATAGAAAATGTTTTGATAGACCGGACATTTTGAGATTCAGGAGTACCTCAAATTGTGATGAAAAACCCTAACTCAGCTTATACTAATTAAAAAAATAAAAAAACGATGTGTACTCACCTTTTGACGCCCTCGACGGTCCTCTTAGTCTTCAGCTTGGCTCCGTCTTCGGCTCCCGCAGCTGCGCGCACACACCATGATGTCAGCTGATTGCCAACATCTAGTCTGTGTGTGCACCATCGCCCACACTAGGATGTCAGCAAGCGGGATCCATTGGTGTGTGCTTTGGGACACGGGGCATTCGAAAGCTGAAGAAAAGAGGACCTACGGGGGTGTCGGATAGGTGAGTACAGAGTTTTTGAGGGTTTTTTTTAGGCTGGGCAAGGGGCTACCAGGCACTGGCTAGTATACGGGGGGTCAGGCACTAGCTAATACTTGGGGCGACACTCACTTATACAGGGATATTACTGTGGACAGGGGGCTGCAAACTATATACAAGGGACAGGCATATTCCATGCAATGTACTGGAAAGCTGTAAAATAATTCCAGTGCACAAAAAAACCACATTTGTGGCTCTGATTTAGGGGTTTATTTTGCGCATCAATTACGCTTTTCTGTATTCTTGGGTTTGTACGATCACAGGGATTTATGAAGGTTTTATTAGGTTTAAATAGATTTTAAAAAAATGTAAATCTTTTGTGCATAAAAAAATATTTGCCATTTTGATAATTCTGAGGCCAACAACTTTTCACACTTTGGTGTATGGGCTATGTACGATGAATTTTTCCGAATGTATTGGCGTATTATTTATATCAATTTGATACCTATATTCTTATTAAATATTCATGCGATGGAAATGGGGGAAAAAAATGGTGATTCGGACATTTGGGTGCTATTTTCATACACTGTTCACGGCCTAGAATAATCTTTTTTATATTTTGATAGAACGGGCATTTTGGGGTGGGATGATACCTAAGTTGTTTATATTTTTCTGTGTTATTTATTTTTATTTGTAATCTAGGGAGAAAGGGGTTGATGTTAAACTTTAACTTTTCTTTACATTTGACCAGGGCACTAACAGGTTAACTGCCACAAATGGTGCAAGCACCAACAGGGCAGTAACAAGTAGTGTCAGCTGTATTAACTGCTGCACACCCTGGGTATGGAGAGAGACATCACCGTGAGCTTCTCAATACGACACCCGCCAGCCACAGGTGTACAAAGGTTAAATAGCGTGTCATAGCTTAATAGCTACATTGAGTCACACCAGTAATAAAATCTAGGGATTATCTAAGGCCTGATCTTCCAAATTGCAATTCTCTAGGTGTGTCCAAGGTATAATCTCGGTTCGTAGATGCAACATACTTAAAATGAATGTCCTGTTACATCTACTTATATATTTCCAGCATTGCAATTAAAACTACAACGCAGACTTCTTGGATTCTATAACACAGGTTTTTGTTAGGTAGTAAACCTCTAGAATCACACATCCGCCATACTGTTTGGTCTAAAACATTGGCGGTGTGGGCCTACCTAATTTAAAGTTTACCACCACTGCTCCTATTGGCTAGAAACTTGGCTGGTGCTGGAACTCTACCTTGAAACCATGGACCTGCCTGGAATGGTCCCTCACTCACCTCCCTTACAGTGGCTACCATGGCTAGATTTAAACTAAAACATCCCCCTGATAGTTATTGTCAGGTGGAGATTATACAGACCACTGAATTAGTTATTTCCCCCATCCTTGGGCACCCAGATCCTGGTCAGTACTAATGTCTCATTTTTTGTCAATAGACCCCATATTCCCGCAAACGTTGTTCAATTTCCAGCATTCATAACCAAACTGGTAACATATTACCTGTTGAGCACGTCATCCATGTTCGAGAACATGTTTTGATATTGAAAAAGCGAAAACAATAATTAAAGAGTCTGAGATTGAAAAACTGAAACATTGCGGAAGCACAAGTTTTCGTGATTGTGATTCAAGATGTGTTTGGTAGCCATGTGATTTGGTGTAAGAGGGGGGGTGACTTGACAAAATGTTTGCGACAAAAAGAAGCAAATGGATATGGGATTAAAAACCAAACAACCCAAGGGTTTAATGCCCTAGGCCATGGTGGCGAACCTATGGCACGGTGCCAGAGGCGGCACTCAGAAGCCCTTTTGTGGGCACCCAGGCCATAGCCCCAGCACACCAGACAAACTCAAAAAATCTTCCTGCAGCTGCAGCCACTTAAAAGATGCGGTTTTCAGACATATTTTGATACTTGCTTCTCTACTTCAAAAGTGAGGAATAGAGGAGAATGAGTAGACAGGGCCGAATTATCTTTGGAGGATTCTCTGTGTACAGTAGGACACTGGAAAGAAGCAAAGTGATGCAAATTTTCCATTTGCTGTGTGTGTCCTCAGGAGGCCAATAGATTGAAAGTTGTGAACAGGAGCGATAAGTTACTGCTTATTTTTGGTTGGCACCTTGCGATAAATAATGGGGGTGTTTGGGTTGCAGTTTGGGCACTCGGTCGCAAAAGGTTCGCCATCACTGCCCTAGGCTTTGGTGCATCCCTTGACTCTCAATATTTAGCATGAATTTTACTTTCGGAGGACTGGGATGAAATTTTGGGCATATTTATGACCTAATCATCTTTTTCCATTTTAAACATAGCAGACCAAACATTCCCATTTTTTGTCTTATTTTTTAACATGGGGCATATTTATCAGGACCTCTGCGCACGCCAGGCGCAGAGGCTGAAATAATCGCAAATGCTAGCTTATGCTAGCTTTTGCGATTATTTCCCCAATCCGCCACCTTACGCCAGTGGGGCGGTGAAGGGGGGGCGCGGCCAGACGAGCGGGGGGCGCGGCCGGACGGGAGTGGGCCGGCGCGGGGGCGGGACTGTCCCGCGCCCTGCACACTCGCTGTGCCGGCGACTTTTCATACATGAGCGCCAGCGTATGATAAATATCCCCCAATGTCCCATTACACATACTTAGTTCAATTTCCAGCATTCATTAACGAAACTGAACATTATTGGCTGTTGAGCATACTTCTTCAACACTGATGAGGAAAACATTATCTTCGATTAATCCTGAAACTGAGTTCCTTTCGATTTTTAAAAACACAGATAGAACATTATGATAATGAAGCTCTGGCCCTTCATGGAGGTTCAGCACTTCTCCTAGACTTGGGAGTTTTTTCTCTGCAGGAGAGGAATATGCAAATAACGTCCTGCCAGAATATCAATGCTTTTCACCATCCCCCAGTGCTGTGTATGAGAGATCAGCTCAGGTGATTAGTCAGTCTTGGAATAACCTCCATTGTAAATCCAAGCCAGTTGGGTTTGAAGTGGTGTCAGCCCAGCTTGACCCAGTTCCCCAAGGTCAGGATAACCAAGTATGATCTGCTCAGTGTAATACAGCAGTTCAAGGTTATGTGTGCTCATAATGATCCCCCCCCCCCAAATCAAATGGTAGGTTTCCTTTAAGACAGTATACAGGGGTCGGAACCCGGGTGTGGCAAATGGCCAGGTGGAAAAGGGAGGGGTAGTGAGTCTCCCCACCCATCCCCTCAACATTGAAACACACAAATCTGCCTAAATCTAAGACATGTCCTGATATTTGCACATGGGCAGTTACGGACAGATCAGTCAGAAAAATTACGCCAAGCAAATGGATGACATTATGTACCCAATGAGACAATGGGGCCGGGCAGTGTTGTGGAGCAGTGTGCTACCATAAAAAAAAACATTTGTAGTACGGTATAATGTAGCCATAAAAATATGGTCATGTGCATGTAGCCAAACACTGTGCAGATTTTATTAAACAAGTGATAATTCAAAAACAAGGATAAATTCCCCCCACCCAAGAGGCTTTCACCAAATATTTAAACCTTGAGTCGGGCATGGGGGTCGAGGTAGATCGAATGCTTTGATCCAAAGAAGAATCTTCAGCTTTCCAAAACATTGATTCCCAAAAGTTGTTCTGTAGTCAACCGCTCCTGAGAAAGTCATTGTGCCACAAGTTTTGGCACCCAGTTGCTAACTAGACTTAGTGCTGTAGTGGGGAATTCAAGGCTCTGCTCCGACCGCCCACCAACATGACAGTATAGTTAGAATATTGGAGGATGAAGCTTAAGTGCAATAATGTTGGGAATAGAACCTGAAGGGTTACACGCATCCCTGGTTGTAAAACTCTTGCCCAAATGTTGGCTTTCAATCTAGGTCTGAGGTTATCTTTTTCCTGCAGCATAAGGGGCTCTTGGTTCAAAAGACAACATTTGACGGAATGCCATAATGTAACCGATATATTATATGAAGGGAATATGAGAGGTGTGCTAAAAAATTTTGGTGGAAGGATTTACCCAGAGGTCATTGGCATGGCTTACTCCCTTTACTCCAGTTAAAATGGAAGGTGCCCACGGGTGCTGCCAACGTGCACAAAACACAGGAGCTTACATAATTTGAGATCGAAATGAAATGGAGTGAAGGAAGTGCAAAAGTGTACCAAAAGTCATACATTCAAAAAGGAAACCTGTTCAGCAATTGACTACTATACCACTGACACAATATGGTCAAAGGCAGCGTATAACTTATAGGTTTTGTTTCTGTCATGCACCATGTGGTGGCATAATCCAGAAAAATCAACCTTGAAGTTGAGCAGTAAATTGGGTGTATAACAGCAAGGAGGGGAGGTTAAAAACAAAGTCAATGTGGGAAGCTTGTGAACGCCTCCCTCCTCTGCACTTGAAGTCATACACCGGATTTAGGAGATCTGTTTAGGCGATTTCTCTCGATATAGGACCATCAATTACATGAAGGAGATTTAAGAGGAAAAGAGAGGCTTCGACTTCAGTGTTTAACACTCTCCACCTCATTGACTTTATACAACCCAATTACATATCACTTTAAAGTAGATTTTTCTTGTGAGTCCACATACTGGGTCGGAAAGAAACATTCATATGGAAGGCTTTTCAGCTGCTTGGCAACCTTCTGCTGGGAAGTAAATTAAGCCACTTTATGTGACAGGTTCCTTTAAAGCAAAATAATTTAAATACAGCAAAAATCCGGAAGCTGGAACGCTAGGGCCTCTTCACGAAGCAACTTCTCACACCCACTTCCTCTCCACTTCCGCTCCAACACTCCCATTTTTGCCTCAAAGTTGCAAGTGTTGGGACAAAATCACCTGATCATAATTTTGATTTCCATAGATCAGAGTAGAATATAAATTCCCTCCACTAACTACAGTAGTGATGTGCACTCTGCTGCCTGATATACTAGTAATGTAAATGATTGACGTAAAGCTCCTCGTTGGTAGTAGTATGGGTTATACTATGGTTCCCCAGTTCATGTCCCTTGTTTTGTGACGAAATCGAGTGGCGTTATTTAATGTTGTTTATACTAGGTTCTGTGGCAAAGTAACACAAGATAGGAGTATGAAAATCACAAAAAGATGTGCATCCTTGGATACCCTCGCCCAATACACACTTAAATACAACAATGTGCATGATTCACCCAATACAGTCCGATTTAGACAACTCAATGGCTGCTTCTTCCATGTCAATATTTTATCGTTATATAAACATTGCGTGCACGGTGACACACTCCGTGATGAGTTAGTTCCTTTCGAGATCATTATGTTCTTTCCAAGAATTTTTTTAGTAAAACATCCCACAACTTGGTCTCTGTGGAGTATAGTTATAGCCGCGTGATTAGAAGATGCCTGCGCGATAGTCTTGCCATTGCTGTTACATGTTGATTTTGTAGAGAAACTGGGATTGTGTTAATAATTGTTTTTCTATGATTTTATATTTTTTTCCTTAATATCTAAGATATCTTATCGAACATGCTAAAATCTTGGCAGTTTCTCAAAAGGTATGTATAGTAATGAGCAGCCCCAAACCCACACTGTTCGGATACATAATGAAACTCGTACCTCCGACGTCAGACCGAAGTTCAAGTTTGGTTCACCCAGCCCCATTTCCATTTAACACCAGCCCGCCCAACGGGAATATGAACCCTTTAAGTCCCCAAAAAAACCCACCTGGGGGAAGTAAAGGCAGAGATGTATGCTGCTGCTGCCAGAGTGTCATTGCTCCCTCATGACCAATTATATACAGTAAAATCCTGCCGGCAGCTGTGCCATGTATTAACAGAGTTTACAGGGTGTTAAGGGTATTGAATAGGTTCACTAAAAAATAGCTTGATATCAAGGCAGCTGCCTTACAGTTAGCTTAAAAAAGGCATGGTTTTCCATCCTGGAAAATAAATTAATTTATTTCATATTTCCTAGACGAAAGTCATTTTGCAGTTTTCTTTTTTTTTATCAGGAATGTTTTATAGTTCTGAATGACACAGTTTGAAGTAAAAACACCCTTTTAAATTTTTTTGGGGGGGGGGGGGGGGGGGGGGCACCCCATTTATCACACTTGAGCTAGGGACTTGATTTAGCATTCTTCCATTTAGTTAGAACACCAACGGAAAAACGAACAATATGTTCTTTCTACCGCTTATCTTCAATTATGTAAATGGGAAACATATCTTTGTTTCTTGTCTGTGCTTTTCTTGTGAGCTTGTTTTCGCTCTTCCATGGACAGTTTTTACTTTTGGCTTGTGGGCCTCTGTAATGCAGATATATGGGGCAGATTAGATTGACTTACCCGGTCCGTTCGCGGATCCAGCCGGCGCGTTCTCTGCGGTGGATTTCGGGTCCGGCCGGGATTCACTAGGTAGTTCCTCGCCGTCTCCACCAGGTGGCGCTGCTGCCGCTGAAGTTCCCCGGAGGGCACGCTGGATGGAATGCCCTCAAATTCACGGGCCTATACCTGGTGAAGGTAAGTGGTAATGTTCGCAACACATTTTTTGTTTTAAATGCGTGGTTTTCTGATCGTCGGGGTTTTCGGTCGGCCCGGACGATGCGCCAAATCCGATCACGTGCGCCCAAATCGGGGCCCTTCAGGGAAAATCAGTGCGCAATCGGAAATATTGGGTAACGCGTTGAGAAAAGCGAGAATCAGGGCCCTTAGGTAAATGACGCGCAAATTGTTCTTTCGTACATTTGTTGTCTCTTTTTCAGACAATTGCAGGAGGCTCCCTCAGCAAAGATTCGGTGAGGTAGGAATGGGGAGGGTAGAGAATTGCAACTAAAAAGTAGCAAATTTGCCCAAAATGGCAGTTTAATCAAAGAAAACATTGCCTTGCAAAGCGCCATTAGGAACACTGCAAAGACTGATGAACTTATTGACACCCAGATAAGGCCGCTGATTGCAAGGGAATTACTGACTGGCGGCCAGCGAACAGCTGCACAGGAAAACTATATTATCTAACTAGTCCCTAATGATTATTTCTATCTAGTGCGAGACTCTGTCTCTTCTCTGTGCAGGCCTGTGGGATCGGGCACTATGGACCTCTCTGACCCTGTGACCTGGTGAAGCTCTCTGGCTGTTACTTACTTCCAGGCTGTATTATCAGGCTTGTAAGGTGTCTGTTATGAGGTTTTATTGATAATCTTGCGTTCCCATTGCAGCACAAAATTTGAAAATCCAGTGTCACATAAAAAGGTTTTGTCTGGAGTTACATAAAAAATTACAGTCAGACAGCTTGTATACCCAAAAAGGTGCAAAAAAATAAAATAAAGAAATGCACAAAGGAAAAGAAAAGCCCAAAGAAAAGATATACCGTATTATACTCGAGTATAAGCGACCCAAGTATAGCCGAAGGGGCCCCTAAATTTTACACAAAACATGGTAAAACCTATATTTTGTTTACTCGAGTGTAAGCTGAAGTTTGGCGTTTTCAGCACCATATTTTTGGGCTGAAACACTAGGCTTATACTCGAGTATATAATGGTATAATCCTCCATAGATAGCATAGAAGGTACCTTGTGTTACATTTCTATTGCATATACTTAGAAAAGCGCTGGGCTGCTGCACACATTTTCCAGTTTTAAAAACAGAAATGGGAAGGAAACTTTTCTAACCCTTTCTGGGGGAAAATAAAACCATGATACATGTAGCTTTTTGCCTACTTTTAAGTTTTAGCCATTACATTTTTAATATTTTTTTGTTTGTTTCGAGTTCAACAGGTTTTTAAAAAAAAATTCCAGGCAGATAACAAAAGAAGAAAAAAAAATGGAAAACAACAAAAAAAACAGCAGTTTAGAAATTGTTGGGCAGTATTTACATTGTTTTATGCCATTCACTGAAGTGGACAAAAAACATTACACCTATTTTGTGTAGTTTTCTTGTATTTTATATTTGTACATTGTACATGTTAAACTCCGGGAAACATGAAATCTGATAGAAAAAACCCCAAATGCTGTAAATAAATGCATATAATAAACTCAATCTTATAATGGAGCTTAAATAGTTGGAGGTTATGATTCACACTTTTAAAGTAGGCGGAGTATCACCAATTACGGCCACCACCGAAAACTCAAGTCCATGATCCAGTTCTCATAATTCTCTCCCTATTATGCTATACTCCCGTGATTATCTAACAGCGGTCCTGCCAGGGGCGTAACTACCGCCGTAGCAGCCGTAAGCGATGCTACGGGGCCCATGGAGGTGCAGGGGGCCCGGGGATGCACGGACCCTGTTGTGAAGTGCTTTGCAAAAGTAGGTCCGGAATGCAACTACCGGGTGCTGGCAGATTCGCGTCCCCGGGCCCCTCCCTATGCTCCCAGATACCGCCCACCTCTCTCCTGCGCAGCCACCTCTCCTGGATCGTCCAGTCCCTTGAACACCCACCCTCCCACCTCGCTGACGACCCGCCCGCCTGCCCGCCCACCAGCCACCTCCACCCTTACCAGTCCGCCGCACAGTGAGCGGGCCCGCCACCCACTACAAGGACTGCACAGTTGACGACACGCCCCGGCCCTCCAGCCAGCGAACAAACCTCACCGCCCCAGCGAACAAACCTCCCGCCTCCTCCGCCACAGCCAAACACACCTCACGCCCAGCGAAACCACACCTCCCGCCCAGCGAACACACTCCCGCCCAGCGAACACACCCCCCCTCACCAGCCCGCCCGGCGAAACGGATACCCTACCCCCTTCCCTAAGGCCCGAGCGCACAACCCCATCCCCCCGCCCGAAACAACCAACAGCTCCAACCCCCCCCCCCCCCCCTCTTGCCCGGAACAAACTACCGGAACACCCGCCGACGCCACGGACTAGTGGTTACCCAAAAAGCCCCCAAGCATCCTAAAAGGTAAGTATATATTCAATGTTATTTATCTGGGTGTATCTACTGTGTATATGTATGTATATACTGTGATTATTGTTGTATAACTGTTTTTATATGTATATATTGTATATATTGTGGATATACGTTATATATGGTATATATTGTTATATTGTGTAGATACTGTTTAATATATGTTTATTGTTTGTATTTGTGATGTACTGGTATATTGTGTTTTATATAGTGTGTATATTTATCACTGTGTCTATAGCTATATATGCATATACGTGTTGTTGTATATATGAATATACTGTGTATAGATGATAGATGCAAATGCTGTTGTATGTATGTATTATATCTATATATAATATATATTGGGTGTGTGTATGTATGTGTTTTTTGTATATGCGTTCATATAGATTTATGATATGCTGTATATACTGAATGTGTGTATTTGCTGTATGGGTCTATTCTGTTCTTGTATATGCAGTATGTGGTATATGGTCTTTTTATACTTCATGTATGTGATATATGGTCGCTTGTATATGTATGTGTTTTCTGTATATACTGATGAGGCTAACCTTCACACTGCCGTGAGCCTGCAGCCACCGTGCACGGCGGGGCTCACGGAGCGAGGCGAACGAGGAGGAAGGTTGAGCGCTGCTACACCGCCCCTCTCCCTAGGAAGATGGTGGCAGCGCCGTATTACGGGAAAAGATAGACAGGTCTATCTTTTCCGGGGTACGGAGGGGTACGGTGCCGCACCGTTGTGCTGCACCGTACCGCTCCCGTAGGGCGCGATGGCCCATAGAATGGTATGGGGACCGTAATATCGGCCGCAGATACGTCCCCCATACAGGTGTTGGAATGTAGCCTGGTTTGTATACACTCTGTATTCGTGTTATAAATGGTATATGAGTGCTAAATGTGTGTGTATATTGTATGTATATGGCGTGCGATATAATGTGTTAGAAACTTTTATGTGTATATAAGAGTATATAAAGGGGGTGAGATCAGTGTTGTTAAAGTGTGTAATTGTAAAATATGTCCGTGTAGGGGTGCATTTCACAAGAAACTATGGGGGATTGTATATCTGGCTGACAAATCGGCTGACGGATATACATTCCATCATAGGCATTTTTTTCTTTTTTTTTATAGGCCTGGGGGTCGGTACATTTGAGCACACAAGTACTTATGTTCCAGCCGTGGCGCAACAGAGATAGAGAGTCCTCTATCTAGGGCCATAAGAACGCCCCACCCACATGAGGCCTCATTCTCTATGGAGAGGGGAGGGGCGTGAGCCGTGATCACCTCTCCAGCACGCCGAGTGTGCCGCCGGCTAGACCACCGTTTAGGTGAATGCAGCCCTAACGTATGAATATTGTTTTTAAGGGGAAGGGGGGCCACCATGCAGAAAATCTGCTATGGGGCCCGTCTATCTAGTTCCGCCCAATGTGTCCTGCTCTGTTACCATATAATGATGGACTGCTACCTACCATCACCAGCACACTGACCATACTGGATGCACTTCGTGTACACACAGCCATGAGCATACAACACAATCCATTAGGATGATCACATGACTGGCCCGGCAGGTGCTAGGACATATGTTGTGGGACCTGGACACACAACATCTTATGCCTGGGTCTGTCGCGACGCAGAGAAATTAATCAACTGACTTCTAAAGGCCGAGTAGCATTTTAATTTTCTTGGTATTCACAATTTTTTGCTTAAGGGAGACAAATTTTAAATAACAACTAATACATATTCTCTATTTAAGGACCCATGTATATGAATTATGCTTATTTCCTGAGGAATACCCTCTAATGGCTATAGTATCATTGACTGTTGGATCTAAGAGCTAAACAGCCCCCAAAGGAGGGATTTCCCCCTCTTAGCTGAGCATTCCCTCTTCCCTGCCCAGAAAAAACATGCCTGGGTTAAGTTAGGCCACCCAAACACATATTTATGGTATGAAGGGTAAAAGTGACAACATCCTTGAAGGTCTTATAGTCCTTTCGGGATTGTTCTCTCGGCTTGCAGCAAGACCATAAGTTTTTTTTGTGATACTTGTTTTATTTAGAATAGATTTTTAAATTATTTTGTCTGACACACATTTAAAAACTACAATGTTGGCTTATGAAAATTTTGGATTATAATTTCTCAAATGTATATATGTTTTCTTTTATGTATTCAAAAACAGAAAATTCAACTAATTTTTGGGGACCCAATCAGCACAAGATTTCCGGGTGATCTAACTGAAAGAGTTAGTCCGGTGTCATGTTGATAGTCAAGGCTGCGTAATCAAAGAGTAATAGCCAGGGCTTATTAGCTCATCTGATACCAAATGATCGTACAAGAGTATGCCGGGAAAATTACAAAGTAAATGTTATTCCATTTATATTTTTTTACCTAAGAGCAGGATAGTAAAACGATTCTTCTTTTCTAATGTGTTTTTATTAGTATTTGGGTGAATTTACCGTATAAGGGCACTTTACAGTTTACAGGGGTTTTATAAATGAAAGTTATCTGTAGATGAGACCCCCAAGATCACAAAAACGGACCCCTTGTCGCTCTGGGGAGTAATGGAGCAGACGGCTGCACATGACCGTCTGATCCATACATTTCAATGCAGGCAATGAAAAATGGCCCGTCCTGGGAGCCCTTGTTTTGTGATCTGTGGGAATCTAATCATGAGGACCCCCATCCGATTAGCAAGTTAGCCTTACTGTAGCCCTATCACTTTAACTCTGAATTATTAGCTAATGTGGCAACCCAAGTGCATCCATATGGTATTGTAGGGTTTAATGTAGTGCACATGCTGCCAGGAGGAAATTTGTTTATATGCAAATGAGTATATGAGTGCCATTAGCATGATCAAGAGCAGGACTTGGCATTAGAGGTGGCAAATCTGGCAATTGCACAGGGCAACCACCAATATATGTCCTTAGCACTGACACAACAAGGTCAGATGGACCCACCAGAGGAGAGGAGAATCCTCTGTTAAGCCCCATTTGGATGGCCATGTGATCACCAGGTTGGCAGGGGTTACCTATGTTATAGGCCTAGGCAGACCCGCGCAATTTTCAGGAAATTTTGGGTCTCATTTTAATTGTGTCCCCCAGGATCAACACATAGTTTAAAACGCACACTCCATTATTGCAGGGAAAGGGAGCTGTGCTGGACCGTAAGGTTACCCCACAATGCACCGCATACTAATTGCATATAATACAACAAAAAATAAGATTCCTTCATTCAAAACCACAGATTTTCTCAAAAAACGATCGGCTTATTGATACGAACATTATCTACAGACAACATGTGTACTTGATATGTGATCCCGAGGTGGGTGACAGAATCCCTTTAAAATATTTTCTCAACAAAAAAACAAACAAAAAAAAACTCTACGTTCCGACTTTCTAAAATTCTGACCGAGCAGATTCGGGTTCTAAATTTTGTGGCTCTCCTCTTGAGTGGGAGCTGTCAGCTTCTCAGTTGTCAGAAATGTTGTACAGTAGTTTGGTAATAAGTATGATAAATCAATACATTTTTCAACATTCGCCGTTGTGGTCTTCTATGGGTTTATGTATAGCGAAGAGCGTAATCTGCATTCCATCAGCCCTGACTGTATAACGGATTTAAAGCGGTACGATACAAGATCACAACAGATGCCACATGGCTAATTGATGGAAATATAGCAATTAACTCATTAGCGGCTTGCCGACTGTTTTCATAAGGGAAGTCATTATACATAAACCCGGCTTCTATTTAAAAGTGGGACAATGTGGATTAGTTGCCCGAAGCATTTAAATATTTGTTAATTCCACGTGTCAATCACTTCTTAAGAGGATATGGTAAAGAAATAATAAAGATTAGTCTCTTCAAATCCAAGTACTTGAAATTAATTTCATAAGATTAGCATCATTTTCATACTCCCTGAAACGTATGGAGACGGCTATTGACCACATATGAAGACGTCTTGTACGTGGTAATGGTAACTAGATTCCCATGAAAGGACCATGATTCTAAAGATGGGGGCTGACTGCCTGATCATGAATAACCCACATATGCATCAAAACAGGGGTTACTGTTCCCTAGATTGTAGGGAGCAATGGTTGCTCACAGTTCTAGTTTGGGTCACAAAATTGTAAGATAAGATATCGGTTAAAGATTATTTCAGATTCTATCATCAAATAGGATATAACTATGAGAGACAGAGAGAGAGAAGGGCCACCAATAGTTCTATCAGTATTATAATTATATACAGCCAACATATTATCATTATATGAATAGGATCTGAAATTCTTATAAACAGATATATATATATATATTTATATTTATAGAGCACATAGTTCTATTATTATATTAATATTATTAGTATATTATACAGCCAACAATTTTTGGTTCGATACAAAGCATAATACATAGAATATGAAACTCGGGGTCACGTTGTATTAATGTGCGGGTAAATTTACATAATCACCACACGGATCATATGTGTTGTGATCGGATATTTGACATTTCAGGAGACACAGCAGGTCAGTTAGTTTTGTTGGGGTCTATGTTGGAGCACCGTGTGCAGATAGTTATTTTATTTCCAGGCACACAATTGCTTACGTGTAACATATGGAGAGGTGTTGCCCAAGAGGAAACTTCTAGGATAAGTATGGCCCGGGAGAGAAGTCACCATGATTTCTTGAGCCAATATAGCAGAATTGATAGAATTGTTATCTGTGTTCTGATCAGCGGCGTCAGTCGGCCCTTGGGCGACAGAGCCTCAGTGGGCCCTTGCAGTGGAAATCACATGTGGATTAAATTCAAGAAACTAGAACAGTCTCCTGTTTCCTAAAATATTCCTTAGTTTATCATCCCAAACATTCCCCTCATGGTTATTTGATATAAGCCCCCCTCACCCTATGGATTCCCTATGTACATCCTTATGTGGCCTCCCCCAGCAGTTCTGGGCTCTGACACTTGCCCAGATATGCCCTATACTGGGTCCAGCAGAGCAGAAGTACTGGATTCACAACAAGTTCCTCTGACTATAGCCAGCATTGTGAGTTGTTATTAGTGTTGCCAGTTTTGGGCAGTTTATGGTTGCTTGTGTATTTAGTGGACATGATAATAGAAGGGATCAGGGGTTGGGAGTTTGGTTGTTTCAGTCCAAAGGATGCGGGATTTCAGAGGCGGATTAATACAGGAAAACCCAATCAAGTTTCTGGGGGGGGAATGAAGATGTTGTGAAACAGGAACAGATGTTGAGGGGATTCATGGTCGAGTTCAGTATAAAAATTTGGTGGGTGTTTTTGGGGGGCATGAATGATGAAACCCTGGGAGGCGTGGCGCCCAGGCTATGCCCAAAGCCCCGTATTATTAATCCACTACGGTGAGAATAGGACCACTTATAAGGCCCAGATGCCATGGTTACCTCTGGTAGTTCCACATTTACAATTATTTATCCATTTATAATGGATAACACAGGGCCTTGATTCCTGTGCTTGCTAGGATCCCATGGTTAGATCTGTGTACCCAATTATGTAGATAGATGTAAAGTGTTGTTCATATGACGCCCCCTTTAATCGACATGGTTGCTTTCAGCCTCAAACCTCGTGGAAGATTTATCAGAAGTGTTGAGGTGGTAATCATTTTCTAATTGCATAAAAACAATCAGGCATCGGATTTCTGTAATCTTAAACAGGTGTGGGAAATGAAAGTGAGCTTGATTGGCTGCGTGGGCAACTAGAAGATTCTAGTCTGCTCTCTGACACTTCTGATAATGTCCCCCTCTAAGGCTACATTCACACGAACGTATGGGGGATTGTATTAAGGCACGTTATATACGGCGTATATAAGTCCCCCATACATCGCAATATATATCTGGGCAAGTATATACGTCCCACCATACATCGCAATGGCCTCACGGCACCGTAGGACATGTCCTATCTTTCGACGGCATACGGCACCGCGCTCTATGTTAGGCTATGGAGAGGGCGGGGGGGAGCCAAAAAAATCAACAACAAAAAAAAAACAAAAACAACGGCGCTCTCCACCTCCTCCTCTCCTTGTGGCACCGCCTGTGCCCGCAGTGGTGCCCAACGGCAGTGTGAACGTAGCCTTCTAAGTGGGCTAATTAGTGATGAACCTACACCTTGTTTGGAAAGGTAGGAAGTTTTTTTTTTTTTTTTTTGGTGGGGGGAGGGGGCACTGTACGCTCATCCTTCCTAATAGAACCCCTTTACCTAATAAAAATTCCATACAGTTGTATTTTTACTAGTACAGAACCTTAGCCGTGCATCTTTACAAGAAGGCACAGTGAATTCATTATTAAAGGGGCAGGGGCGGTGGGGGGGGGGCGCGATTGAAGGGGAGGTGTTATGGTCACAGGTGTTTTTAAATATGGGTTCCCGTGAGACCAAAGTAACATCGTTTTGCCCTCTTTCTCTGATGAGAAGTGTAAATAGTATTTTGAAACCTAAAAATGGTGTGTATTGTCTAAGGATATGTCCCGACATTTGTAGGAGACAGGTCAGAACACGTCCGCCTTAAAGTTCGTCGCTGAGAAAACCTTTGTGTACTCAACATGGACATAGTTCTTGAGTTTCATCATATGAGTTTACAGACCCCCTGACTGCAGTTTCTGCATTTTTGTATTATATAAGAGTAAAATTCTTGATCTTGGACAATCATTGGCAATGCTGTTGATAGGCTAACATTATGGTTATGGCACACAAAATGTTGGAAGTTTGTAAGAGAAGAGTGTTAAACAAATGACTGTTTATGTGACAACCTCCAGACGATAGCAACGTAATCGTACTTATATATGAGTATTTTTTGGCTTCTTTAGACTTCTTGGTACTGGTTCATGCAGATTTTTTACCTGAATTTTTGCATAATCTGAAATGTTCTACTACCTTTTCACCTACTATGAGCTTATGATTAGGATGAGGCCCCCTGCACATTCAAAGGACAATGGGGCATATTTATATACGCCAGCGCTCAGATTGCCACGCCGCTGCATCAAGAGGCCTTCACATATGAAAAGTCACTGGCAGTCAGCGAAGTGCGCCGGCACGGACAGTAACACCCTGCTCCAGCCCACTCCTGGCAGGCGGGCCTTCTCTAGGCGGCCACGCCCCCCCTTCACGTTATTCATGCCCCACTGGTTATTGTTTTACAATTCCCAATTATACAGGCGGGGGCCCCCTACTTAGAACACTCGACTTACATAAGACCCTGTTTACAACGGACCTGGAGATGTGGTAATTTATTGTGACTTTAGCCCGGGCTACAATTAATCACTGCATAACATTTAGTCAGGTTGTCTGTAAGGAAGTTAGTGTAATCCTGATTTTATGACAAACCGGACATTTTTAAAACCAATGTCGCACGAGACCACAAAAGTTTGGCTTGATTACAATGATAAAATATACAGTTCCGACTTACATACAAATTCACACTATAAGAACAAACCTAAGCCCCCTGATACTGAAACCCGGAAACTGCCGTACGTTCCGTATATTCTACTATTTGTCAGGTTCTCTAGATCTTCCTTGCTGTCATTCTAAGAAGCCATCTAGTTTACTTTCAGTTGGCTTCGGTCCATGATCATTTTTGATGTCATATAGGTATACATCCAAGGCAGTAACTACGCAGGTAGCAGCCCAGAGACGCATCTATGGGCGCAGGTCAAGGAGGCTATCTCTTTATCCCGACCTATACAAAAATAATGAGGAGAGAATGTGCAACCATGTATTATCTATATTTACGCCCCAGGTCCAGCCTATATGCATATAAATTGTATCTGTGAGCTATATGCAGTATCGTGGATGTATATATGGTGTCGTGTATACCCTATGTTGTATACAGACACACATATATATATGTTGAGTAGTGCTTATTACCTGTAGTGGTGGGTATAGCGTACTGTGTTGTGCCACATGAGTGTAACTTTATATGTAATGTAATCAGCATGTTGAGAAATAATATGTTTATTTTTAACTGGAACGGGCGGGGGCCATTGCAGTAGCCTGCTATGGGGGCCCTGTTTCTCCTATGTACGCCACGTGTTCACATCTTCATTATATCCTGGTCATATGACACATCTTTGAATACTATCAGGCAGCACGCCATATGCGCTGTGGGGCAATACCAGCCACAAATTGCGGCTAACTATATGTCCCCCACAACGTCCTTGTAATAAAAGTGGCTCAGTCTGTATCCCACATAGTTAAATTGAAGAATAATCACAGTTCTGTGCGGGATGTACACGATTAGACAAGAGCCGTGATGAGCGGATCACGAATGCCCACATTAGGGTCCATGTTTATGGTGGTTTGGGTGGTAGCCTCAGGCCAAAGCGTTATACGGGTTCATGGCACACCATGGACCATCAAAGCACCTGCGACAAATTTTACGAGAAGGACTTTACCCATGAAATCCTCATTACATCTGCTCCAGCTCTCAATACCATGCTACACAAAGAGCCATTTCAGGACCATTTGATAGGTCCATCCAAGGTCATGAAACCAAAGAGTTTGAAAGGTAAACAGGAAGGGATGTCATTCTCTATTCCCCTAAGCTGATTATAGTTAACCGAATATGTATGAAATGATTCCAGATTGTAGGGCGTAATATAATAATTTACAGCTTTGGTAATACCAGTTACAAGCCATCAGGTCGAACAGGTTTTTCTGAAACTGGGTCATCGGACTGGACGACCAAGAAGAAGGCGGAGAGAAGGTTTATTAGCTCGTTATACCATAGCCCCAAAGAACAGGACACTTTGCATGGGGGTTGTCGGGCGGGTAATGGCCCCGTAATATCTACTAGACAGGCTGAAGTAGAATGATCCAATTAAGCTAAATAAAATCAAGGCTCCTGACCATGTATGGGTACCATCCCAAGATTCTTAAAGAACTCAGTTCTGTTTATGGTTGGTGTAATGCTGTCTAAAATTCTTCAGGGATTCCGTACATGTCTGGTGGGGGGGTGCCAAGTGAACTGGGCAAGGGCAAATGTGGGTGGCCAAATATATAAAAACGGGCTCTAGACCTGTCCCCCCCCCCCCCTAGGCACAGTACAGGCCGGTAAGCTTACTCCATGTGGTGGAAAATATGCGAAGGGTTACGTAATAAAAGACTATACTGGGAGTATTGATGACATCAATAGTACTAATAAGTGCTAGCAGCATGGTTTACATAAGGCATAGAAGTTGTCCAACACTACTATCGCTCTATGACAACGGTAGAGAGGTGCCTCGGAGGAGGAGATGCTGGGATGGATATGTGATTCTTGGACTTGCAAAAGCATTTGACACTGGCCCTTATAGCGCCCTGATGGGTAAAATTAGGGGCTATTGGTATGGCAGAGAAATCATTGCAATTGGAAATTAATAGACTGTGTTATTTTTGAGATGACACCAAATGTGTAGTTATTAATATCAGTCTATGGGAGGATTGTTCATAGGCTGCAGGGTGGGACTGGACAAATGAATGTTTGGTTCATCCACTTGGCAAAGAGGTTAATGTGAATAAATGTAACGGACATAACAATTACACTTCTAGTGACTATATTTTAATATTCCATGCCATGTACTGGGACGCTCGAAAAAAAACTTTCTTACTTCGATGGGGGTCTGGATCAATCTTTTTAATCACTTTTTAACACTAGTTACAGTCCCAAAGTTTGGACACACCTTCTCATTCAAGAATTTTCATGTATGTTCCTGGACTATAAAAATTTTCACAAGTATGAATGATAATGTGGGATAATATACTGGAGAAAGTGAGAGGTGTTGTGTGGGAAACCGCTATCTGTCTTACAGGCGATTGAAATGATGGTGGTAGAAGGGCCCTAGGGTTTGTTTGCAGTAACCAAGGTTACTAGCAGAAATGATAAGACAGGGATAGTCGTGTGTTGCTCTGTTTTGGCTAGCTAACACAGGAACCTTGGAATGTCCAGTATGGCGATGCTTATTATGGGTAGGGGTAGGCTGGTTAGTGGGGACTCCTACTCAGCACCCACGGCTTCAGGTCCTGGGCTTTTGATAGCACACAGGGTTGCAGGTTCACAGGCCTCGTTCAGGCTGATTTAGTTGCAGGCCAGAAGCAGTAGGGGAGAGGCCCATACACTGGAGAGGATGAAGCGAGTATGCATTCTACAGCAATATGGTAACTGAGGGGACTCTGTCTTGACTGTGGCCAAGAGCGGTGTGCCAGGCCGCCTGGTACACCGGATTAGTAGGTCTCAAAATGTATGAACAGCGCCTAGCCGGGCAGGAATTACTTTTATAATGTTTATGCAGTTGTGCATAAGCCAAGGCTGAATTTGGTTCTGTTTTGCAAGTGTGAAAAACACTTAAGTTGGACTTTTTACACCTGCGTGTGGTTCACTGCTGTCCTGTACTAGCTTACCAGTCAACACCAGCAGCAATTCCCTCAATATAGGTGGATTGGCGGGGCAAAGAGGCAGTGAAGTTACACTATGCATGTCCTGGAATTGACAGCACTGACAGCATGCAAGCCACAGGCATGGAGAGAGATTAATCAGACAGCTTGTCCGTCCAACGTCCGCAGCAAAGCAAGAGAACAAACAGAGTTGCTGCTCAGCAGATAACAGCAACTGACGCTCCGCTCAGCAAGAGCGATGTCCCAAGCAATGACGGTGAGGACGCCGAAAGAGGTCCGCAAAGGCTATGACCAAGATGACCGCCGAGGAATGATGGGAGGCCTCTGACAGGCTTTGAGAGAGGTGGCACACGAGAAGAGGTGCCAACACGCAACACTGGCAGAGGTGTTGGCCCCTTACCCGATGCGCTGATCCCCAAGCCCAGGCATACTACGACCTGAGCTGAAGGAGATGCCGGGACTACTCCAAGGTAAAGGCCAGACGATCATTGGCATACCGACGTAGGAGTGGATCTCAGGCATCGAACGCCAGCTCATAAGAGTTGAATAGCTGGAGGATAGATACAGGAGTAAGCAGCTTAAATCCGATCGGGGCGAAGAATGCACCAACTGTCACTGGTCCGCAAGTGGCTCCAGCCGGGAGAATCACACACCAGCCCGATGCAGGAAGAAGGTTGTGTACGGACGTTTCCTGTGGGCCTTGAGAGGTTGAGATCCCACCATGGGGGGACCAGGGGACCAGATCTGATCCGAGCGCTGGGGGGCGGTGGGGAGAGGTTTTTTCTGGCACTCAGGCATCCTAACAAAGAAAAATACCCTCTATACCAAGACAGGCCTTAGATGGCACGAGGAAGGTCTTGTCCACCAACAATTCCCGGGGCAGGGAACAAGCCCAATGTCCGGGAAGTACCCCAGGGGAGAGGAGGGGGAGGCTCCCGACCTGTATGGACCTGCCATAGGCCAGCAATCATAGTGCGCCATTGCCCCAATTCACCTCAGAGCCCATGGACTGCGCAGTTCCGCCAGAAGGGTTTCTTCTATTGCTGCCACTGGCTACACACGCATACTAGACCCGACTTGCTGGATGAGCCACCTGCTGCCGCAATGGAGGGGCAGGAGACATTCGCGTTGCCCTGATGGACTCAGGCAGGTCGGGTACCTTGAGTAAATGGGTTCCCCACAGGGAGCACAATTGGAGTCCTGTGCATATCATGGGGACCGGTTAAAGGGCACCCACACAGTTATTAACTTCAGGACCTCTTGTGGAGAGACAAACCTGAGGCACGGTTTCCAGACTGCACCCGACTTATTTGGGACGGGACTTCCCCATGTTCTGGACTCTATGGCGGGGGAACCAAGGTTGGGGGGTTTGTTTCCTGTGTTGTCTGGTCAGTCTCTGAAGCCGAGCCTGATGGACCCAGACTCTGGAGTTCCTGCCGTAGGGGTGACAGCCACAGAAGATGGGACAGTTGTAATGTTTCCCCTAGCTGTATGAGGAGGTAGTGACAGGACCGCAGTGTCTGAGTTGGAGGTATCCCGTGACAAAACTTTGGTACTGCCCAACCCAGAGATCCCCACTCTGGTCCGCGCCAGAGACAATGTGGTTTGTAGAAAGTTAATAGCGTACCTCGCACCCAGGTGGGATTAAGTTGTTCCCTGGTGGTGGTAAAATCAGGAGTTATTGTACCGCATTGAAGGTCCACGGGTGAAACCCGGGAGCAGTTAAATGGTACTCAGCCATAGCGTCAGATGTGTTAGACTGCACATAAGATGTGATGGGAGGGCAACAGGTCCCACAAGACTCTACTGGGTTCTCACGTACTTGATGTTAGGTATGGCAGACTCCCAGGGGTCTCCTGGACATAGCCAAGGAGAGCTGGGAACAAAGAGCCCACCCCACAAAAGTGAATACAACCATATCGCAGCTATGCGGACAGGGGGTGGCAGCCGCTTGCCCAGTGTTTCAAAGAGCATATGGAGGAGAGGCACAAGAACTGAAAGCGGAGGGTTTCATAACAGGTCGCTAAAGAAGGAGGCTTTGTCCACGGGGACTGTGATGTTTGGTGGGCTAGTGCACCCACTTTAGAAAGGTTAAGTTTCTCGCTAAATGGCACGGGGACCGTGTGAGGGGTGTCTAGAGAAAATAGGAGAGGGCAACTGTACAGGATACGTCAGCGCCGGCACGGGAAGACAAACCCGAGCAGCTTCTCATGTAAATCCATTGAAGGCCTGGAAAGACCAGAGAGAGTTGCATACAGAGATGGTTCCTGGCTAAGTCCACTCCCTGCGTACCCTCCAGGCGAGGCTTGCACGGAGCTAGAGCAGTGCTGTGCCGGAGAGCGCAGAACTGCGAATAGCCGATACCCTTACCAAAGAGCAACAGCGGAGAGGCTCGAGGTTGTAGCAAGAAATAAGATGTGTTCTCAGTGTTGCCCAGGCTACACATCTGTAATGTACAGAATTAGGTCATGAGCCAGGTAGGGTGTTCAAGGCACGCCTAGTCTACCCTTGTGCGTACGATCCTGAAGCTCGAGACAAGTGCATATAGAGAAGATTCAGAGATGCTGAAGCTAGGGTGTTATGAGAAAGATGACCACAAGTGAGTGGCCCAGTCCAATTTGGGGGTTCTAATTCCCAAACCGGATGGGACGTTGTCGATGGATTTGCAACGATTTAGAAAATGATATGAGTGTCATAAGTTGATGCCTATCCCATCCTCCGGTGTGGCGAGCTTATTGCAGAGACTGAGGGGGTGCTCTCGGTACTTCACCACCTGGATCTAACTAAGGATATTGGCCAGGTTACCCTGACAGATAGGGCTAAAGAAAAGACAGCTTATCAGCCCTGAGGGATCTTTTCAACGTATGATGTATTACCGTTTGGGCTGTCATGGGGCCACGCGTACTTTCAACGGTTTAATGGACATAGTGGTTAAAGCCACATAGGAGACTACGAGATCCGCCTCATAGATGACGATCAATCTACAGCCAAGACTGGGGAGTCACTTGGCCAAGGTAAGGCCGTAGTGTACTATTAAGGCCGCGGAAGAGGGCTGAATGCAAAACCCCAAGAGAAGTGTGCGGCTGGGAAGGAGGAGTACACATATTGGGGGTATGTGATCGGGTCGAGGGATAATTTACAACTCCGATCAACCAAGATTGACGACTATACAGGGGTTGGCCTTAACCAGTGAGCACAAGCGAAGTAGGGCAATTCCTGGGGCCATTGTTAGTGGGTACTTACAGACGGTTATACCCAAATTTGCCACCTTGTCCATCCCATGACAGATGCTGAAGGGTAAAAGCTCGGTTATGTGGGTGGGTAAACAAGAGAAGGCTTTTCAGGCATGAAGTCTGCGTTGTGTGGAAATATCTAATTCCTCATGCGCCAACTTCAAGAAAAGAAGTTATTGTTGAGAAACGGATGCGGTCAGAGAGGACGTGGGAGCTGTCTGTCTCAGGAGGTGGGAAAAATAGGGGACGACACCTCATTATTACCTGAGCAGGAAGCTACGTCCCAGCCAGC
The DNA here is from genome assembly GCA_019512145.1 of Engystomops pustulosus. NCBI lineage: Eukaryota > Metazoa > Chordata > Amphibia > Anura > Leptodactylidae > Engystomops > Engystomops pustulosus. Next base: position 199,915,030 of record CM033642.1, on the reverse strand, counting down.
TGAAAAAAATTCAGTATCGTAGAGAAGGAATTATGTCATGGGATAAGATTAAAGGGGCCATTAGAGTCCTACGGTTACTACTTGCTGGGACGACAGTTCGTCTCAAACTGACCGACTCTCCTCTCCGTGGATGCGTAGAACTAAGAGAGAGAAATGCCAGGGTCACGTAGGTTGGTTCTTTGTCCCTCAAAAATTATCAGTTTCATTGGTGGAAAGACAGAGCGGGAAGATACAGGGCACTGCGGAATGATGACTGTCCCGACAGCTATGCTTAAATGTCAGGAGTTCGCACGGGGGTCTGAACTATGAGGGGGGGGAGAGGGTGTAGTGAGAAGTAGAGAGTGTTGTGTGAAGGAAAACCGCATCTGTCCTCAGGCAGATGAAATGGCTGTGGTGTATAAAGCCTGGTTTGTCTAGCCGTACACCAGGGTTAATCAGGGACATGATAAGCAAGGACATAGGTTCGTTTTGTCTGTGTTGGCTTTAAGCTAACCCAGACACATCTGGTAAATGTCCGTACTGGCTGAGCTTATATGGAGTATGGGGTAGGCTCGGGGTAGTGGGACTCCTACTCCACCGGGCACTTCGGCTGGGCTTTTGTTATAGCCCACAGGTGCAAGTCACAGGCCCTCGTTATGGGGCCTGAATTTAGGTTGCAGGCCAGAAGCGATAGGGGAGGCCACTACGGAGACTGAAAGGAGATTGCATCTGACAGCAAAGGTAATGGGGTATCCTGTCTTGTGCTGGCCAAGAGCGTGGACGCAGGCCTGGTACACGCGAGTAGCTAGGGTTCCCTCCCCAACATGTATTAGAACAGCCGCTATAGCGGGCGCAGGACGATTACTTTTATAATGTTTTTGCATGTGATTAAGCCAAGGCTGATTTGTTGTTTGTTGTTGCAAGTGTGAATAAACACTAAGTTGGACTTTAAACTGCGTGGTCATGCGTCCCTGCACGCATAAAAGTCAACTACAGAGCAATTCCCCAATGACTTACACAAAAAAGGTGTGAAACAACTGAAAATATGTCTTATATGTCTCGGTCCTTGTGTTTTGATTAATTGGCATCTCTTGATGAGCTTAAAGGGTAGTCACAATGACAGGTTTTCACATCACAGGTGCCTGCAGGTTTAATAAGAGGATTTATTTGCCTTATGAATGGGTTGGGCCATCAGTTGGTGTCCCTCATGAGCCTGAGGGTTAAAATTAGGGCTATTGGTTGGGCAAAGAAATCATTGCAATTGGTGATACTGGGAATGGTCACCGTATGAGTGGTGGACACCCAGGGTTCTGTGCTGGCCCCTACTTTTGTGTAATATAATTTTTTAAGAATATAGAGGTAGGAAATTAGAGCGCTGTGTCTATTTTGCAGGTGAAACCGAACTGTTGTTGTTGTATACAGTCCATGGGAGGATGTTATAGGCTGCAGGGTGGACCTGGGCAAACTGAATGTGGTCATCCACGTGGCAAATAGAAAATGTTAATGTGGATAAAATGTAGGTTATGCACCTCGGGCCAATAATCCAAAGGCAAAATATGTACTTGGGGAGTAGAACATCTGGGAGAGTCCTAGTGAGAAGGACTGGCAGGGCGGTTACTAGTAGTCCATAATGAATAAAAGCATGCAATTGTCAGAAGCTGCCTCTCAAAGTAGTGGATCTTGCCATGTATCAAAATGGTATGACTATCGTGATCAGGTATTTTAATATTACCCTATACAAGGCACTGGTTCGGCCTCACCTGGTAATGCCGTCCAGTTCTTGGCACCGGTCCATATAAAAAGGATTGACACTGGGAGCTGGAGAGGGGTTCAACGTCAGAGCGCCAAAAATGATAAGGGGTATGGAGGTTTAGTTTAAGACAGATTAACAACAACTAGATTTATTAGTCTGAAAAGAGACGACTACGAGGGACATGATTCTAATTATTTAAATATATGAATGGTCCATACAAAAATATGGCGAGGTAAGTTGTCCAGGATTAAAGCAAATCGGAAAAGACGAGGGAGGGGCACTGTTCCGTTTGGAGAAATCAAAGATTAACACCAGAGGCGGGACAGGCTTTTTTACTAGGAACTGTACAATTTGGGAATAGGAGGCCTCAGCGCGGTCACAAGCTTAAGGGAAGCAGAGAGCTTCAAGAAGGGTCTAGATGCCTCTTTTACACATTAAATAAAACATTGATGGTATGTGTAATAAATGTTTTCCCTAAATCCCTTCCTGACGAATCCATCCCTTCCTTTGGTGAACTTGATGGACATGTGTCTTTTCTTCAACGTTATTAAACTATGAAACTATGAACTACACAAAATACAGTGATGTGCTTAGAGAAATTATTAAAGGATCTGCAGCATAATAATCCCAATGCAGATCTTCAGATTGTGAAATATCCTCTTAATAAGATGTTTGAACCTTGCTATTAAAGTTTCTTCAGTTGTGCTATTATGTTCTTCATGACAGGTACTTAATGTAAGATAGTCAGAGTGTAGCAATGATTTATAAAGAGAGTACCATAAGCCAGCGTTACCGTGTGTAATCATTAGTGATCCGGCATTAAAAGAGATTAGCTCAGCCTTTCTCCGCTTGTAACTTACCATAATATGGCATGACTGCAGGATGACTGATAGACCTGTAAAATAAAGGCAAGGATTATCTGGGCTCGGATCTTCTTTGGAGGTCACGTCATATCTCCTGGAACCTCTAAACCCAATTAATCCTTTATGGCGAGAGAAAGTGTTTTCTGGCTTCACTTCATCACATGACTACCTACCTATCTCAGTCACATTAGTAACAATACCTCCATGATGTGGAACAATATAACAGTACGATTACGACATAGTTACATGTCGAAGATGGCAGCAATGTGTTACCCCTGAATAACCTGACCATTCTCGTTTCTGCTTTCCATTTCCCCACTCAAAACGGTTCCATTACGGTTTTTACTTTTTATTTTTCCATCCAAAGAGCTCGGTGAGGGCTTTTTTTGCATAAAAAATTACATTCCTAGTGACTGTATTTAATATTCCATGCCATGTACTGGGAAGGTGGAAAAAAAAAAAAAAAACTTCTTTAGGGTGGTCTGTACAATCTTTTAATCACTTTTTTTTATACAGTACAGTCCAAAAGTTTGGACACACCTTCTCCAATTCAAAGAATTTTCTGTATTTTCATGACTATAAAAATTATCAAAAGTATGTGAATTGATACATGTGGAATTATAACTTAACAAAAAAGTGTGAAACTTGAAAAAACTGAAAATATGTCTTATATTCTAGTCCTTTGCTTTGATTACTTGGCATTCTCTTGATGAGCTTCAAGAGGTAGTCACCTGAAAAGGTTTTCACACACTAGGTGCCCTGTCAGGTTTAATAAGAGGGATTCTTGCACCTTATGAATGGGTTTTGGGACATCAGTTGTGGTTGTGCAGAAGTTAAGGTGGAAATAAACAGCTATAAGTCTCATGCGAATAAAATGTTTAAAGAAAAACGGAGGGCATCATTACTGTTACCAACGTTAAGAGAAGACGGTGCAGCAACCTTCATGGTAAACTAGCATGCTAGGAACCATGCTAAGGCAAAAGCACAATGAGACTTGTTTGGGCTAACTAAAGAACACAGGGAATGGACATTACACCAGTGGGAAATCTGTGCTTTGTTCTGTGAGTCCAAATTGAGATCTTTGTTCCAACCACTTGTGTGTCTTTGTGCGATGCAGAGAAAAGGTTAAACGAATGGATGACCTGACTCCACAGTCCCCAGACCTGAACCAAATTCAAAATGGTTTGGATTGAGCCGGAACACAGAATGAAAGCAAATGGGCCAACAAGTGCTAAGCATCTCAGGGAACTCTTTTAAGACTGTTAAAAGGACCATTTCTGGTGACTACCTTTGAAGCTCATCAAGAGAAGCCAAGAGTGTGCAAGGAATTCATCAAAGCAAAAATGGTTTTGATGCTTCAGTGTGAATCTACAATTTTTATAGTCATGAAAAATACTTGAAAACTCTTTCAATGAGAAGGTGTGTCAAAACTGTTCTCTTGTACTTTAACTGTTGTATATGTGCAAAATAGTGGTGTGTTCAGACATTGGGTGTATATGAGTTTTTCATTTATTTATCGCGAATTTGGACGTGGTGTGATAACTAACGTATATACTCGGGTATAGCCAATTTTTTTAGACACAAAAAATGTGCTGGAAAAAACGTCCCTTCGGCTTATACACGAGTCACAACATTTAAAAAAATGTTAAAAATAATAAACTTATATAGTCACCCTCCGGTGGCCCTGATCTGCAGCGCTGCTCCCCCAATGTCTGCACGGGTCCTCTTCTGGCTTCCCGGCTCCTCTTCTGTCATTCTGACATGCGGGTCGCGCCATGCTGTCTCACCGGGCGCCGCTGATGGACGTCATACTAGGCGACCGCCGGGGAGGACAGGCATGGATCGGCAATGCTCTGGACAAAGTAGCCCTTCTTTGAAGGAACAAGACGGGCCGGGAGCCAAAGATGATCGTAGTGGTACATCGGGGGAGCGCCGCAAGATCGGTGCACCGGATGGTATAGTATATACAGTTTTTTTTTTTTGTAATGCTGGGCTGTACTAATACTGGGGCGCGGCTGAGGCAGGGCTGGATAACTGACTGGGGGCAGGCTGGGCAGGCTTATACTACTGGGGGCAAGATGGGCTGTGCTGTATACTACTGGGCAAGCTGGGGCTGAATAGTATGGCGGAAGTCGGAAGTAGTACTGGGGGCAACGCGGCGAAGTGAGGGAGGAGACGGGGGAAAGCCGGGGAAAGTGCGGATATAATAATGGCGGCAAGAGGGCAGTGATGGATACTAATGAAGGCCGAAGGTCTGGGCAGGGCTGGTTATAATAGATGGGACGGCAGGACCGGGGCAGTGCTTTGTGTATACTACTGGGGGCAGGCGGATGGCTTGTGCTGTATACATGGGGGCCGGTTGTAATACAAAACTGGGGGCCAGGCTGTATACTAAGGGGGGAGGCTGGGGTGGCTGGTCTTACTATGGGGGCAGGTGGGTGGCTGGATACTAATGGGGGCAGGATGGGGTGGTGTATACTATGGGAAGGCGGGGGTGGCTTGTATTTATACTACTGGGGGAAGGCTGTATACTATAGGGGGCTGGCTGGCTATATACCTATATACTGGGGGGATGTCTGTGACCAATCCATTTCCCACCCTCGGCTTATACTCGAGTCAATAGGTTTTCACAGTTTTTGGTGGTAAAATTAGGGGTCTCGGCTTATACTCGGGTCAGCTTATACTCGGGTATATACGGTAACATGTTTTCTGTTTGTTTTTATATCGGTTCTAGAGAAAAGGGGGTGATTTGAATTTTTAGGTTTTTTTAATTTAATTTTTTTTAAACATCTACCTTGTATGAAGAGGGCTCCATTCACCTGCAGCCAACGGGTAACGTACACATATGTCACACATCGGTAAAGGATTATTACCTTTATCTCCTTGTCCCTGCAACCAGTTCTGACTTTAAAGACTGGGCCTCATTTTTCAATTCTTACATGTGTCTCTTTATGAGATTTATGTGAGGTAAGTTTCAGTATGTTTTCTGACACATTGGCCCACCTTTACTAAAAACAGTATACAATTTGCCTGTGTAGTGTGTAGAGTGCGACAGATTCATGAATCGTTCTGCCCGTTCTCCATGAATCTGGCGCCCCTGCACTTCTCCGACAGAGCGCTCCAAACTTTTTTTGGTGCAACTTTAACATGGGCCGTGCCGAAAATTTGTGTCGCATGAAGAATAGTGCAGCCATGACACAAAAGGGTCCCGTGTGACGCTAAATGTGGCGCGGACACTTAATAGATACATGCGTACAGTTGTACTGAAAACAACGTGCAAAGTCAAGCAGAAAACTGTCGCAAAGGCCTTAATACTTTACTTTAAATTTGTTAAAAAATTTGGATGATAACTTTTGCATTTAGTTATAAATTATTTTTTTTTAAACATTCTCCATTTTCATAGTTCTGAATTCTCTGTTTTTCAGATAGATAGTGATACCACCCGAACAACTAACATTCCTAGTATTTCTGCTTCATGTTGGCATATTTTTTTATGCATCCTCTCATTTTTCTAGGATGTTGTGAGGCTTAGAATTTTGGTTGCGATTTTAAATTTTTTTAAAACCTATATTTATAGGGAACTTCTCAGCTTTTATGTGACTCTGAAAGGCCTAAATAATGGTACAACCCTGTAAATGACCCCCTTATAGAAATGACACCTCCCAACATGTAAAAAAAATACATTTTGAAGAAGATTTTGAAGAACCCTTTAGATGTTTCACAAGCATTAAAACAAAACGGAGGTGTGATTTAGAAATTATAATTTTTCTGGACAATACATTAATTTTGGCCAAAATTATACATTCATAATGCGTTAAATAACAAAGTAATCAACACCGCAAAGTTTGTTAACCAATTTCTCCTGACTATGAGGATCCCCCATATGTGTTGGTAAACTCCTGTATGGGCATCATAGAATGGAAGGAGAGCCCAGGGCTGTCACTAGGGCCCCACGAACACTGTCACACTAAACCCTCCCTGATGGCGGCCCTGGGAGCGCCATTCAGAGCAGATTTGCATTGTCACATTGTACAGGCTATACTTTTTTGGTAATGTGGACATATTAGGGGTCATGAGATCTACTTCTCAGGTACATCATTTTGGGTCATTTACAGCTAATTGATGAGATTTCATTAACAGTTTCTTGGTGGAGGAAATTAAAATCATCAATTCTTGTTTACGATTTTTTTTTTGGCTGTTCACCGTACCATAAAAATAATACTTTTTCGTATTGTATGGGTCACTATGATTATGGCAATACCTCATTTTTCCTCATACCTCATAATTTTCCCCCAGGGGATCAATAAAGTTGTATTGTATTGTATTGTACAGGCAGTCCCTGGGTTGCGTACAAGATAGGTTCCATAGGTATGTTCTTAAGTTGAATTTGTATGTAAGTCGAAACTGTATATTTTATAATTGTAGCTGCAGACAAAATTTTTTTGTGTCCCTGTGACAATCAAAATTTTTTGCTGTAATGGGACAAGGATTATCTATAAAGCTTTGTTACATACACCTTACAGCTGATCATTGCAGCCTAAGACTATAGTAAAGCATCCAGAGAGCTTCACCAGAGGTCACAGTGGGCAGAGGGGTCCGTCTTTAACTAGGGGTCGACTGTAAGTATTTTATTATTATTATTATTATTATTATTATTATTATATTATATTATTGTATATTATTTCCCAAAAAAGACAAAGGTAAGTTTCTCCTAAGGAATGTTCTAAGTGAGTGTTGCTAAGGAGAGCCTGAATTCACTATGTATATTGTTATAGTGTTAACCAGATAGCTCTCCTACAGCTGATCTCTGCATCATACATCATCATTTATCATTTGTCATTTGTGAACTATATGTGATATATGTCCTTCCACCTATCAGCAATGTAAATGCCCAGAATACCTCTTTTCAAACAACTGACCCCTGGTCTTTCCCTTTATTCCAAAATGGTTGACCCTAGTTTTAATGGCCCTAGTTCTTTATGCAAGACTTTCCTATTTGGCAAAAGCTGGACACCATAACAGAAATCTCACCAACTATATCAGTTTGCTTCTGTAAGATGATGCACTCCTCCTCTTCATCATTTGCATTTTTCTGCTTTATAACAAATTTGCTTTATAAATTTCTGTTTAAAGGGGTATTTCAGGAATCAGCATAATTCATATACAAATGGGTCCTTAAAATATAAGCTAATGTGTAGAGATGAGCGAACATGCTCGTCCGAGCTTGATGCTCGGTCGAGCATTAGGGTACTCGAAACTGCTCGTACTTCAGACGAATTACTTCGCGCTCGCAAGAAAATGGCAGCTCCCGCCGTTTTGCTTTTTGGGGCCCAGAAAACAGAGCCAATCACAAGCCAGGAGACTCTGCACTCCACCCAGCATGACGTGGATCCCTTACACGTCGATAGCAGTGGTTGGCTGGCCAGATCAGTGACCCTGGGATAGACTACCGCTGGCCGCGGCTCGGATCATTCTGGTCTTGGATGCCGCTAGGGAGAGAGCTGCTGCTGGTAGGGAAGCGTAGGGTGTTCTATTAGCTTACGGTTAGGCAGGAGTGATTTCAAAGAACCCAACAGCCCTTCGTAGGGACAATAACGTTCTACTTTTTTTTTTAATTTGGCATCTTTTACCATTTGTGAGGAATAGCAGGGGGTGACGCTTACCGTTGTGTTTAGCTCTTAGTGGCACACATATCCATAGCAAAGCAAGTGGAAATTCAGTAGGGGTTGGATTTCTATTAGGCAAGAACTCAGTGTCATCTTGCATAGTAGTGTGCTCCTTTCTTCTCACTTTCCTCGACTCTTTCAGTTTTTCATTTCTTTCCTTCTTTTTCCTTCTGCCCCTTTTTATTTCGTTTTGTCTTTTTTTCCTTCTTCTTTTTCTATGCTTTGCGTCATCCTCTTGTCTTTGCTTCCTTTGATACTGGCTAGAAAATAGCCATAGGAGAATACAAACGCTTTTGAAGCCCCGTATGTTCTTATTTGATTTGGTTGATCTGCTGTGGGCTTGTAGTTCTGCGTCATGTACTTGCAATTATGAGCAATTGTAGTGAGATTTGGACCGCTGTGTTCTGCGCTAGTGGCGCACATATCCATAGCAAAGGCCGAAGTGGCAAAATTCAGTGAGGGGAGGTTTCTATTAGGCAATAACTCAGTGTCATCTCATCTGGCATAGTAGTTGCTTCCTTTGATACGGCTAGAAATACAGCAAGGAGAATACAAACAGCTTCTTGAAGCCAAGTAGCGTCTAATAATTTGATTTCTGGTTGATCTGCTGGGGTGTAGTTTCTGCAGTGCATGTACTTGCCATTTGAGCAATTGTAGTGAGACTTGCGACCACTGTGTTCTGCGCTTAGTGGCGCACATATCCATAGCAAGGCCCGAAGTGGGAAATTCAGTAGGGGGGATTTCTATTAGGCATAACTCGTGTCATTCATATGGCATAGTAGTGTGCTTCCTTGATACTTGGCTAGAAAATACCATAGGAGAATACAAACAGCTTCTGAGCTACAGTAGCGTGTCATATATTGATTTCTGGTGATCTGTGGTGGCTGTAGTTTCTGCAGTCATGTATGGCCAATTCTGAGCAATTTGTAGTGAGACTGCGACCCTGTGTTCTGCGCTTAGTGGCGCACATATCCATGCAAAGGCCGAGTGGGAAAATAGTAGGGGTGGGATTTATGAGGGCAATACTCGAGTTCATCTCCTCTGGATAGTAGGGTGCTTCCTTTGATACTTGCTAGAAAATAGCCATGGAGAATACAAACAGCTTCTTGAAGCCTACAGTAGCGTTCTATATATTTGATTTCTGGTTGATCTGCTGGTGGCTGTAGTCTTCTGCATGAGTATTGGCCAATCTGAGCAATTTGTAGTGAGACTTGCGACCGTGTTGTTCTGCGCTAGTGGCGCACATATCCTAGCAAGGCCGAAGTGGCAATTCAGAAATCAGTAGGGTGGATTTCTATTAGGCCAATAACTCAGTGTCATCTCATCTGGCATAGTAGTGTGCTTCCTTGATACTTGGCTGAAAAATAGCCATAGGAGAATACAAAAAGTTCTGAAGCCTACAGTAGCGTTTATAATTGATTTCTGGTTGATCTGCAGGTGGCTGAGTTTCGCAGTGATGTACTGCCATTCGGCAATTTGAGTGAGACTTGCGACAGCTGTGTTCTGCGTTAGTGCGCATATCATAGCAAGGGACGGGGAAATTCGTAGGGGTTGGATTCTATTAGGCATACTCAGTGCATCTCATCTGCATAGTATGCAGCTTCTTGGATTGCTAAAAATAGCCATAGCATAGGAAGGATTGTTGGTTTAAAACTCAAAAAACAAAAACCAAAAAAAAAAAACAAAAAACCAAAAAAAAACAAAAGAAGTAAAAAAAAAAAAGTTATAATCATTTAAAAATGTACCCGGGCTAGGTAGAGGACGAGGGCGGGACGTGGCGTCAACTACGGAGGGTCGAGCCGTGGTCCTGCGGGTGAGACACCACCTGATGAAGGGAGCAGGGGAACGCCGCAGAGTCACACTCCCTAGGTTCATGTCTGAAGTTACTGGGACTCGTGGTAGAGCACTGTTGGGAAGAACAGTGCGAACAGGTGATGTCTGGATTGCTGACAATGCTTCGAGCAATTTTCCACCACCAGTCAGTCTTCCACGCAGTCCACCATGTCACCGAAATCCCCACTCCTCAGCTCCTGCACCTCAGCCTCCTCCCCCCCAGTCTGCCCCCTTCCAGGAAAATTGGCATTTGAACCGGCATACTCTGAGAACTGTTTTCTGAACGCTTCCACAGTCACAAACCACTTGTCGGTTGCTGCTGAGCAATTTCCGATGCCCAGGTTTTCCACCAGTCACAGTCTGTGGGTGATATGACCTTCTGACGTAGTGGAAGTGGGTAAAGAGGTGTCCGACGATAGAGAACACGTTGTCAGACATGGGGAAGTTGTTGTCAGGGCAGGAAGTCCGAGGGGGAGCAGACTGAGGGACGGAGGATGAGAGTGGACAGACCCAAGCTGGGTTGAGAGGCCGGTGAACACAGGTGTTCTGAGACGGAGGAGAGCCTCGACCTGAACGTTGGAAGAGGCAGTGGTGGGGCCAGACGGAGAGGCAGGGCCAGAGCTGGTGCATCAGCGCCACGTCAACTAGTGAAAGCTCCGTGGTGAGGCTCTTGCGCGCGAGGGCTAGATCTTCAGAAGGTGGGGTTCTTTAAGGAAACACGATGACCGACGGACGTGGTTGTGCAACATTGCCAAATCAGCTCAGCAGGGTTCCACCACTACTAGCTTAACTACCACCTCATGCCGCAGCATATGAAATGCTAAGCACCCCACTCAGTGGCAACAACCCGTTCACCTCCGGCCGTGCACACCACTGCTCACTTCCCCTGTTCAGCTGCTAGTCGCCCCTGCCCAGGACCCTGGCACAAAAACCCATCGTCGCCTCCACGATCCTCCCACATCCACCAGTCGTTCAGCTCTCCATACCCCAGACGCTGGGGCGGAAACGCAAATATAGTGCAACCCACCCGCACGCCAAGCCCTTAATGTGCACTCTCCAGATTGCTTAGCCTGGAGATGCTGCCCTATAGGCTAGTAGAGACGAGGCCTTTCGCAACCTCATGGCGGCGGCCGCCCGCTCGTATTCGGTCCCCAGCCGCCACTACCTTTTCCCGATGTTGCCGTCCCAGTGCCCCAGCAGTGTCAACAACTCATCCGTGCCCGACCAACGCCGTTCTGACAAGGTCCACCTGACCATGGACACGTGGACGAGTGCTGCCGGCGGGCCACTATATATCGCTGACGGCACATTGGGTTAACTTGGTGGAGGTGGACCGAGTCTGACCCTGGGCTGCTCATATAACTGCCGACGCCGAGGATTGCGGGGTCCTCGTCCAGGTCCTTGTTAGGCCTACTATGCCTCCTCCTCCCAACCCTTCCTCACTCCTCCTCCTCAATACCATCCGTGGGCACGGCGCCATCAGTCGGTAGCTCTAGGCACAGCAGACGTGCCGTCGCTAAGCGACAGCAGCGGTGCTCAAACTGCGAGTCCTAGGCGACAAAGGCACACCGCCCAAGAGCTATTACAGGGATCACGGCGCGACTGATCTGTGCTGCACCGCTGAACCTCAAGCCGGGAATGGTTGTGTGTGACAACGGCCGAACCTGGTGGCGGCTCTGCAACTCGGCAGACTGACACATGTGCCATGCCTGGCCCATGTGTAAATCTGATAGGGCGAGCGTTCCTCAAGAATACCCCAATCTGTCTGATTTGCTCACGAAGGTGCGCCGCATTGTGCGCATTTCGAGTCCAGCCCAGATGCTTGCACTCTCAGGCACGCAGCGCCGCCTCAAATGCCCCTCACCGACGTTGTGCGACGTGCCCACGAGGTGGAATTCAACCTGACCAGTTATCCAGATTTACCAGCAGCGCAGAGCGATTGTAGACTGCCAGATGTCAACTTCCACCAAATGTGTCGGTCGGTCCAGCTTCCTCAGTTCTACAATGAGGAGTGACGTGGATGTCTGATACTGTCAGGTGCTGAGTAATTTGAGAGTCAACACAGATGGTCATGGCGAGCCGCCATCATCAGCCTCACCATCCCGCTGTTGGCCTGTGAAAAACTCTCTGGTCAGCAGAACGTCGGAAGCTTTGCGCTCGTCACAAGAGACGGGGGAAGATATTCCTGTTGATAGCCAAAGCACCCTGAGGTCTGTTTCTCAGCGCATCGAGGATGTGGAGGTGGAGGAGGATGAGGAGGAAGAGGAGGAGAATGTTGGCGAGACACAAGAGGGGACCATGTTGAGTCCTTCACTGTTCACGTGTATGGAGAAGAAGGCCCTCTGTTTTTCTTCTCCCTACCCCCTATTCCACTCTGTCCCTTTTTCCTATTTTCCCTTGCTTCAGCTGTCCGGTCAACTTATTATCGTTCTCACTTTCTCTTTCCTGTCTTCCGTTCTTTCTCTTTTGTCTCCTGTTTTTTTTCTTCACTTCCCTATTGTTCCCTTTTCTCTTTTGCTGGATCCTATCCTTTCGTTCGTTTCTTAGACCTTAATATGCTTTTGTACTGCTCCCCTTTCACTGAAGACCTCCTTCCCTATCTCCATCGCTGCTTCCGGTAAGAGGGTTGGGGAGTTGGAGGAGGAGGAAATGGACAGTCAGGCCAGGAGGGGAGTGATTCTTACGCGTTCGGTACTCGGCCGCATATGGCAGATTTCATGCTAGGCTGCCTATCCCGTGAAACTCGCGTTCAAGAATTTATTCCCAGCACGATACTGGGTGTTCACTCTCCTGGACCACGGTACAAGCAAAAACTTCCCATTCTCATCCCTGGGAGGAAAGGAGTGGGAGGCAGTCATGAATACCAGCAGGGGCCTGGTGCACAAATGCTGATCTTTTAAGTTGAAACAGTATTTCCATTCTTGAAAGCGATCACTGAGACGGAAGCGTGCAGTCAGTTGGCGGGATACCCGCCTCCTCTTACTTCACTGTAACACATCTTGCCCTTCTCTACTCTATGTTTGTTCGTATACCCTTTCCTTCTCCTGTTTGTTCCACATTATTCACCCATACGCAATCTCTCCTCCACTCCTGCTCCTCTTCTTATCTATCTCTTCTTTCCTCTCTTTTCGGTTTTTTCTTTTCCAGTCTTTCGTCTTTTTTGCGGGACAAAAGATAGCGAGGGAGAGTAGGGACAGGCAGCTTGTCCAGAAATGGCAAGGGTACGCTTTACAAGGCTTTTTGCAGCTTTATGTCACCCCAGCAAGAACACTGTCACCTGTCCCCAGTCTCGGCAGAGTAGGCTGGATCTTTACAGAAAGATGGTGAGGGAGTACGTTAGATGACCATACCATCGTCTAAATGATACACAGCTCCTACAACATACTGGGTTTCAAAGCTGGACATGTGGCACGAACTGGCGCTGTACGCCTTGGAGGTTCTTGCCTGCCCTGCCGCTAGCATCTTGTCGAGGGGGTTTCAGTGCAGTGGTGGAATCATCACGATAAGCGTACACGTCTGTCGACTGACAGCGTGACAGGCTGAGCTTATTAAAATCGATAAAGGCTGGATTTCTCAGAATTTCCAATCTCCACCAGGTGAAGGAAGTCAACTGAATAATTGATCCATTCCTCACTCCTCCTCCTCATTTTCCTCCTTCTCTCTCTTTGTACAGTAAAGCAGAGGAAAATGGCTATTTTTTGACAGGGCCCACTGCTCTGCTTAGATTCATGCATTAATTTTATGGGGCCACTACCGGTATCTGTTTTGAAACAATTTTGTGAGGCCACATACAGGACTCATATTCATTTTTCTGGAGAGCCACCTACCCGGTCCTCTGGTTTAAAAATTTTGGGACTGCCACATACAGGCACTCAATTATTCCATTTTTATGGAGGGCCACCTACCGGCTCCTCTGGTTTGAAAACATTTTGGGCTTCCACAAAGGACTCATCTATCATTTTACTGCAGGGCCAACCTGCTTCTCTGGTGAACAATTTGGGACTGCACTAAGGCACTCATATATTCCATTTTACTGGAGGGCCACCTACTGCTCCTCTGGTTTGAAAACATTTTTGGGATGCCACATACAGGCACTCAATCTATTCCATTTACAGCGGCACCTACCTGCGCTCTGGTTTGAAACAATTTTTGGGACTGCCAAATACAGGCGATCAATTATCTTCCATTTTACTGGAGGGCCACCTACCGGCTCCCTGGTTTGAAAATTTTTGGGACTGCCACATACAGGCACTCAATCTATTCCATTTTATGCAGGGCCACCTACCTGTCCTCTGGTTTGAACAAATTTGGGGACTGCCACATACGCACTCAATAGTCCATTTTAGTGCAGGGCCACTACTGTCCTCTGGTTTGAAACAATTTTTGGGACTGCCACATACAGGCACTCAATCTATTCCATTTTACTGGGGGCCACCTACCTGCTCCTCGGTTTGAGAATTTTGGGACCTGCACATACAGGCACTCAATCTATTCCATTTACTGGAGGGCCACCTACCTGCTCCTCTGGTTTTGAAACATTTTGGGACTGCCACAGACAGGCACTCAATCTATCCATTTTACTTGGAGGGCCACGCTACTGCTCCTTGGTTTGAAAAAGAGTTGGGACTGCCACATACGGCACTAATCCAAATTAAATGTCTCCATAGCAGCCTCCACACGTTGTCTCCATGCTACCTCCAAAAGTCGTTCATATAGCTGCTCCATACATCGTCCCTTTATCAAACGAGGTGTGTCAGGCAGAAAATTTGGGGTTGTTTCATGGATTCCACATCAAAGTTGTTAACTTTGTCGCCACCCTGCTGTGTTATCCACAAATTATACTGGCAAACTTTTCCATTTAGGGATATTATTTCAGCGCTTCTTGCGCATCTGTTTACATTCCCCTCACCCGGCATTCCTAAAACTTATAAGAACGCTATACACTTGATGCTTATACAAAGGTTTTAGAAGTGCTGTTTGGGGAGTAGCCTAGAGACAGGGGCTGGATTGGCGAAAAGCTCGCCTGGCAGCGGAACGCACTCCATGCGCATATGCGTTCTTGCGAATCTGTTTACATTCCCCCACCCGCCATATCCCAAACTTAGGAGAACGCTACTACACTTAATTGGTGCAGGCTGGGACGAGTCTGACCCTGGGGCTGGGTCATTACTGCCGACGCAGAGGAATTGCGGGGCCTACCCGGTCCAGGTCTCAAAGCCTACTATACCTCTCCCACCCCTCCTCACCTCTCTCCTCCGAATTACCATCCGTGGGCATGGCGCCATCAGTTGAGCTCTAGGCACAGCAGCAGTGCCGTCGCTAAGCGAAAAGCAGGCGGTGCTGAAAACTGCGAGCCTAGGCGATAAAAAGGCACACGCGCCAAGAGCTATTACAGGGCATTCCACATCAAAGTTGTAAACTTTTCGCCACACCTGTGTGTTAAGTCCACAAAATATACTTGCAAAACTGTTTACCATTTAGGGGATTTATTCAGCGCTTCTTGGCATCTTTACATTCCCCTCACCCGCCATATCCTAAACTTATAAGAACGCTTACTACACTTGATCTATACAAGGTTCTTAGAAGTGCTGTTTGGGGAGTAGCCTCTAGACAGGGGTTGGATGGCGAAAGCTCGCCTGGACAGCGGAGCGCCAGCTCCCATGACCAAGATCCAACTAACATAGTTTTAACTGCAGCACCTTTAATTACTACTAGTTCACTGCCTCATTACATGGTGCCCCTTATCAAACGAGCTGTTGTCAGGCAGAATTTTGGGTTGTTTCATTGGCTTCCATGTTAACTTTGTCGCCACCCTGCTGTGTAATCCACAAAATATACTGGCAAACTTTTATCATGTTGACAGATATTATTTGAGCGCTTCTTGCTCACCTCCTTTGGTTTCTCTCTGCCACCATTGGTTTGAAGCCTGAGTCCATTAGGGGTATGTCGCCATGCACATCTCTAGCCTGCTGCCGCTGCCTCTGCATGCCGTCACCTATAGTGTCAGGGTCAATTATTGCATGTTTTAGATACTATAGCTTCATTCTGTTTTTTTTTCACTCTGTCATGGCCATGGGTTGCCCATACTTTTGGCACTAATGGTGCGAATTGGAGCCTCAGAGGCATCCATGCATGCTGCCCCTGCTGTTTCCTGTCCATTTCCGTGGTGTTTCCATCCTTTTCTGAGGTTCCCAGGTGTTTGGCCAAGCTTCCCTGTGCAGAGCCTTGGTCCCCTTGAAAAATGCTCGAGTCTCCCATTGACTTCAATGGGGTTCGTTATTCGAGACGAGCACTCGAGCATCGGGAAAAGTTCGTCTCGAATAACGAGTACCCGAGCATTTTAGTGTTCGCTCATCTCTACTAATGTGTAATTAGTAGCTATTTAAAATTTTGCTCCCCTTAGCAGAAAAATGCAGTTAATATACACTGTAAAGTACAATTAAAATGCTACTGGCCCTTTAATAAGTCAGTTGATTTCCTCTGCGCCGAACAGACACAGGGCATAAGATGTCTGCTGGTCACATGTCCACAACACATGTCCTGCACCTGCCTGGCCAGGTCATGTAATCATCTTTATATTTGGTTGTAGCTGGTTGGTCGACTTGCAATGCATCCAGTATGGTCAGTGTTGTGGTGTTGTGTAGGGATGGCAGTTAGACATCATTACTATATTAACACAGTAGGACAGTCTGTTACATCATCACTGGGAGCAGAGCATAAGAGTTAGGAGGAGTTACTGAGAACTAAAGGATCATGGGAGTTGTAGTTTCCCATGGCGGCCATCTTGGTGATAACTCTGCCTACTTTAGAGAGGCAATAAAATATTGTAAATCATAAAATAAAAACAATTTAAGCTCCATTTTGTTACTAATGACATTGAGTTTTGTTATAGTTATTTATTTATAGCATGATGGGTTTTTGTATCAGACGTTCATATTTCCAGAATACCCCTTGTATCCCAAAACATAGAAGGACATCATTGTGGCAGCTAGAACCTATTACTAGAACTGGAGATGTAAAACACAATGAGGACAAACTCCAAAAATGAAGTGAAGAATCTAATTGTTGTATTTCTTACCAAAGTCTTTATGATGTGAACAATCTGCTTTTCATTACTCTACTATTTGATTTTTCTTTGTCTATGAATGTTAATGAAGATTTCTTCTGTGATTTCGCATGGGGTAGCGCAGTTCTACATCATTTCGTGGAATATCTGAGGAGGGGGCGCTGCTGTAAAAGAAGAGGCGCAGACCTTATTTATAAAGACAATGGATGGAGAATATCCATATAAGTATAATAAATGTTCTGTGAATTGGATTATTTCCTTCTGATGAATACGGCTGAGATCATAATAAAATGGAGTCAAATGTGCACAGCACATAAACCTTAATAAGGGAAGGTTCTGTTTAAAGGAACACTCCAGGAAAAACTGAATTACTATAACTATAACTGCAGCATCTAAAGAGTTAACCGGCGTTCTGCTGTCCCACTCGTCTCCCCCCAGGAATTGTGTATTGTCTGTTCATGTCCTAATAGGTTTGGACCAGCTAATTAGGATGTAAATAGGGATCATGGTGGAGCCAATTGGTAAATCCATGCTATACCCAATTTCCAGGTGAGGTATAAAAAGTGCATATACTGATTATTAAATTATTAGATAATAATTATCTAATGAACACATCAGATTTTTGCTGCAAGTTGCGCCAGAAATCTGACATATTTATTTTTGGTAAATTTGCCCCCATCTTCTTTGTCACTCAACAATGGAGCACATTTGCTACATGGAGGTTTCAAGTCTGTCCCAGTCACTGAACTGGAAGCCACAAAGCTCTGCATAATGCTGCACCTCCCTACGTCTCATCTCTCATCTCAGTCTATTGCCCAGTCTGTGCTTCCGATCTGCCGGCAGTCTTAAATTATTCTCTTTTTTATTTCGAACCTCCCACTTATGTCTCTCGAGCTGCAGGTATTCTCTGGAATGCACTACCCCGGATCATCAGACTAATACCCAACCACCAAAGCTTTAATTGTGATCATAAAGGGATTGGTCACTTCACCCTTACTGTTTTTGTAATGTTTGTGTAAGTGTGTGTGTATGTGTGTGTGGGGGGGGGGGGGGGACAGGATAGTAGATAATTTGCCAATGTACATCTATGAAAAGTACTGCACCATGTTATTGATATGTAAAGTGAAGTCTCATGGGCTGGATGTCCACATGCAAAATGAAATTGAATGTACTATTTGGGCTCCACTGAACCATTGGGCAGTCACCGGGAGAAGAGAGTCGCTAGAAGTAGAATGGTTTGAGTTTTGATGTGACCCCCTGGACCTGTGGGTGGTTCATAGTCTAAGATTGGACAGATAGCTCCCCCCTTAATATGTGAAACATCCATTTACTCATGTAGAACGTGGGTAGAGCAGACCAGTTGTCTTTAGCTCTCCGTACAGTCCCATCATCGACATTTCGATGGAAATACAGAAGCGGAAATGATCCACTGACAACGATGACATCACTGAGAGCCATAAAGTGAAGCTCAGCAGGTTTCAACCAGCTTCATAAAATCTCCACATGCAACATTCAACATAAAGTTATGCGACTGTAACATTTTATTGTAAACCTGCCCAAATCAGGGCAGAAGCAGCAGAACGTTTTTAAAAAGGAGGAGGCACAAGACATCTCGGGGCCTTATTGATGGCATGGATAATCGTATGTGAAAACAGAAGGCATGTTTATTCCAAATCTTGTCCCACTAAAACTAAAGTGTTTCCCTATGTCCTGCAACAGACTTGTTAATCCCGAGGCTCTTTCTTGGTCTGACTAGAAAATAACTTTACCTATCCATTTAATGGTATCCCCTAGGAGCAAGTAACTGGAAAGACCATTCTATGAACTTCCTGTTCAGCTGCAAAACTGGAGATTCTCAGCTGAAAAACAAACTGCTCCTGGTTTTCATTTGCGAGCACACGATCTCCTCCGCTTCTTTCTGCTTTCACCTATCTCTGCATCTGAGCTTGTCACGTATTTCTCACTGCTCCACACCGTCTGTATTTCTCTTCTCCATAGGTGGTCATAGACATTTCTCCATGAAACTCCCAACAATCCTATATCTCCAGTGACCAATGGCGGAGAGACTAGGCAGCCAGTAAGAAATGATGACGGGGTCAAAGTCCCAATTTCATATGCCCTAAAGTCGTGTCTGCCCTATGTACAGTATCTCAGATGTATCCCTCTGATTCAGTAAGTAGGTACTTAGGACAAATCCCATTGAGTGCTCAGGATGCCCGCTCTAGATCATTATCATAAGTGCATTTTCCTATTTACTTTTCCGCAATTAATAAAGAAACGTTTAATGAAAAAAAAGCCTTTAGGGTTTTCAATGAACTCATTATATACAGGATACATTCAGTGTTCCTGTATGAGCGAATTCTATAAAGGAATTCCTCCCAGGGAGACATGTCCCCCTGCCAGTATAATGGCTATTGAATTAAGAAGCTATGTGGACAGGAACAGCCATTATAATAATACACGCTTTATTTACATGAATAACCTTTACATCCCGTGGGATTTCTTAATATAATATATGTTGGTTGCGACCTTAGTGAAACCGGAAACAACAAATCAAGCATAACGAACAACGCAGCCTGCTGGATTGTATAGGACTAGGACCGGTAAGTAAATCTGCCCCATCATACCAACAAACATGTAATGTAGAGTATGATAGTATTTTCAGCATTACCTACTTTTGGACAGCCCCCTTCAGCACGATCTTTATGTAAAGTCTGCAATGTTACAAAGTTTGTTAATTTAGAATAACTGTAAATTAAAGTCTATCCACAAGTGGCAGTTACTAGCTTCTTCCTACATGAATTCATACTCAATGGTAAGATAATAAGTAGGAGCATTCTAACAAACAACATGCATTTTCTCCTGTGTTGTTCTCCCTGACACACATGTGCTGAAGAGTTTTTGTTGTACCTTTGGAAATATGATTTAACTAAGACAAACAAATGAAAGATTATGTATCGGGCTTTATGAAGAAAGCTGTAATTTCAGAAATTAGATATTTATTTTAAGTGACATCTCTAGACCTCACTTCTTTAACCCAGTTTTATCCTGCTTTCTCATTTTTAAAATATATTTTATATGTTTGTTGAATTTAAATCGTAACTGTCCTAGAAATGGCTTTATGTGAGTAGATGACTAAAATCAGTACCAAGAACCAGCAAGATTTTTTTTTTTTTAAGTAATATTGTAATGCTACAAAAGTGCAAAATTACCTTTTGGAATAGATAATACGTTTGGCTACTAATTCCCACATAATGTTGTACAGGCCCCAAGCCAAGCTTGCTGTAAAGGGCACTGACTTCACAGGTCTTGAGTTCACAGTTTCTTATTGGCTTATTTCTTTAAGAATCCTCAGTGGGAGCCTGCATGGACATTAAGTCTCCACAAGTCCAAAAGCAAGCTGGCCCTTAATAGCAATTCTCCTAAAGGAGTGAAAACCATGCCAGCATTGTCTTCTGTCTGTAGAATGTGGCCTAGGAGGTGTTGTCTTCCCTCTGTTTTTGTATGTGTGTGAACTGTGGCTAATGTTGTTGGCTATATTAGACTGATTGCAGCTCAGCTCTGGTCCAGCCACAGTTAACTAGCTGTGATGGAAGACTTCTACTGTACTCCAGTCATCTGGAGTGAAAAGCTCTTTTACCATCAATGATATTTACATCACAGCTAGTTCAACACTACTTTTTTTTTTTTCTGTCGGTTCCTTTTAGAGTTTATTCTGATCTTCCGATTTGGTTCTTTTGACTATCCTTTGCCTATGATTTTGTGCCAGTAATGTATATTTTTTTTTACCCAGATCCCTGACCTTGCTATTATGTTGTTTGTGAGATTCTATTTTTATTCTGCCACGTGACCTTCAATCTTGGCTCATTTTTTCCCGATTTTGTGGCAGTAATGTTCATCTTGGTTTTGACAGACCTCATGACCTCGTTTTTTTTTTTTTTGTTTGTGATTGGTTGATTTATGTCTGCAACAGGACCTAGGGAAGGACTGTCTCCGTGGTTGTTTCCGTATCACTAGGAGTTGCTGATTGTCAAGCAGGCAGGTGACAGTTTTGAGGAGCTCAGTATGGGCTCAGCTGACCTATGTCCCTAATTTTGGGACCTCATTCCATAAACAAAAATCACAATTTATGTTATAAAGTATACACCTTTGTTTTAAATGCCATATACTTAATCTACTGTTGGTAGCCAGACATGAAATAAAGTGCAGTGTCTATCGACAGAGTAGCGAACGATGAGAAAGCCAAGGACAGCAGAGGCTGGAGTATTTGCCGTAGTATTAAGCAGCCAGCTTCTTCAGTGGTACTCAAAAGGGGTTTTTGATTATCAGAATCTCCAAAGTTTATGTACGACTAAACAGAACTGAGAATAGTTTTTCTGTGTTACAGTTTATACCTATGTATTTCATGAGAAATATCAGTAAACTGTTATAATGATACCAGTTGTCTGCTAAAATGTCAAGAGCTCCTCTCCATTGCAAGCTTTACTTCACATACAGAAGAACACAAGATGCTAGACGTCACGGGACTTGTTTTCAAGATTAGGATCTCTGGGTAATTGTTTTATCTTATGCTAACAGTTATCTAGGATTGATTATGTGTATATACTATATGTTGAGGCTTAGTAGATTCTATACTTTAAAAAAAAGTTTGTTGAATGGAATGCATAATATTCGACTTAGGCCTGTTCGAGGGATAAATCCAAAAAGTGTTTTCTAGTTATAATAAACTTAATAGTAAGCAGACATGATATATATACTAAATTAAAGGCATAGGAAGATTAGGAACGCATGTAAAATTGTAAGCTAAGCTGTTTAAAATTGGGAGACACCATGGGGCTGATTTCATCGGCTGAAAGTCAGAATATTTCTAGTGACCAATGGCATCTAATCCCAGCTCAGCTTCCTTTTACCAGTGTTCATGAATATTTTATAGGGGAGCTGTGATTGGTTGCCATGCGCAACTAGAATATTCAGACAGCTTGATAAATCTGCCCAATTGTGACAAAACAGGTTGTACAAAAAAATGTAAAAAAATGAAATAAGATTGTGATTTCTCTACTCTAATCCATTATTTGATTTCTGTGTCATTGGACAAATAAAAAAATGACCCTGATCTTCAGTCCCTGCACTTGAATGCCAACGTAATTTATTGTTGCTAGGAGTTCAGGCAGCTGTCACTAGAAATAAGTATATTACAAATTAAAATTTTCCCTGAATTTACACAGGGTTGACATGTCTAAAGCTGATGATATAGTATCTGTTATTCTTACAGAAGAAATCTCATAGTGCGGTGTTTAAGACCTTTTTTATCAATTTACTGGCATGAAGTCAAAATGTTGATGCTCTTGCATTTGCACATTCATTATTCATTGATATGAAGTAGCAGGATGCATTGATCACATGCATTGTATACTTCTGCTTTAAGTACACTATTATTTCTTGTATCAATTTGGTGTAATAAATAGCACCCAAATAGGAAATGTAGAAAAAAACAGTTTCTTTTGCTAGAAACCACTATTGTGGTAGAAACCTTTATCTTTTCATAACAAGGGATGGGGTCTCCACTATTCTGCCCTTAACTAGTTCTCCTCTACCTCTTCACCTTGCTTTTTAAACCTTCCCATACCCATTTAGAACCCCTTACAGTGAATCATAATACAAATTTTCTATTAGTATGTTCGTATCCTTATATGAATGATTGAAGATTTTGGTTAATCAGGGCAGTTGGTGTATCCAAGGCATTTCATTTTCTCCCAGTGCTTACTCTGGAGTCACCACCTCTTCTAATGTCATTTTTATTAAAAACTGAAGTTTTTAGTGCTATAATAAAGTTTGCTTGATTCAATGTAAAGGGTCCACAATGGTCAGAAGCAGTGGGTACTGTGTAAACTACTGTGGAAAGGATTTTTCATTTAAAAACAACTTTTTGTATTACACTAATTCCCAGGGAGCAGTTGATTAATGGTCCCTGCTAATTCTTTTTAGGGCCTCCTCAGATGTTTGTTTAATTCTAGGGAGTTTAAACTATTCTATGTACGCCTCCCAGCATGGAGAGGAGTGACGTCATAATCTTGGTTGCTCTCCTCTGCCCTGTTCAGTTCTTAGTAGTTATTATACACTGGTACCAAAACTGGTATACAATATTTCATGTGTGGTCTGATCAGTGATTTGTATAAGCGTAAATCTATGTCTGTATCATGAGAATCTTTCCTATCTTGAAACATCATAATTTTATTTGCTTCAGCACAGATGATGCCGGCTCAGTCACTAAAATTAAGTTTACATCCACCAATACCCCCAAGTCTTTTTCAGATGCAGTTTCACCAGGTAATTGACTGTTTAAATAAGTATACTTTTTGTTTCCATTGCCCCAGTGAATAACTTTGCATTACCATATTTTTCGCGGACTATAAGACGCTTCTTACTATAGGAAGCACCCACCCAGATTAGGCTTACCAAAAAGGAAAAATATATTTTACAACCAATTAAAATATCCCTGTTGGTCGTACTAAAGCACAGCACACACATAAATATTTATAAATACATATAAATATATATAAATACACACTCATCTCTGCATCATCCATCCACATACACACTCCGCTCACCTATACGCACTCAGCTCTGCATCATCCATCCACATACACACACAGCTCACCTAAACCACACACAGCCCACCTATACACACACTCAGGTCACCTATACACACACTCTGGTCACCTATACACACACTCTGGTCACCTATACACACTCAGCTCACCTATACACACTCAGCTCTGCATCATCCATCCCATACACACACAGCTCACCTTACACACACTCCTGGTCACCTATAACACACACCCGCCCACCTATACACACACTCTGGCCCTATACAACACTCTGCACCTATACACACCCTTCACCTATACACACATTCAGAGGCCCCTACACACTACCACCACACACCCTCTGCTCACCTATACACACACCCTCTGCACACTCTGCTCACCTATACACACACACAGCTCACCTATACACACATTCACCCACCTATACACACACTCTGCTCACCTATACACACATTCAACACCACTATACACACACTCTGCTCACCTATAACACACACACAAAACACACACTAAAAAAAAAAATACTCCCCCCATTTCCCTTCTCTTACCCTGTCCCAGTGCAGCATGGCAGTATGAGACCTGCGGTGATGTAAGAAGCATGTGATCAGTCACATGATTCTGACATCACCGCAGGTCCTGTAGGACATCGGAGGCTTCCTCTCAGGAGATCTGCTGCAGCTCTGTATCAGCGAGCATCACCCGATCTCCCTTACAGCGGTCAGGAGGTCTGGCATTGCTGGATCCTCCTGACCTTCGTTCTATAGACGCGGAACTTTTTAGCGAGATTTATTCTTGCTAAACGTGATCTTATAGTCTCAGAAAATACAGCTTAATCCTCTTCAGCCATTTCTCTCCGCCCACTGTCCTTAAGCTTCCAAATATCCTCTGTAATGTTTATACCATCACCTCAGTAACGGCCAGTTCTATACAAATTGGGGCCCTGGGCAAAACTACAAGTGGGGCCCCAAAATAAAACTATTTTATGACCAGTCACAGTTAGTAAGAGCTCCGCCTTTAGTATGGTTAAAACAAACTGTAGTTGGAAAATTTCATAGGAGATAGATAGATGAGAGAGATGATGGGCAGCATGGTGGCTCAGTGGTGGAGATAGGAGATAGATAATATACTAGACAGATAGATGATAAGCATCTTAAGCCAGGAATTCAACAAAGGAGTATTAAGCCTTCCACTGCCAGGCATTTCTGTATATTTTGTTGGGTTATTGGCCAGAGCAATTTTTTGAATTTTGAGGAAATTACAGCAAAAAGTAAGTAAAAAGAAGTAAACTGCAGCAAGCCACATATTTTTTGAAAGCAACACTTGCCCCATTTTTAAATTGCATTAAAGAGTTTTAGACATAGGTTCCTCATGTCATTTCTGATTCAAACTGAAACATTTGATAAAAAATACTTAAAATTTTACTTTGATGGCAAAATATGTGCTCCAAACAAAAATATTTACCTTCCCATCTACTAAATGTAATAGATGGACAAGTGTAACATTGCAAATGCCTCATATATGTTCACATAAAATAAATCATCATATTCACTAAAATTAATTACTAAATAACTAGATATCTGCTTCTCAGCTCGAAATTTTAGACAACCACAACTTGCAAAATATCAATAAAACAGATTAAAAACTAAAGGCACCCGTAAAAGCTATATAATATTTGAAAACAGAACAAAAGTGCATTGAAATGCCTTGATAACATATGTTTTTACTAATACTCACATCAAGTGGAGGTTTATGCACAAATAGGGATTTAAAATAATAACACAAAGTGAGCAGATTTATATATACCACAATACACACATCAAAGAAGTTACACTCCCAAAATGCTAAAACAAAAACTATGACATATTTGGTTGCTATCCACAAATGTGTTTTAAAAAATATCAGACACAAAATAAAAAGCTCTATTCTGTCAAAATCTATTTTCCAGAAATCACCATGTAAACAAGAATAACTTTTAAATTCTACACATACCACCATCAAAGCAACTTTGCAGCAATAGCAATAAAATGCAAACATTGCATGAAAATTCAAAATTACCTCTAAAATATATACAAATCCAGAATACTTTATAAAGAAAATTAATTTCCTGAAACAGCAAGATATGAGGAGATCATACATACCCCACATGTGTATATGCCACCAAAATGTGCAGCAAAGGAAATGTTAAATCCACAGGAGACACCAAACAATTTTTGCAGAAAATTGCACAGATCTATCATTGTATGCTTCTTTACATAATGGTAACCCAAATAATAACTATATATGCACTAAACCAAGCTAGTGAAATAACAAAAGTCACTTTTAGATGTGCGCCAATGTATTAGCCGCACAATAACAGAACCCTCCACCGCTTCAAAAGAATTTGAATGTCAAAACATAGGTGTAAATAAGGAGGATTGGTGTGAAATAAAAACTTTATTCAGTAACGTGTGTGTGTTTTTGGTGTTTATGGACACATTCTGTAGCCACATTAATGTTAATCGTATCAGTCAATTTCACAAACAAACTATCACAAGGCAATAAGAGAGAAAATGGGTTTTTAGATAGTTCTGGATTTTGAGAGGGTTAAAAAATGTAAACATTTGTTGATATTATTCCTTATCAAATGAGTAACATACACTCACCGGCCACTTATTAGGTATCACCTGTCCAACTGCTCGTTAACACTTAATTTCTAATCAGCCAATCACATGGCGGCAACTCAGTGCATTAGGCATGTAGACATGGTCAAGACAATCTCCTGCAGTTCAAGCGAGCATCAGTATGGGAAAGAAAGGTGATTTAGTGCCTCAGATTTCAGAAACTGCTGATCTACTGGGATTTTCACCGCACAACATCTCGAGGTTTTACAGAGAATGTCGCGAAATGAAAAAACATCCATGAGCGGCAGTTCTGTGGGCAGAAATGCCTTGTTGATGCCAGAGGTCAGAGGAGAATGGGCAACTGGTTCGAGCTTTTAGAAAGGCACAGTGACTCAAATCGCCACCCGTTACAACCAAGGTATGCAGAAGAGCACTCTGAACGCACAGTACGTCGAACTTTGAGGCAGATGGCTAACAGCAGCAGAAGAACCACACGGGGTGCCACTCCTTTCGCTAAGAACAGGAAACTAAGGCTACATTTTGCACAAGCTCATCGAAATTGGACAGTAGAAATTGGAAAAAAAGTTGCCTGGTCTGATGAGTCCCGATTCTGCTGTCGACATTCGGATGGTAGGGTCAGAATTGGCGTCACCAACATGAAAGCATGCATGCCATCCTGCCTTGTATCAACGGTTCATGCTGGTTGGTGGTGGTGTCATGGTGTGGGGAATATTTTCTTGGCACTCTTGGGCCCCTTGGTACCAATTAACATCGTGCGCAACGCCCAGCCACCTGAGTATTGTTGCTGACCATGTCCACTCCCTTTATGACCACAATGTACCCACATCTGATGGCTCCTTTCAGCAGGATAATGCGCCATGTCATAAAGCGGGAATCATCTCAACTGGTTTCTTGAACATGACAATGAGTTCACTGTACTCAAATGGCCTCCACAGTCCACCAGTTCATCCCAAGACTTCAAAAAGGGATTTGGGAGTGGTGGAACGGGAGATTCGCATCATGGATGTCAGCTGACAAATCTGCGGCAACTGTGTGATGCCATCATGTCAAATGGACAAAATCTCTGAGGAATGCTTCCAGCACACTTGTTGAATCTATGCCATGATAATTGAGGGAACAGTTCTGAAGGCAAAGGGGTCCAACCCGTTACTAGCCACGGTGAGTGTATAAAGTGAATATTTCCATTATATGTGAGGTGCAGGCAGCTCCTGTGTCCAGCAAATTCTCTCTGTAGCCTGATGGCTAAAATCTGGAGGGGGGGACACTTCAGAGGGCTGTATCTCTGGCTCTGTGACACATAGAGCCTCACTTCGTTGTACCTATGAAAGAGAAGCGTCTTCTCTTTTACTGAATCTAAATTGTCAGGAAAAACAAGCTACTGACTGTTAAAATGCCGTAGGGAGTGATTATTATATTAAAGATCGCACCTGATATTCTAACTTTAAACCTGAATATCTCGGATCCATGGCACCTAGAAACACAATTTTTGATTAATTTGAAAGAAAGATTCCCCTTTGCCTAGCCATAGCACTGGCCCTAACCTCAGTATTAATACTTTACACAGCTTAGAATCATCTGCAATTTTGAAAATGGATTGCGTAAATTCTCTACAAGGTCAATAATAGAAATATAAAAAGGAGGTGCCCATACTGGACCCCTGTGGCACTCCACTGGTAATTTCAACCCAATCTTAGAATGTGCCATTACGCAACCTTCTGTTTCTACCAATAAGTCATTGCTTACTCAACACACAGATTTTCCCTAGTCCTAGGCAGTCTCATTTATGTGTAACAACTAGAGAGTGAGGCGAGTATACTCGTCCGAGCTTGTGCTCGTTCAGTATTAGTTACTCGAAACGTCTTGTTGCTCGGATGAGTATCTCGCAGGCTTGAGATGAGCATTTACTTAACGAAACACAGTGAGAACAGTGAAGAATATCAATGAAAACAGTGAACACGTGAACATAGGATCATTTAGTGCAGATCGGAAGACACGCGGCCGACTGTGTCATTCACACTAGTATGTGAAAACATATGTGTGAAGAACACATTGCAGATGTATGGAAACATCTGCAATGTGTTTTCACATACTATAGTGAAGAACCCCGTTCGGCACGCGTGTCTTCGATAAGTTAGGCAGATGTACAGAACATCTGCATGTGTTCTTCACTGTGTTGTTTCATCAATGTTCTTTCAGTGAAACATCTGCAAACATCTGCAATGTGTTCTTTTTTAGTGTTCTTTCAATGTGTTTTTTTCAGTGAAAATGCTCGAGTCTCCCATTGACTTCATTGGGGCATTTTAGTGTTTGCTCATCTCTAGTAACAACCTTTTATGCAGCACTTTATCAAATGTCTTGGAAAATTCCAGATATACAACATCCACAGCCTCCCCCACTTACCTCTTCATAGAAGCCAATAAGATTAGTCTGACAGGACTGATTCCTCATAAACCCATGCTGATACTGGGTTTATAACTGGGTTATGTACAGTGAGACCCTTCAAATATTTTAACCACACAGAAGTTAGGCCAACAGGTCTGTAGTTTCCAGGATCACTTTTTGAATCTTTCTTGTATATTAGCACCACATATACTATGCACTAGTCCTGTTTGTCTATCTATCTCAGTACATAGTTCATGCAGTACCCAGGGTGTATACCATCTGGGCCTGGTGATTTGTCTTTTAAGTGGTGTTAAAGTGGCACTGTACATCTTCCTGGGTTAAACTGTTGACTTTCCAAAGAGAATTTACATTATTCCTTATCATGTCTTCAACCATGGGATTTTCCTGGGAAAAGGCAGTTGAAAAGGTAATATTCAATAGATTGGCCCTTTCCTCATCTCCCTACACAATGATACTCTCTCCCTCCACACTCTCCATTTTTAGTTTCTTATCATTTATATACTTGAAAAATAATTTGGGATTATTTTTACTCTCCTTAAACTTGAAATGATAAAATTCCACATTGGCTGAATTTGAAACTTAAGGGGTCAAA
This sequence comes from Engystomops pustulosus, assembly GCA_019512145.1. NCBI lineage: Eukaryota > Metazoa > Chordata > Amphibia > Anura > Leptodactylidae > Engystomops > Engystomops pustulosus. Next base: position 199,885,643 of record CM033642.1, on the reverse strand, counting down.
TTCTGCATTCACTGAATAGGAAATTGAAACAGTAAAATTCTTTATTAGCTGGATTCAAAACTAAAATGTTCAAACTATGCTGGATTGCTGGATTCAAAATTTAAATGGTCAAATACTGCATTTGCTGTTTTTAAAATGGGAATTGTCATATTTCAAATTCAATGGATTCAAAGTTACATTTGTGAAGTTCTGCTTACTATCTGTTTGTCTGTCTCTTTATCTGACTGTATTTGTCTCCTCTGTATGTTACTGTGTCTGTCTCTCTTTCTGTCTATGGACTATCGCTCTGTCTATCTTTCTGTATATGACTGTCTCTCTGACTGTCTCTGATCTGTCTGTATCTCTATATGTTATTGCCTCTGACTTGCTCTCAGTATGTGACTGTCTCTGAACTGTCTGTCTCTCTGCCTCTCTGTACATAATTGTCTCTGACTATCTGTCTTTCACTGTCACTCTATCTCTCTAAATCTCTCTGTCTCTGTATCTTTGTCTCTCTGTATGTGAATACCTCTGTCTTTCTTTATGTGACTGTCTCTGACTGTCTCTTGAATGTCTATCAGTCTGTATGTGACTGTCTCTGACTGTCTCTCTCTGTCTCTGATTTTTTCACTGTCACTGGACTGTCTCTAGGTCTGTCTCTCTGTATGTGATTTTCTCTGACTGTCTATCTCTGTCTCTTTATGCTGTCTTAGACTTCCACTCTATCTCTCTGTATCTCTTTGTCTGTATGTGACTGTCTCTCTTTCGGTCTCTTTGAATATCACTGTCTCTGACTGCCTCTCTGCACGTGACTGTCTCTAACTGTCCCTGCCTCCCTCTCTTTCGGTCTCTTTGAATATGACTGTCTCTGACTGCCTCTCTGTCTCTCTGCACGTGACTGTCTCTAACTGTCTCTGTCTCCCTGCATGTGACTCTCTCTGAGTGTTTCTGTCTCTGACTGTCTCTGTACGTGACTGTCTCTGACTATGTTTTTGTTTGTCTCAGGACTGCCTCTCTGGACTGTCTCTCTGGTCTTTCTTTGTATGTGACTGCCTCTGGCTGTCTCTGGACTATCTCTCTGTCAGTCTCTGGACAGTCTCTCTATCTGTCTCTCTTCCTCTATATTACCTCACACATAAGGTGTGTTATACTCATTGCTTATAGTAACCAATCAAAGCTCAGACCTCATATTAACCCCTTCACACTCTGCAATGGATATATCCGCTGAAGAGCTATGAAGGGTGAATGAAGAGGGCTTACAGGCAGACCCATCGCTATCACCCGCGGTTGGTGCTTGCACTGATTGCGGGTGTTAACCACTTCTCTGCCGCTGTCAAAGTCTCCAGACCGTCGCTCTCCCGAACGTCATTGGTTGATCAGTTGCCATGACACCCTTGGCTCTTCATCAGACCCGAGGTTGCATGGTTTCAGGAGATTCGTTAAAAAGAGCCAGTGGCTCATTGTAATGAATCATATACAAAAACGCCAATACTACTGTATTGCAGTATATGGCAGGAATGATCTGACCATCTAGGGTTAATGTACCCTAGAGGGTCTAAAAAATAGTAAAAAAAAAGTTTAAAAAATGTGAAAAATTAATAAAATATTAAACATTCAAATCACCCCCCTTTCCCTAGAACTGATATAAAACATAATAAAAATTAAAAATCACAAACACCTTAGGTATCACCACATTCCAAAATGCCCTATCTATCAATATATAAAAACAGTTATTGCCGATGTGACCTCCAAAACGGGTAATGGCGCCCAAATGTCCGAAATACGACTTTTACACCTTTTTACATGACATAAAAAATGTAATAAAAAGTGATCAAAATGTTGCACAGACCTCAAAATGAAAACGTCCGCTCACTTCGCAAAAAATTACTCATTACACAGCTCTGTGCACCGAAGTATGAAAAAGTTATTAGCGTCAGAAGATGGAAAACCTGTATAAATTTGCTATTACCGTGATCATACCAAACCAAAGAATAAAGTATAGGTGTTATTGTGAGTGAAAGTCGTAAAAACTGAGCCCACAAGAACGTGACGCACATGCATTTTTTTTCCATTTTTCCATATTTGGAAATTTTTTCCTGCTTCCCAGTACATGACAAGGAATAATAAATAACATCACAGGAAAGTAAAATTTGTTACGCACAAAATAAGCCCTCACACAGCTCTGTACATGGAAAAGTGAAAAAGTTATGGATTTTTTGGAAGGTGGAGAGCGAGAAATTAGTGAAAAAACCCTGCGTTCTTAAGGGGTTAATGACCTGTGGCAAAACAGCAACTTATCATGGCTCATCTTGATGCGCAGGCGCTCCATCCAATGTCCCCTTTTCTGTAGCATGAACCTCTTTTGTCCCCTTTCCTATAGCATACCCGCCCTTGTCCACTTTCCTGTTGCATGCCTCCCTCCCATGTAACTTCCCTTTGGCATGTTCTCCCTTCCATGTCCCCTTTCCTGTAGCCTGCACTGTTCAATGTCTTCTTTCCTGTAGCCTGCTCCTCTCCTTCAATGTCCCCTTTCCTGTAGCATGCTCCCATCCCATGTCTAATTTCCTGTAGTATGCCAGCCTCCCATGTCCCCTTTCCTGTAGTCTGCTCCTCTCCTCCTATGCCCATTTTTATATAGCTTGTCCTCCTCCATGTCCCCTTTCCTGGAGCAAGCCCCCTGTCCAATGTCCACTTACCTGTAGCCTGCTACTCCCCTCCAATTTCCCCTTTCCTGTAGCATGTTCCTTTCCTTCCATGTTCCCTTTTTCAGCTAAACTCTGTAAAAAAATAATTCAATACTCACCCCATTCCCCCGCAGCTGTCTTCTCTTCCACATTAATGCACTGCCCTGTCGGCAATCATCCCGCGCGCTGACAATAGAGCCATGCATTAACAGAAATTAAGTAAAGAAAGAGAAGATAGCTGCAGGGGAAAGGGGAAGTTGAGTATTGTTAAGTTTTTTTTTACAGAGTTTGGCTGCGGCCCGGGACTAGGTGCTCCACGGCCCGGTAGTTGTGGAACACTGATATATATATAAAATAAACAAAAACCCCCCACAAGATTTATTGAAAGCCTATAGAATAACCAGCAATGGCAGAATAAATAGTGAGAAAAAAATGTTCTATTTATGGTTGAAGAAACAGACACACACAGTAATCTACCACAAAATTCATTAAAATGCAATTATGGAGATGTGAACGAAAGTTGCACAATTATTCTCTGTAACTATAGATAATTACTGTAGCAAGTTGCCAAGCACAGGCCAACTCAATGAATTAGGTCAGAGATTACAGCTGTAGAAGGCATTCTATCAAAGCGAGCAGTGATGAGAGCCCCTGAAGAAAAGAAATAGCAAATGGTGAGCCTGCTTTGGCCGTAACAGATTGAACACCCTTATATGTCTTGTATGTATACAGATGGAGGATTAGGTTTTCTCTCATTGCTGCTTGTACTTGAATCTTTCATGCTGCCTCTTTGTGCTGAAAGAAAAAGATGGGATTTATTGTGTGTCTGAAATTCATTATTTCTTTCCAGCTATATTTACCACAGCAGTGCTCTCGCCTTGAGTATTTGCCAAGAACTAACTCACTGATAAAACCATGACCTAACTAAATTTATATAGAAGGAGGGCTATGTCAAGTCTTCAGTTAATATCCACAAGATGGTGATCTAATGTGTCCCTCATGACGGGGGCCTTGTACAGATTTAAAGGTTCAAATAAAGATCAGAATAACTGCTTTTGATTACTCCTTTACCCCTATCTGTTGAGTTAAAGATGCCTCTGATATGTGATCCTTCCAATGAATATTGGAATGAAGTAACCTGGTTGTTAGTTCGGTCGCCATGGATACGTAGGCGGATACCGACATCCAGCACTTCCCATTTATATATAATAACTTTCTCTTAGGTGATTCAGGTGTTTATGCCAGTTGTGATGCTCAAACTGTTGCCACAGATGTTTTTTTTAATTCATTTTCATTACCATACAAGTTGTCCTTTCCCAAAATGGCTTCTCAGCAGTTGGTGGATGCTACTGCACATGTGCAGATTTTTGGGGCATGGGCGGTATGGATCTTCAGACGCTGAGATCAACATTGTTTTGGATTTGAGGCTTCCGCGATGGGAGATTGCTCCAGAGGATATTGGGTAATTTTAACCCCTTTTTTCTTGCATATTCAAGTATATGATGTACACCATATGACGACACTATGCAGTTTGTATTGTGATCATACAATATGGTATTGTTATATGAATTATCTTAACACTGATGCACTTTATTGGATAGGAATTTTACTTGTATATACAGCTATGTATTTTTTTGGATATATTGCCCTGGCACTTTAAGACACACCTCCTTGTATGTATGTGTTTGTTTGCTGTGTACCCAGTGTGCCAGTGTGGGTCACTTGTTAATTGCATGATGAAGGTGTCTCACACCGAAACATCGCCACTTGTTCAATAAAGTTCACTTTTTTTTTTTATTTGGAACCACGGAGTGCTGCCCGCCTTTTACCTTTCTTATATATATATATATATATATATACATTTTTTAAACTTTAAGACAAACATCAACATACTTGGGCTTTAATTAATAAGACCTATGACTTTTGGGCGGGGGGGCTGGGGAAGACATGACCTGTGAACTCCCGGCATTTCCTGGGTTACATACAAGAAAGGGACTGTAGGTTTGTACTACCCACAATCTCAAACGGTAGTGCCTTGCAGGAAGCAAAGAACCAGCTGCCTGAACTAGAAGCTGCTGACGCTGCTCGTGGGCAACCAATGACGCTTGCACAATCTCATGTGAGGAGATATTTAAATCAATGTCTCATTTCAGTCAGAAATATACAGATACGCACAATTAAACTCTGTGGGGCCCCCCTTCCCCCTTCTGAAAAAAAATATATACATATTTTGTATAAACATATTTATGCAATTACACACATTTATATACTTATATCTCCTTCACGCTCTGTGCCGTACAGAGCTACAAAGGGTGTATGAAGAGGGCTCAGAGCCCTCTTCATGCAGAGGTTTGGTTCACTGCATATTGCAGTAAACACCCACTGCTAATAACCACAATTGGTGCTAGCATTGATTTCGTGGGCACCGCCATTTTTGTTGAGATCGCTGCTCCTCATGACATCATCGGAGAGTTACGATTGGTCACCGTAACAGCCTCGGGTCTATGTCAGACCGGATGCTATATGGCTTCTGGAGATTCACAATGCGCTAGTATTGTAATGAATTCTATGTAAAAATGCCACATATTGCAAAAACCTAAAAATTCTAATCACCCCACTTTCCTTAGAACTGGTATACAACTAAATAAACAGCAAAAATTACAAACACATTAGGCATCGCTGCGTTCCAAAATGCCAGATCAAAATATAAAAATGTTTAATAGCAGTGATGAACCCCTTATCTAACATCAAAATAAAGAATGATAAAATGGCACTATGAATGTGGTAATCTTCTTATATTTGTAATCCATGTCCTCCCTCCTTCTAAAATAAACTTTCAAAATTATGCTAATGAGTCAGAAGAACTTTGGGGGTGCTAACATAACCTCTCTGCATGGCAGATTCACAGGCTGTCACAGTGTGCAGGAGCACACCTTCCCCTCACACCGTGTAGTAAAACTTCCTCTGCTGTAGTGAGAATATATCAGGCAGAGGGAGGGAGGAAGTGCTGAGAGAAAAGAGCAGGAGTGGGAAACAGTGAAGCAGCCTGTGAAGCCAGAGCCCTTCAGACACATTAACATAATATTAAAGGAAAGAGGCTATGAATAACAAAAATAAGAAGATTCCAACAGTGTCTGGATCTGTTAGTAAGTGTCCCTGGTTTATCATACTTGATTTTGATGATTTGTAGATATCCTTTGACATCTCCTTTGTTGATTGATATTGATGCTACCAGGCGAGGAAGGTGTCAATAACCTGAGAATAACTGTGCTTCGTAGTCCTCAATCACTATGGCAGCTATGCTTACCATACAGCACAAAGAGGTAATAAACTTTATATTCTACTGTTGGCTGCTGCAGATTTTAGGACATGACTTATGTTTAACAGTTATGATGTTCATTGATATATCCAGGTTTTGTGGCCTAAAAACACATTGTTCACTTGAAAGGAAATGTGTAACCAATTTTTGTTTTTACTCCAGATTATAAAATACATCACCCCTTTCTAATCAAATGTGATTTTCTTATCGTTTCTTCAATTTTCTGTCAATATTTTTGGGGTATGCCATCTCCCATGACCTGGGGTAACAGTGTTTAAGCATATGCTTTACAGTAGCATTATGGCTATAGGAAGCAATAGTCTGGAGCCAACTCGCTGAGGTCTATAAAGACTTTTTTATACATGCCCTGTGCAAAGAGGAGATGGAAATGAGCTGTGACATCATCTGTTCACTGGAATGCATGATATGCTTCACTATCCTGGTAGTGATGAAAATGAGGTGACCCTTACAGCATAGGAAATTGTCATTATATAATTAAGTCCACTGTCTAGAGAGAATATTACTGGATATATTAATTTAAAAAAAAAAAATCTTTGAAAAACTATTTCAAAGTATGTATAACATAAAAAATATTGTTGAGCCTGTTCATTAGTGCTTCCTTCAATCACAGAAGCTACTATGGCAATGGTAGCATCAATAGGGGGATAATGGGGGACAATATTAACCACAGTTATACGTTTTTATGATAGCTACCATTTTGTGTACATATATATTATTTTTATTTACTACCAAATAATTGTTTCAAACATTCCAGCTACAAACCTGAGATGCAGTGTTTCACCTTCTTTGATATTCATTCTGTTATTATGACGATTTTTTTTTAACTTGAACTAAAAAACATGATCATCAGCAACAGCATTAGAAGAAAATAAGACCTAAATTGTCAGTTTATGAAAAAAGAGCAGCTCTATCCTGCCGAATCACTCCACAATAATGCAGCAGTGAGAGCACAGTGACAGAAGTATATTACATGCATAAATATTCTTGGCAGATATATAACTGCATTATATGACTGTGCTTATGAATGCTGCTCTCCTTAGGCCTCTACTGTGGAATTATCAGTCAGATATATCAATGCATGTCAAGTAAACAAGCACTTTGTGCAATGAGCTACATTGTATTTTCCTTAACTCCTCATATTCCTTCCCAACAAGCTGTTGACAGTATATTATGCTGTAACATGTTAAATCATGCTTCTTGTATGACAATAATTATAAATTGTATAATACTTTGGATGGCTCAAGATAAAAATCTAATATGAATGTATAAGCGAGTTATAAATAAGACATATTAGGACTTTATCAAGAGGAAAGATGTTATAAAAGGGTGAATAAGGGTGGTTACATACACAATGGGGAACATTTACTTACATATCCACGTCGTGATCCCTGAATCGGAATGTCCAACGATCATGGATTGTGCCGCAATTCACTACGAGCGTGCGTAGTAAATAAGCCCCAATGGGTGGATTTAAGTGCATTTCGCCGGTTTCTGATATAAAGTATATAATAAAATGTAATAGTTAGATGCACAGTTGTCAGTATGTGCTAAAACATGAAACATTTGCACCAGTGTTCCAAAATGTAGTCATAATAAATTTGTGCAAGAAAGTAGCCTTAATTATTTCTCATATCTATGCCAACTCCTTGCTTGGCATAGATTTGATTCTTTGACTCTGTGGCACAGGAGATGTGTCTTATTCATCAGGATTCACCATGCCGTGATTAGACCCTGTGTTTTCCAACACTAAAACTTGACTTTTAATAATAATTAAATAAAATCAAATGTCACAAGGGAAGGTTTATCATTAGGTGGCTCTTAGGCGGTTCTATGTCTGTCTTTAAAGAACTGCAACAGGTTTTGCAAAGCCAACGCCACTTTAATAAAACTGAAAAGCAGAGAAGCTCCAGACACTTTTTTACTCCAAAAAGTCAGCAATAAATAATAATCTGTTTTGATTTTATACAATTATGGGGATACTATTTAGCAGATATAACTTTATATTTGTGTTCATGAATACAGATCACAGTCCATTAGATCACTGTTAGGGTGCATTCACAAGGAGTTATGCCCGCCGGGCGGGCATTACCGGCGTGCGCTGGTGAGGAGGTGACTCTTACCCCCTCGATAGGAAACAGTGGTGCACGGCCGCACCCTCGCGAAAAGATAGAGCGGGCTCTATCTTTTGCCGGTGTATGCCGCAGAACGGTGCAACACATGCATGGCACCATACCGCTGCCAGCCGCCATTGCCAACTATGGGGACGTATATGCGGCCACAAACTTTCTCTTATTTTTGCATCTTTTTTGGCACAAGTGATATATTTGCACCTAAATTTGCGACTTTTCCACTTGCCTAGGAAGTTACCTGCGCAAGAATTTTTCAGTGTTGTGCCTAAAACATCAGATGTGGACACATGAAAATGTTGCAATTTTGGTACAAATATTGGTCAAAAAGTTGCAAATAAACTCCAGTCCTGACCAGCTGTAGGTAAAACTTTAGAAGTGGTTGCAGAAAGTTTGCAAGGAAAAACGAAATATATATATCACAAGAAAAAAGACATGATGACATTTAAGGCGCAAAAAAGACCTAAAAGGAGACTGAATTATACAAAAAAGAAAACTAAGATACATGTACCCTTTGTGTTTTTCCTGAATGCCTCTCTGTCACTCTTAAGCAGTTTGCAGTGCCATCAAATAAACCATGTAAATTAATGAGCTGCATGCACAGTACCCATTGTTTCCCAGCCTGAAAATGTATGTGGTTTGGGAAGGAAGTGGTTAATGCAGTGGTAAACTCCCTGTATTGCTTCAGATAATCCCAGGTGTTCAATAAACTTTTTGTTATTACTCCCTCTTTTGAATCAGAGAGCTTAGGATGACCAAATATTTTAACCCCTTAATGACCTTCTTTGTTTTTGTTTTCTCAGATTTTTTTCATTTTTCCATGTAAAGAGCTGTGTGTGACATTATTAATGTGTAGCAAATTGTACTTTCCAGTGACTGTATTTTATATTCTATGCTGTTTACTGGGTAGCAGGGAAAAAAAATTCCAAATGTGGTGAAATTGGCAAAAAAAACACATTTGCACCACATTCTTGTAGGCTCTATATTTACTCCTTTAATTTTTCATTCCAAATGAAACCTCCCATTTAATTCTTTGGATTGGTAGAATCTTGTGGATACCAAATTTATATTTATTTTAATATACTTCGATAGATTTTTTAAAAAATGTTACTTTTTCTATGAAACATTTTTTTTGCTTTCTTCTGATGCAAATAATTTTTTCATACTACAGATCTACCAAATGTTGTACTATTTTTTAGACTCTCAACGGTACTTTAACTCCTGGTTATATGAGTGCTTATACCATACCATATACTGCAATACTGTAGTATTTACATTATTTGGCAGCTTTGCTAGTATTCTTTGGAGATCAGACAGAATATCAGGCTTGTGAGCCTTGCATAGACTCAGAGCCCTCATAGCAATCAATCATCATCCCCTCTGATCTCATGGAGGGGGCAGCAATTGAATTCAGTATTGCGGCGTGTGGAGGCATTTACATGGATGCCAGCACCGACCATGGCTTGTACTGGTGGGTGTTTGCTGCAATATGCAGCATTCATCTGAAGTAGAATATTACTGCTAAATGCACCAAAACATGAAAAATGTTAAATTCAAAAAAATATATAAAACAATCAAAAACCATCAATCTGCACTAAATACCCAATGACGAAGTAAAAACAGAATTTCAATAAAAAATTCATGCTAATTAATGCTGAAAACATTGAGGTTTGTGTTTCCAAAGTATGTTGGTTCCAAATATTTTCCCTGCAGGATTTACAGATAAAATATACAAAAATAACAAATAATCAGTTTTTATTTCTCAAAGTTATTTGCTTAACAGTTTATACACACAAGGTCAATACAATTTTGCTATAATAAAGAACAGAGGTATAACTTGAAGCCAGGAAAAAAAAAAGAAAAGTTTCTAGGCTAATCTGATCTTATTTTCAGTGACATTCCCATGTTTTTATTGCTTTTTCAATAGTGTGGATTTTAATGGATGCTTTTTTTCCCCTGGATGCTGGATACTTCTCTTTTTTCCTGGATAATAATACTGTCCATTACACAGATATTCATGAATTGGCTTTACCGGGAGGTGAGTTAAGTACCATTTTGTCTTCATAACTTGAAGCTCCTGTTCCTCAATAAAAATACTATGTGCCATTTACAAAACTATCTTTTTAGAGTGTGGGGATACTGTATACTCACCAGCATCCTCACTAGTTGGTCATGTTATAATATAAGTACATAGATATGGTGTTTGTTTTAGTATCAATTCAGTTAGGACAACAAGAACAAAAACCTATTTTTCATTAACCTCTTAACGCTCAGCGTCCGATATATCGGACGCTGAGCGCAGTGACTTAGCGCTCAGCAAATTGAGAACAAGCCCAATAGACAGTATAAAGCAAAAAGAAAAAAATTTAGATATAGTAAGTACATGGGAACTAAAGAAAATCTGTGCCGCCATTAGAACAATAATTATCCAAAGTTGAGGAATGAAGTATGCTCAACAGCCAATAATGTTAGCAGTTTCGTTAATGAATGCTGGAAAATTGAACTAAGTATGTGGTAAAATGGGACATTATGGGGGATATTTATCATACGCTGGCGCTCATGTATGAAAAGTCGCCGGCAGCAGCGAGTGTGCAGGCGCGGGGACAGTCACGCCCCGCGCCGGCCCACTCCCGTCCGGCCGCGCCCCCCGCTCGTCTGGCCGCGCCCCCCCTTCACGCCCCACTGGCGTGAAGGTGGCGGATTGGGGAAAATAATCGCAAAAGCTAGCAATAAGCTAGCATTTGCGATTATTTCAGGGCCTCTGCGCGACTGGCGGTGCGCAGAGGTCCTGATAAATATGCCCCTATGTTAAAAAAATAAGACAAAAAATGGGAATGTTGGTCTGCCTATGTTAAAATGGAAAAAGATGAGTTATAGTCATAAATATGCACCAAAATTTCATCCCAGTCTCCGAAAGTAAAATTTCATGCTAAATATTGAGAGTCAAGGGATGCACCAAAGCCTAGGGCAGTGATGGCGAACCTTTTAGCGACCGAGTGCCCAAACTGCAACCCAAACCCCCATTATTTATCGCAAGGTGCCAACCAAAAATTAAAGCAGTAACTTATCGCTCCCTGTTCAACAACTTTCAATCATATTGGCCTCCTGAGATGGAAAATTTGCATCACTTTAGCTTCTTTCCAGTGTCCTACTGTACACAGAGAATCCTCCAAAATTCCGCGCCTGTCTACTCATTCTCCCTATTCCTACAGTTTTGAAGTAGAGAAGCAATCAAAATTGTCTGAAAACCGCATCTTTTAAGTGGCGTGCAGCTGCAGGAAGATTTTTTGAGTTTGTCTGGTGTGCTGGGGCTATGGCCTGGGTGCCCACAGAAAGGGCTCTGAGTGCCGCCTCTGGCACCCGTGCCATAGGTTCGCCACCACTGGCCTAGGGAGTCATTTAAACCCTTGGGTTGTTTGGTTTTTAATCTCCATATCCATTTGCATTCTTTTTGTCGCAAACATTTTGTCAAGTCACCCCCTCTTACACCCAAATCTACATGGCTACCAAAACAAATCTTGAATCACAATCACGAAAACTTGTGCTTCCGCAATGTTTTCAGTTTTTCAATCTCAGACTCTTTAATTATTGTTTTCGCTTTTTCAATATGCAAAACATGTTCTCGAACATGGAATGATGCGTGCTCAACAGGTAATAATGTTACCAGTTTGGTTAATGAATGCTGGAAAATTGAACAACGTTTGCGGGAATATGGGGTGCTATATGACAAAAAATGGGAATATTAGTCTGACCAAGGATCTGGGTGCCCAAGGATGGGGGAAATAAACTAATTCAGTGGTCTTGTATGATCTCCACCTGACAATAACTATCAGGGAGGATGTTTTAGTTAAATCTAGCCATGGTAGCACTTGTAAAGGGAGGTGAGTGAGGGACCATTCCAGGCAGGTCCATGGTTTCAAGGTAGAGTTACAGCACCAGCCAAGTATTCTAGCCAAGTAGGGAGCAGTGTGGTAACTTTTAAAGTTAGGTAGGCCCACACCGCCCAATGTTTTAGATCCAAACAGTATGGCATGTGTGATTCTAGAGGGTTTACTAGCCTAAACAAACCTGTGTTATAGAGAATCCAAGAAGTCTGCGTGTAGTTTTATTGAAATGGCTTGAAATATATAAAGTAGATGTAACAGGACATTCATTTTAAGTATGTTGCATCTACCGAACCAGAAGATTATACCCTTGGACCACCTAGAGAAGTGCAATTTGGAAAGATCAGGCCGTAGATAATCCCTAGATATTTATTACTGTGTGACTCAATGTAGCTATTTAAGCTATGACAGCTATTTAACCTTGTACACCTGGTGCTGCGGGGTGTCTATTGAGAGAGCTCACGGGATGAGCTCTCTCCATACACAGGGGGTGTCAGCAGTATAATACAGCTGACACCTACTTGTTACTGCCGCTGTTGGTGCTGGCACCATTTGTGGCAGTTAACCTGTTAGTTGCCCTGGTCGAAAATGTAAAGAAAAGTTAAAGTTTAAATCACCCCCTTTCCCTAGATTACAAATAAAAATAAATAAACAGTAAAAATATTAAACAACTTAGGTATCATCCCACCCCAAAATGCCCGTTCTATCAAAATATAAAAAAGATTATTCTAGGCCGTGAACAGTGTAATGGAAAATAGCACCCAAATGTCCGAATCACCAATTTTTCCCCCATTTTTCCATCCATGAATATTTGAATAAGAATATAGGTATCAAATTGATATAAATTAATACGCCAATACATTCTGGAAAAATTACATCGTACATAGGCCCATACACCAAAGTGTGAAAAAGTTGTTGGCCTCAGAATTTAGCAAAATGGCAAATATTTTTTATGCACAAAAGATTTACATTTTTTGCACCATTTGTGGCAGTTAACCTGTTAGTTGCCCTGGTCGAAAATGTAAAAAAAAGGAAAAGTTTAAATCACCCCCTTTCCCTAGATTACAAATAAAAATAAATAAACAGTAAAAATCTTAAACAACTTAGGTATCATCTCACTCCAAAATGCCCGTTCTATCAAAATATAAAAAAGATTATTCTCGGCCGTGAACAGTGTAACGGAAAATAGCACCCAAATGTCCAAATCACCAATTTTCCCCCCATTTTTCCATCCATGAATATTTGAATAAGAATGATCAAACAGACATATAGGTATCAAATTGATATAAATTAATACGCCAATACATTCTGGAAAAATTACATCTTACATAGGCCCATACACCAAAGTGTGAAAAAGTTGTTGGCCTCAGAATTTAGCAAAATGGCAAATATTTTTTATGCACAAAAGATTTACATTTTTTTAAATCTATTAAAACCTAATAAAACCTACATAAATCCCTGTGATCGTATCAACCCAAAGAATACATTGAAAGCGTAATTTGATGCACAAAATAAAACCCCTAAAATCAGAGCCCACAAAAAACGCCACAAATGTGTTTTTTTGTGCACTTGGAATTTTTTTACAGCTTTCCAGTACATTGCATGGAATATGCCTGCACCTTGTATATAGCTTGCAGCCCCCTGCCCACAGTATATAGCCAGCAGCCCCCTTGTATATAGTGAGTGTCTGCCCCCAAGTATATAGCTAGTGCCTGACCCCCGTATATAGCCAGTGCCTGGCAGCCCCTTGCCCAGCCTAAAAAAAACCCTCAAAAACTCTGTACTCACCTATCCGACACCCCCGTAGGTCCTCTTTTCTTCAGCTTTCGAATGCCCCGTGTTCCCAAAGCACACACCATGACGTCAGCCGCTTGCTGACATCCTAGTGTGTGGCGATGGTGGCACACACAGACTATGATGTTGGCAATCAGCTGACATCATGGTGTGTGCGGCGCAGCTGCGGGGAGCCGAAGACGGAGCCAGAGCTGAAGACTAAGAGGACCGTCGAGGGCGTCAGAAAGGTGAGTACATCGTTTTTTTATTTTTTTTAATTGAGTATAAGCTGAGTTAGGGTTTTTCATCACAATATGGTAGGTACTCCTGAATCTCAAAATGTCCGGTCTATCAAAACATTTTTCTATAAGGTGGATACAGTAATGGAAAAAAACTCCAAATGCAGAATTTTAATAAAGAGTGATGAAAAGGTCAGTTCTCAAGAAAAAAGGCAGCTTGTCCCATAAAAAGCTGACACATTATACAGCTCCAAAAGCGTTACATAGGTAAAATGACAATTTTCTTACCCCAAAAGTGTTGCAACTTTTTTGATTTATGTATCAAAAGTGTGGCATCTCATAAATGTGTAGTGTGGGCCAGATTATTGGATACTGGCACACAGTCTTCAATTATCTGGTGCATCCTGCACTTCTCTCGAAGTGTGCACCATCTTTTTTTAGGTGTACTTTTAACATACAGCGTGAAACAAAATTCTGTTGAGTCGCTGTATTAACTCCTTTCCGCCGCAGCCCTTTTTCGTTTTTGCGTTTTCATTAGAGATGAGCGAACATGCTCGTCCGAGCTTGATGCTCGGTCGAGCATTAGGGTACTCGAAACTGCTCGTTACTCGGACGTCGAGCATTAGGGTACTCGAAACTGCTCGTTACTCGGACGAATACTTAGCCCGCTCGAGAAAATGGCAGCTCCCGCCGTTTTGCTTTTTGGCGGCCAGAAACAGAGCCAATCACAAGCCAGGAGACATGTTTTAGATGCTATCTAGCTTCATTCTGTCACTCTGTCATGGCCATGCTGTTGCCCATAATTTTGGCATAATGGTGCGATTAGGCAGCCTCAGAGGCATCCATGCATGCTGCCCCTGCTGTTTCCTGTCCATTTCCGTGGTGTTTCCATCCTTTTCTGAGGTTCCCAGGTGTTTGGCCAAGCTTCCCTGTGCAGAGCCTTGGTCCCCTTGAAAAATGCTCGAGTCTCCCATTGACTTCAATGGGGTTCGTTATTCGAGACGAGCACTCGAGCATCGGGAAAAGTTCGTCTCGAATAACGAGTACCCGAGCATTTTAGTGTTCGCTCATCTCTAGTTTTCATTTTTCACTCCCCACATTCAAAAATCTGTAACTTTTTTGTTTTTCCATGTACAGAGGTGTGTAACAAATTACACTTCAAAATGGTCGTATTTAATATTCCTAACCTTGTACTGGGAAGCAGGAAATAAATTCCAAATGCAGTGAAATTGGTAAAAAAAAACGCATTTGTGCCGTATTCTTGTGGGCTTGGATTTTACGGATTTCACTGTGCACCCCAAATGACATGTCTACTTTATTCTTTGGGTCGGTAAGATTACGGGGATACCAAATTTGTATAGGTTTTATAATGTTTTCATACATTTAAAAAAATTAAAACCTCCTGCACAAAATTTCTTTGGGGGATTTTGCCATCTTCTGGCGCTAATAACTTTTTCATACTTTGGTACAGAGCTGTGGGTGGTGCTGTTTTATGTGGATTTTGATGACATTTACAATGTTATAATTTTTAGGACTGTATGAACTTTTGATCACTTTTTATAGAATTTTAAATTTTTTTTTTAAATGGCAAAAAAAGTGCCATTTTCGACTTTGGGTGTGATTTTCCGTTACGTGGTTAAACGCAGTGAAAAACCGTTATCATATTTTGATACATTTTCAGATGCGGCGATACCTAATGTGTTTATGATTTTTACTGTTGGGGGGGGGGGGGTGATTTGAATTTTTAGGTTTTTTTATTATAATTTTTGTAACTTTTTTTTGTTATTTTCATTTTTACTATTTTTCAGACTCCCTGGGGTACTTTAACCCTAGGGTGTCTGTACGATCCTAACATATACTGCCATACTACTGTATGGCAGTATATGGGGATTTTACTACTCATAGCACATTGATAGCACATTGTAATGCATGGGTTAACCGGCGTAGCTTCGGGTCTTCGTGAGACCTGAAGCTACCTTGGCGACGGATCGCCGCTCCCCGATGACGTCACAGGCAGCGACGATCCTCAGAAAGATGGCGGCGCGCGGGCAATCAGCAGTAAGCAGTTACTGGTAAGCCTTTGCCTATGCCCGTGAGCCCTCTCCATGTACTGGGACCCGACATGTGACATACTATTACGTCACATGTCGGGAAGGGGTTAAATGTGTTCCAAACTTAGAACTACCACGGCCCTGTATGTGCACATTTTTGGTGTCTTGTAGGAATAGTGCAGCCGTGACAGAAAACTGGCGCAAACACTTCTTACATACATGTTCAGGCTCCAAAGACATACTTTTCAGTGCAAAGTAAGACAGAAAACTAGCGCAGACACTTTAATAGATCTGACACACTGTATTTTGCAGTAGACAAACTGAAAAAAAATTTCTATAAATGGAAAAATTAAAAAGTCATGGCCTCTTTAAGTGTTTTCCCATGGTGCAGCAGCACAATTCTGTACACTAACGCCAGTGACTGTGTGTGTTGACTAGGACCCAGTGAGCCGAAACATCCTATAACACAGGGAGAAAAATACACTTACATTGAATCTAAAGTTGTGCACAATTTTTAATGTTGCTAATGAAATGGTGAAATGATCTACAAGTGAATTATCTTTTGACATATATGTTGTGTCCTGCTCTGCAGTTTTGCCTACATGCCTTTTCTCTAGTCGTCTCTTTCTGATGATACCTGTCTTTGGTCCAAGTTCAATCATTTTTTTTTTAATGTTAGTAGGTGTCTATGCTTTCTTTTGTCTTCATGTTGTTTATGTAGATATTTGTTTAACTATGTAAAATAAACTGGGACTTCTTTTCTCTTTGAACTAGTCTGAATTTTTGGAGTAACTGTGTGCTAAGTACTTTCTTCAAAACTTATCTGAATTTTATGGGATAGAAGTGAAGTATTGGGTACATTCACATCTACATAATACAAATTTGAGAGATCATGGATCTTGCTTGGAGTGCATGGGCTTCTTTTTTCTGCTTTTCAACGAAGCAATGAGTACATGCCTTGGTTTAGAAAATTTTTTGTTTCCATATTATTTTTTTTCAATTTTTCTGACCATAAACCTTCAGTGCGATCCTTTCCCAGAATTTGTGATGTATGCAAATACATTTTCCAAGGTGTAAAATGGAAAACAAAGCCCCCTTAACACCAAGTATGACCTAAAAGAAGTCTAAAAACGTGATGTGGGATTAATCCAAACCAGTATATCTATTCCAGAATGAACATACTCCCAACTGTAGACAGCACTGTTTCGACTTGGTTGGGTCTCCTCAGTATAGCGTAGGGAGCTGCACTGGCTGTGTGAGAGGCTATAGACTAGGGTCATAAGGTAAGAGTTCTCCTTATAAAGAGGTTGCCAATTAAGGCCACCTTATAGGCATGTGGAGACGTAAAGCCATAGATGCTCCACTAGGGAATTATTTGAAGTATGCAAATACATTTTCCAAGGTGTTAAATGAAAAACAATGCCTCCTTTTGCTTCCTTGAAAGGCAGCCCCCTTAACATTAAGTATGACCTGCAAGAAGTCTAAAAACATGATGTGGAATTAAGTCAAACTAGTATAAAAAGGTAGGAAAAGGAGGCATTGTTTTCCATTGAACACCTTGGAAAATGTATTTGCATACTTTCCAGAATTCCCTAGTGGAGCATCTATGTTTTTAAGTCTCCACACGTCTATAAGGCTGCCTTAATTGGCAACCTCTCTACAAGGAGAACTCTTACCTTCTGACCCCAGAATTGGTGAGACATTTAATGTATTTTATATAAAGCCCCCCTCACTCGCTATGGATTCATTAAATACAGCCCCCCTCACCCCTATGGATTCCTTATGTACTGCCATATTTGGACCCCCTGGTGGCCTGGGCCTGGCACTTGCCAGGGTATGCCAAGTGCTGGCGCTGGCCGTGCTTCGGTGTGATTGTTCCCCAAAATGTGTCAGACATTTAATGTATTTTATATAAAGCCCCCCTCACTCCTTATGGATTCATTAAATACAGCCCCCTCACCCCCATGGATTCCTTATGTACTGCCATATTTGGACGGCTGGAGGCCTGGGCCCCAACACTTGCCAGGGTATGACAAGTGCTGGCACTGGCCCTGCTTCAGTGTGATCCTTTCCCAAAATTTGTGAAGCATTTAATGTATTTTATATAAAGCCCCCCTAACTCCCTATGGAATCATTAGATACAGACCCCCTTACCCTACATGGATTCCTTATGCACAGCCTTATTTGGACCCCCAGGAGCCCTTGGGGCCCAGCAATTGTCCAGGTATGCCCAGTGCTGGCACCGGCCCTGCTTCTGTGTGATCCTTTCCCAGAATTCGTGAGACATCTAATGTATTTTTTAAGGATGGAAGCATTGTATCTAAAATACATATTTATTGAAAATAATGCAGCTTCCATATGAATTCTCTACATCATTAATTCAAAGCCTTTGTCTCCTTCTATTTGATTTATATTGGTCTTTCTATTGCTAGTAACAGTGTGGTTCCCTCCAGCATCAGAGAAGTAATGATTATTTGGCTCACTGCTTAGTTGAATTACTGGTAAATCAATTCTTTTCTCAAGGTTGGCAGCTCTAACTTGGATGACACTACCAATTATATCAGAGCGTGTTAACTGTTAGAAATTGTACTTGTTTTCTTCTGACAGGAGACATCCAGGATCTCAGTAGATAATGAATGTATCAGGGACGATTTTAATTGTAAGAATAGTCTTATTTATACAGAAATCCAATTAATGGTCTTATCTTCTGCTTTTCTTTTTACTGAGAAATGTATCATTCTAATTATACTGGTTAGAGCTCTGTAGACAGCACTTCAAAAATATAGTATGTAAGATGTCAGGTTTAGATGCATAATAGAGTCAACATAAACTACAGCCTAATATCTCCTAATTATATAGTCCTTATATGGGAGACTCCAGATTTAAAAGGCCATGGTAAACTTTTTGTGAGATAAATAGTAACATACAGTACAATGTTCCTGTAGTCAAGTTATTTGTACTCAGGGCCACATCTTTGTTTTTAGACCCCCTTTCTTTGTGATTGGTTGGTTGCTGTTTTAAATATCTTACCATACTAAAGTTTTCTTATGCCATGACTTAGACTAGAGCGAGGATACGATCGGAACGCACAGGCTTTAATCCAACTACCGCATGATGTTTTTAATGAATGAAGAATATAGTTTAATATGTTTTTAAGAGGACGTGCCGTGATTTTCCTTTCTTCTATCCAAAGTCAATAATAAAGATATGCTGGGGAATTAAGCTTTTTGGAGAGGTTAAATCAGGCGGTAGATTTTCTTTAAGTGTTGCTCCACTGCAGTAAAGGAATAATTGCATCCCTTTAGTGTGGGAGCATCATTGATTATACATTGATAGCAAAGGCTTAAATTTCCATTTCAGCAAAGAAATAATATTGTTTGTATAATAAAAAGTTATATAATTTTCCAACACATGTTTTGTATCAATTTCTCATGGTTTTCTAGATTACTGCTTACTATTATTCTATAGGAAGCTTCTATGTTTACTTCCAGTGGACTATGTTTACTTCAGTAATCTGACCATGGTCACACTGGTGCATGGCTTGTTATAAAACACAGCTCTGATTACTCTCTGGGTTATAAGGAGCGGTGCACCTTTGTGACCATGGTCAGATTTTTGTCCATTTGAAGTAAATACAGAAGCTTTCTATAGAATTAGAGCAAGCAGATATATAGAAAATCAAGAGGAATTGATACAGAGAGTATATTAGAAAAGCAAATAACTTATCATTATACAACCAATAACATTTATTTGCTGATTAACTTCCATACATCTAAGCATAATGTATTAGATTAAGTTGAAGTTTCTTCAAATAAGAATAGAAATCTTATGTGCCCACTAAGTCTCCCAAACTGGCGAGTTTATCTACAAGTCCTAAACTTTGGAACCAACTGCCTGACGTACAACCTTCCTTGTATAAAGTGAACTGGAATATGTCTGGGCTCTAACACTTCCACCATCCCATGCTGCTCTCTAGTTGGGCAGCACAGACCATACAATCCAGTTAACAAAATTATTTTCTTTGATGTTCATTGGATGTTAGAAATGTAATCCAATTTTGTTTTCTAATGCTGACTATAACTGTAGTAAGAATAAGTTTGGCACTAGGAATTAGTGTTGTTTAGAAAAGTTTTTGGCAAACTAGGCTCACTGTTTCATTTTCATTATAAATGTTCTCAATATTGTGATCATTAAGCAGCTTTCTACCCATTCATGCTTTAGAAGTGATTAACGATTGCACAACACCAAGAATAAAAATGTGCCAGCAAACATTCTTATTTACTGATGAGTAATAATGTTACAATGCATTTAAATGATGATTTTTGGTTCAAAAATTCCTCCTTAAAAGGGTTTTCCCATGAAAGAAAGTTTGAAATTTTACTGCTGCTCAGAGTAGGATCCAGCAGTGTGGGCAGGCACTTGCTAACCAGACACTTTATGATTGCTCTGTGCTTACAGGGTTTAGGTACACTTTTAACTTCTGAAGACTCTATTTATATCGATACATATAAAAAGAGAGATGAGACAGATCAAAGTCAAGAGGTGGCTATAATATACAATGACACAATCAGCTCTGGTATCATCTACCAAAGTACTCACTCAGAAGTGCTATGCACTTTCCTCAGATCAGGGTACTTATCTTGTCTTTATAACTTGTCTGTAGATTTTGTTTATCTACACGCTCCTGGACAGGAAGTGCCCCCCTTGCTCCTGCAGTACAGTAGATATGCATTCATGTGAAAGGAATCTAAACAAACGGGAAGGTCTGCCCAACCATTGGACTGGCTTTATGGTGTATCCAATGCCAACCAAAACAACAACCATACAAGTATGAGGTAATCCAATACAGACCCTTTGGGGTTTTGTGCCCATCTCCCGGTTTATATGGCTTTTCCTTATACTTGTATTGCCTTGTATGGGGCTTTTGATGCTTTTAATGATTTCGCCATATGGGCACTGTGCAACGTTGGATACATTTTGATGTATTCCAACAATTTGGGGGTACATTTTTCAGCTGTGTAACTTTTAACTGATTGGAAAGTTTATTTATTTACTTAATTTTCCATTTATTTCTTGTGGGTTTTAGGTGATTTTTAGGGCACTGAGGTTCTTTTTAAGTGTTTCTGATTATGTGGTGTCATATTGCATGGATATAAGCCTTCTACTGACTTTTGGTTTGTTAGTGGCTAAATATTGGCAGACATGATATGTTGACAGTTGATTACTGCAAATAATATAGAAATGTGTATTGTTTCATGCTTTAACCCCTTAAGGACACAGCCCTTTTTCGGTTTTCCATTTCCATTTTTCACTCCCCTCTTTCAAGATTCCATAACTTTTTAATTTTTCCACATAGCTGTATAAATGCCTGTTGTCTGTGTAGCAAATTGTAATTCCTAGTGACATTATTTAATATTTCATAACGTGTTCTGAAAAGCTGAAAAAAAATCCAAATACGGTGAAATTAACAAAAAAAACACATTTGTGTAAAGCATAATTTATTTTGCACGATTAGATTTAATTTTACTTGCTACCATTATATGACCTTTTGACCACTTTTGATAATTTTTTATTAAAAATGTTTATGTGTCACAAAGTGGCAAAAAAGTGTAATTTCGGACATTTCCATTTTCTGGTACATGGTTTGCCGACTGGAATAACTGGTTTTAAATATTGATATTTAAATTTTTTTTAATTTTTCTTTTACTACTCTTTAGACCTCTATGATCTGTTACAATGTGCCGCTGGCAAATTGTAACAGATCTTCAGAAATAACAAGTCCTAGGGGTCTTATAAAGAGCCCAGGCCGTCATGGCAACTGATCACGGGGATCAGATCATGTCATAAGGAGTGACAATCACAACCAAGATAGCTGCAAGTTACCGACATCCTAGACCACAACCAAAATAACCCACAAGCCGCCGACTGTAACATGCCGCCGGGAGCTTTGCCGGCAACATTTAAAACATTAACACCCTCAATTGGTGCTAGCAATGATCCTGTGAGCCCTCTTTATAAACCTGCTTCTGCACAATGACATTGGGGAAAGTCGTAATGGGACAAGGGGTTTAATTAAAAATCACATGACATCACCATATTTCAACACCTCTATCTTTTTGTTGTTCTGTCTATGAAGCTGTCAAAGGGCCCTATTTTGTAGAGCAAGCTGTATATTTCATTGATACCAAATATAAAATGTCAACTGTTGTAGATTTCCATTCCACCATAACATCTTAATAATTTTGGCAGGTGCGGTGCTGGTGGAAGCTTTTGCCAACAGGGATAGGACATTTCATAAAGAAAAGATGCAGCAGAATTTGGTAAAGACAATTGCCCATATTGGACTATTTGGTTTCTTTAAGTTGTTTTCCTCATTAACTAAATGAGTCACACATTTGTTTAGAAGAAGCAAGTTCATTTGTTTCTTTGATGTTTTTTCCTTTCTTTTTCTATATTTTATTCTGCCCATTACAGTTATTTGTCTAAATTACAGACCTCTGGCACTGAAACAGTAATCTACTGAATAGAGCATCAAAGTATAATTATGCTGATGCCAAGTTATATCTCCGGAGCTGTTGTTTTTGTGTGACTAAGGTTTTATGATAAAAGTATGTGTTTATGTTCTTGAGTTTTTGTTGTTTGTTTTATTGAAATGAATAAAGTTGTTTAATTTTTAATAGTAATGCTAAGGCTGTAACTAATTTCTCTTTTATCCTGCTTGTCTCCATCAGGCACAATACTGTCATGCAAATTGGGGTTTTGCAAAAATGTTTAAGAGCCTGTCATAATTAGTTTGTTTATCTTAATTGTCTTACATCACATCAATTCATACTTTCAGTAATATCCACAGACAATCTCTAATGCAAAGTGGGAGCTGCAATTTCCAGAACATTAATGTTTAGACTTGTATTAAAACAATCCCAGTAAGTACAGCCAGTAAAAAAATCTCAGCACAGGAATCATTACCTACCACATTTTAGTAGGAATTGTTTAAAACATGAGGTGAGATGGAACCTAAACTTATATGGCAACATAGTTCATTTTCATTTATAGAGTGTCTGGCGCTGGTATGTGCCATATGGATCTGATTTTTACATCTAAGTTTTTTATTGGAAGCTGTAATGTGATATTATTAAGCCACACTATAGTGAGTATGTTGTCATTATACACTCACCAGCCACTTTATTAGGTACACCTGTCCAACTGCTCGTTAACACTTAATTTCTAATCAGCCAATCACATGGCGGCAACTCAGTGCATTTAGGCATGTAGACATGGTCAAGACAATCTCCTGCAGTTCAAACCGAGCATCAGTATGGGGAAGAAAGGTGATTTGAGTGCCTTTGAATGTGGCATGGTTGTTGGTGCCAGAAGGGCTGGTCTGAGTATTTCAGAAACTGCTCATCTACTGGGATTTTCACACACAACCATCTCTAGGGTTTACAGAGAATGATCCGAAAAAGAAAAACATCCAGTGATCGGCAGTTCTGTGGGCAGAAATGCCTTGTTGATGCCAGAGGTCAGAGGAGAATGGGCAGACTGGTTCGAGCTGATAGAAAGGCAACAGTGACTCAAATCGTCACCCGTTACAACCAAGGTAGGCAGAAGAGCATCTCTGAACGCACAGTACGTCAAATTTTGAGGCAGATGGGCTACAGCAGCAGAAGACCACACCGGGAGCCACTCCTTTCAGCTAAGAACAGGAAACTCATCGAAACTGGACAGTAGAAGATTGGAAAAAACGTTGCCTGGTCTGATGAGTCTTGATTTCTGCTGCGACATTCGGATGGTAGGGTCAGAATTTGGCGTCAACAACATGAAAGCATGGATCCATCCTGCCTTGTATCAACGGTTCAGGCTGGTGGTGGTGGTGTCATGGTGTGGGGAATATTTTCTTGGCACTCTTTGGGCCCCTTGGTACCAATTGAGCATCGTTGCAACGCCACAGCCTACCTGAGTATTGTTGCTGACCATGTCCATCCCTTTATGACCACAATGTACCCAACATCTGATGGCTACTTTCAGCAGGATAATGCGCCATGTCATAAAGCTGGAATCATCTCAGACTGGTTTCTTGAACATGACAATGAGTTCACTGTACTCAAATGGCCTCCACAGTCACCAGATCTCAATCCAATAGAGCATCTTTGGGATGTGGTGGAACGGGAGATTCGCATCATGGATGTGCAGCCGACAAATCTGCGGCAACTGTGTGATGCCATCATGTCAATATGGACCAAAATCTCTGAGGAACCTTGTTGAATCTATGCCACGAAGAATTGAGGCAGTTCTGAATGCAAAAGGGGGTCCAACCCGTTACTAGCATGGTGTACCTAATAAAGTGGCCGGTGAGTGTAGGTTGGTATTATTTACAAATAAGTCAACCTGTGGTCCTTTCAGTAACTATATAACTGTATATGTATAAGTATGTACCTTTTGGTTCTTGTGTAGGCCATTAGTGATAGTGGGCGTTTAACCACCTAGATTCTGCAGTTGGTAGTAAACGCAGCATCTAAAGTGTCCTGATGGGCAATCCTCCCGCATCAGCAACTGGAGTCCTAGTGAAGGCACCTAGGCCTGAAAGTAGTAAACCTAAGGGGCTGGACTTTATATACTGCAAGTCAGCTGTATGTACGATATAATAGTATTTCGGTTTATTGAAAGTGGGATCAGAATATCCCACCTTCTAGTCCCATCATAAAACAATTTAAAAAGTTGAAAAATGCTAAAAACCTGTTTTAAAATATAAACCTTATAAATCTCCACCATTATCTTAAGTTAAAAACTTAAAACTGAAATATGGAATACTTGATATTGCTATATGCCTTATGGCTTGCTCTTGAAATACAACCTATTATTTATCCTGGTTAGTAATCATAATAAAAATCCCTGACAAGACAAACTGTCTAAAAAGGCTGTGTTTTTGTTGCCGCATACCTAGTAATAAGTGAACCTGAACAGCAAAATTTGAGGGGTTCAGGTTCACCACTTGTGCTTAGGGATCATGTTTCATGATCATGATCGAAGCGCCAAACTGATGAATGCCGGCTTAGAAGCCCATCAAACAGTTTGAAGTCCCTTAGCAACCATAGGCATGTCTTCTGTGGATATGGCTGTCTTTGGCCAGGCATGTGACTCTACTGTATAAAAACAGGGTCATATGTCCAGACACCATTACAGACAGGGTACAGAGACAGGGAGAGGTGTGTGCTCTTCATAGGGTCAGTCAGGTAGGCATAGACTACTTAAATACAAACAATTGTCCTTGCAATTGCTGTAGCATTATAACTTTTTGTTCCATCAAAATGTTAAAGGTTTGATGCATTATAGTTTGCAGTTCCATCAAAATGTTAAAGGTGCTGTCATAACACAGTTTTCCCTTCCACCAAAATGTTACAGTTAAAGATGCTGTCTCAGTATAATTTGCCTTTCCATACAAATCTTAATGGTGCTGTTGCTGTGAAGTTTTCAGTTCCATCAAAATCTTAAAGGTACTGTTGCATTATAGTTTGCAGTTCAACCAAAAACTTAAAAGCACAGTCGCAGCATAGTTTGTAGTTCGGCATCATCCAGTTTTAAGTTAAAATACCAGTCTTAGTCTTAATAGTGTCTGTGTTACTTCACTCTACTCTACTCTAGTATTTGCATCAATGTTAACTGCAGTGAGAGGAAGTGTTTGTGGTTTTCCCATTGCTTCTTTTATTGCAGAGAGAATAACTGGGGCTGAATACCCAGAGCCCCTTTAACTACCGTAAGAGGAAGGGTTTTGTGGTTTTTACATTAACATGATTTTTTAAAATATTTTTTTTTTTTTCATTTTTTATGTTATGTTATTATTTAAAGTACTTTCTCTAATCCATTTTGGGTAGGGCAACTGCCCTGTTATTTCCACAATTTTTCAGCCCTCCAGCCCTTATAACCCTCATTTTATAGCCAATTCTGGGTGTTTGGGTCCCTATTGATGTCAATGGGGTTGTGCAGAAGGCCTGGTTCCCAACAAAAATGTTTTCTGGTATTAGGTATCATCCAAATTGTAAATAACTGTATAATCTTGTTATTTAAACCCCATGTTAAACTGTGTCAAATTCTAATGAAAAACACAATGCCAGATTTTTTTTTCATTCCGAAGGGTTGAAAACATTGAGTATTTAAGTTATAGGCACTACAAAGGGACACCACCATAAAGTACAGCTTGCCTACAAATAAAAGGCCCTCAACGTGGGACATTCATGGAAAAATGTAAAAAAGTTACACCTTTTACAAGTTGAAATACAATGGTGAAAAGGTCCCTGCATCCTGGAGGCCAAAAATGTCTTTTAAAGTTTAACATCTTCCTGCACATTGACATAGGGGAATATCATGGTGTGCTTATATTTAGTGCACCATGACATTCCCCAACATCATGGAAATCGCATGGCGTCAGAAGCAGGTCTCACCTCTCCATCCCCCGTTTGGCACCTCCCCTACCCGGCAGACCCCAGAGCTGCCTTGTTTGAGTGCCTTTCGGTCCCAGGGGAGGACAAAAAAAGAAAAAGAGAAAAAAAATATATCATACACAATAAAAGTCCCTGTAATGTCCCATATGGTCTAAAACTCCCAAAAACAATAAAAAATAAAAATCACCACGAAAACAACACATATTGGGTATTGCTACTTACGTAATAACCTTTACAATAAAACAAAATCATCACTGAACCCGCATAGTGAATGCCTTAAAAAATATACAAATGACACAGTAAAAATTATGCATGCATGCGACGGAAATCGGGGGGCGTGGCCGAGCGATAACCCGACGGATTCGGAGAAACCGACGCATTTAAAAAAAAAATTGTCGTGGGACACACTCTTACCTTCACCAGGTATAGGATGGTGCACTCCGGCGGACCTCGGAGAACTTCAGCGCAGCAGCGACATCTGGTGGACGTCGGAGGAACTGCCTTAATGAATCGCCGGAAGACCCGAATCCACTGCACAGAACGTGCCGCTGGATCGCGAATGGGCCGGGTAAGTAAATCTGCCCCACTATCTAAGGGATTCAGCGAATGTGACATATCAACTGAAATCTGTTACAGCAAAATCCGCCCCCTACAAAAGCCAGTAGATGCTCCTTCCCTTCCAATACTCACTGTGAGCCCCTAAAGCAGTTTGTGACCACATGTGGGATATTACTGCATTTTAGAGAAACTGAGTAACAAACTGTGAGTGCATTTACTTCTTTAACCCTTTCTTAAAATATATAAATTCACAGGTATAGTCCTTCTTGTAAGTAACTGCACAACAAACTCTGGGATGTGCTTTCTCATTTTATCCCACACGAATGTTTAAATTTTAGGACTAAATAATTTTATTGTCAAAATTTAAAAATTCCAAATGGAACCTCTATTTAAAAAAAAAAAAATCTTATGTTTGAACTGTTTGGCTGTTTTTAATAGTTTGAGGGGTGCAGTATTAAAAATGGGTGATTTGTGGGGTGTTTCTAATAAATAGAACTTTAAAAACTGTTATGAAGATGAATTGTCCTCTAAAAAAATTTAATCTGAAATTACTGTTTGAACTATATGCCTCCTAATGTACAAATAAAATAAAATTATGTCAACATAAAGCTGACATATGGTTAATGTTAGTTAGCTACCAATTTAGGAGATTTGACTAATTGTATGATCAGCATAACATTTAGAAAACATTTCCCCATCAAACTGTGTGCTGCCTTGGTGGGAAGGATCGTCACTACCAAAGACATCATTGGGGAGCGACGATTATTACTAAGATAGCTACACACAACACCACAGACATGTTAGTGCTGATTAGTGCTGATTTTGGTTTAAGTGCTGTCGCTGACAAGGCATTTAAAGCGTTTATACCAGTGATTGTTGCCAGCAGCATTCAAGGGTGTTATTGGCAGGTCAGTTGAGCCAAACCCAATATTCTGCCTGGAGTTGTACTTTTTATTGGTATCATTTGAGGGTAAATGTGACTTTTTGATCTCGTTTATTCCAGTTGAGAAGAAATTGCAATAATTTTTTACGTATTTACCCTATTTTTTCGCTAGTGATTTTATTTTATTGTATGGGTTACATATGTGAGAATACCAAACGAGGTTTTTTTGTGCTGGTTCAAGATTTCACATAAAAGAGGGAATTCTAGAAAGTTAATTTCATACCCCATATGAGGAGGCTAGTGGTTAATTGGGGTAAAATCTGGTGGTAAAGAGTTTAGCCTCTTTTTCTTATTAATCTGCTATATACAAAAATGCTTTTTTAGAGGCACTGCTTACTACAGACAAGTGGAGGGGAATATGACAAAGAATTTATCTGTAATAAAATATGTAACAAAACTTACTGTTATAATGGTCATCATTGATTTCTTAGCTAAAAAATGGCTTCAAAGATGTGATTGTGCTTCAACATATCAATTGTAAAAGGTACAATTTATTACAGTGTAAAATATGGGATTTCTGTTGCTGCAGAACAGATGTTATGGTATGTAAGTATATATCAAAATAATAAAAATAATTGTTCCCATAAAGGACAGAACAGTTTCCTTATTTTTTAATGTAGAAAGTAAATCGTTATCCAATGGTTTTGATACTGGGAATCAATTAATATGTTTCAAGTAATACATGGCAATGATTTAATAATTGAAATGTTTTCATTTTTCTATTAGCATTTCCAATTTCTGCTGGCAGCTTTGCTAAAACTCTGAAAATCAGAACAAAGATTTGTAATTCTTCTATTGACATCAGCCAAAAACTGGACTTTTGTGCGTTGAAAATATCTTAAACTAATTTTATGGCCACAGCTAGTGCATTGTATTTTGCCTGCTGAATACTAATTTGCCAATGGACCCAGTGCATTTTAAGATATTTTTTGTCAGTAAATATCAGTAAATAAACCATCAAATAAACCATAGAAAGCAGAAGCAAAGTATATACTTTTTATTTTATTTTCTTAATATTGCAAATATTTAATGCAATAGGCTTTATTCTTTAAAGAACACCTGTTATTAGGTCTCTGTAACTAGTCTTGTCACCACTACCTGTTAAAGCAGTTCACAAGGATTTCATCCCAGCCTTTATCTAGTTAATTCATACATTAATCCTTGTAAAATTATATTTACTTTATTATGAAAATAAGAATGGGCACATGCAGAGAGAAAGTGATGTCACATGTATAGGAGTATCTCATACACACACAGGCTGCAAGAGGCGCCAGCACCCTAAAGCACACCTATCATCCGCTTACCTCACTTATTTTTGAGAAAACCATGTTTCCCCCTTTTATTACCTTTCCAACCTGCTATTAGTTGTGTCTCCTGTCTTCTTCCTACCAATGTAGGAATCGTCATTTTAGTCCCGGGATTGACATTAGGCTGGAGACAACATCAATATGTCTGATCCATGCAATGCAGAGGAGAGGAGTCTGACTTATTCATGAATCTGCAGTCTGGACATTCTCTTCTGCTACCCCTGAGATCCCCCCTTCAGTCATCTCCTCCAAGACCTACGGTTGCACATTTCAGTCCAATGACACCGGCATAGTAATGGAATTCTCCTCCTCTCCAGCACATGCACCGGATTTGAGATGCTACTGGGAGAAGAAGAAAAGGGTGTGGGTGTGTCCAGAGGATCTGGGGGATGGATTAATCATTAATGATGTAGTTACTGGCATAATTAGCATGTTAATCCTGTGATGAAAACAACAATTTTTGCAGTTACAGGACGGTGGTGGCTGGGATACAACAAATAGCAGGTTGGAAAGGTTCTGAAGAGGGGTAACAGGTGGAATTAGTTATGATAAGCCTGTGACCATTGTCCTTTAATAATACAGTAACTGCCTAGCCACCTTTGGAAAAAGTTCTGATTAAGGAGATACAGGTGTATTATAAATTAACTTAGGCATATAAAACCTTATTTGTAATAAAGTTGTTATTCTCAAGAAAGATAGGTCAGTGTCAATCATGCCTTGAGACATACAACATTCAGAAGACTTCAGAAGTTTGATAGCAACATACAAGCTAAAAAAAGTCTACAAAATTTTGGTAAAGGGATAGAGCCACAGTAACCCACAGATAGACGTGAAATAGAGAACAATATTGCTGTTTTTATTCTAATACTGTTGGTTTTCCCACTGTCAGAGTTCGGGATCAGTAGACACTCTGGACCACCGCGGGAGGTGGTACTAGCCGACACCTGGGACCGGAAACTAAGTGGCAGCTGGTCTTCACCAGAGCCTGCCGCAAAGCGGGAAGGTCTTGTTGCGGCGGGGTGCCATCAGGTCATTCCTCAGGTGCGACTAGCCTGCGATGGCAGCCAAGGTTGAGGTACCTTAGGAGGTGACAGTCTCATGGTCAGGCTAAGCAGGAAGTCAGGGCAGGCAGCAGAGATGCGAAGTCAGAGTCCAAATCTGGGATCAGCGGAAGGTCCAGGCAGATGGGAACGGGCACACAGGAACGGAATGGAACACGGGAACAGGAACACAGGAACAGACTGGAACACGGGAACAGGAACTGACTGGAACACAGGAACAGGAACACAAGAACATACTGGAACACAGGAACAGAGGAATGGATTGAACACAGGAACAGGAACATAGGAAATGACTGGAACACAGGAACAGGAACGGACTCGAACACAGGAACAGGAGCACAGGAATGGGCTGGAACAGGAACAGGAACACAGGAACTGACTGGAACACGGGAACAGAAACTCAGGAACGGACTGGAACGCAGGAACAGAAACACTTCAATGGAAATGGCTTGAAGCTCAAAGATCTAGCGGGGAGTGATGGGAGCCTCCGGATCAAATAGAAACCCGGAAGTGGCCAGCACCAATCAGTGGTGCCAGTGCGAGTGTGCCCTAAGGAGCGGGGACGCGTGTGCTGCCTATCGAGGAGAAGAGCAGGATCGTGGAGAGGTAAGAGAGGGCCGGGGACCAGAGCAGCGCCGCCACAAATAGGGGCACGGGTGTGCCTGCGATTCAAGGCATGGATCGCAAAGACACCGGTGAAACCCGATACATGTTCTGAAAAAATTACCAATGGATGTATGAGATAATTGTACTGCTATATTGGGAAGAATAATAATACTGCACAACCACACTAAAACCTCCTCCGCACTGTGAAGTATTGAGGGAGGAGCAGCATTTCTTGGGGCTGTTTTTGCCGCCCAAGGGAGAGAACAGCTTTTAACAAATGTGAAACGGAATCATGTAAGTGTAGTGGCCTAAAGATACGTAGGGTGGGGAAACAGGATACTTAAAATAGATACAATTGTTTTAGAATGGTGAAACACTCCTTAACCCTATACAGATGTCTATGGCCTAACCTTTAAATGTAACTTAACTATTAATCCATATTTTTTTGTTTAATAAATGAAAAGTGTGAGTAAAAATAGTTTACTGTTGTAAAATATTTTATGAAAGAAAAATATCTTTTTCTCTTGTTTTTGTCGTTTTTGACTGCACTTAAAACTGTATCTAATTGAACTTCACCTCCAAACTCAAAGACAGCAGGTAAGAATTAGCTGCATTGTTCCACAAGACAGGCTTAATCTTGCTAAGTATCATCATTTACAGTCCACCAGCATGAGGCCAAATGATATTGATTAGGATGGGGACAGGAATGTGGAATAGACTGAGTGCTTTAAAACAAGTAGAAATTGTCATGTTAGAAAGGGTTAAGCCTGCTAAGTATCAACAGTCACAGGTGAGCACCACCTTGAAGCCAAGTTATATTGATTAGGATGGGATAGTAGTATGGAAGAGAGTGAGTGCCCCCAGAAGACACTAGGGTGAACCTGCTAAACCAGCGTTGGGACTCACTCACTTGTGCAGAGTAGTTTAGGGATACCAATTTGTGAGGGACAGAACAGCAATCAATAAACCAGCGCTTGCTCCTCCACTGCGGTCCATGCGAGACAACACCTCAGCTGACATGTGTGCCAGCCTCTGAGTGACGCGGGAGATTTTCACCACATGGCACAGCACGCGCCATCACTAATGGTAGATCACACCCCAACTGGTGCTACATCAGCACAGACAATACTGTGTTGCACTGCTGCTGCTATGCTAATAACAGCCCTCTTGTAGTGGCTGTCACCTATACAAGATACAGCAACTACACACTGGGGCTTATTTACTAAGGGTCCGAGGCCGCACATTCATCAGAATTTCCGAAGTTTTTGGGATTTGCGCTGCTGCGACAGGTATTTAACTCGGGGTTGTGTCGCACGCAATCAGATTGTGGTGCCGCTGCGCTGGCTTTCATGCGACAGAAATTGGGGGCGTGCCATCAGAAGATCTGACTGATTCAGACTGAACGCAGGATTTAACTTTCAAATTGTGTCATAAGACAATGCACTTACATACACCAGGAAGAAGAAGGTGAACTCTGTCGGACCTGAGTGGGGAAGCGACACATGCACGATATTGGGTGTACAATCTTAGTGAATCGCGGCACAGTGCATCGTCGAACAATGCATTTTCGTGAACTCTGCGGGACCAGGTAAGTAAATGTGCCCCACTGTCTACCGCATAGCAGGAGTACGTAAAATCAGGGGAAACCCCTCCTGCATTACCCTTTCGTTATAGGGATCTACTCTGTGTTAAACGCTTGACAATGACAAACTGTCAGGTGGGCATTACTGCTATACAAAATGAGTAATAAAAACTGCTTTTTCATTTTAACAAAATCATTAATAAAACTTGTTTTGAAGCTCTTGTTCTGTTTCACACTTCTATCCCCATTACAATCAATATAATTAAACTTCTTACAAGCCTGGAAAATATTTCTCTTGATAGACTTCATTCCATATAGAGCTGAATTACGAAGAAAAAACGTTACCCAATGCAACTAGAAATATTGAAGATATATTTCCAGGAAAAAATGGCCCAAAATTCCTAGGTTCACTTACTCTTTCTTCCTGCACTGTGTTAAGTCAATGTACAAGAAAAAGTTATTGAACAGTAAAACTATTTTCATGTTGTTTTCTTTCTTTCATTGTGATATTGCAATCATACCACGTTTTCTCAGCAATCAATATCGAAATCCAACTAAATCCAATATCCATGTTTTTTCCTGCAGTTGTAAAAAGAACTCCTTGTTTCTAGCTCTCTAAAATGATTGTATTTTAGTACTTTTAGTTCAAGATCATATTCACAAAGTCTATAGAAATATGTCTTTTATCGAATAGACAATCAAATGATGACACTTTTTTGTCTCTTTTCAATTTTTTTCTTATAGTATTTAGTTTTGCAAGCATGACTCTTTATTATTAATTTGCCCTTTTTTTTACCAGGCATTAAAAGGCTTGAACCCTTTAAGGACCCAGCTCTTTTGCACCTTAGATGGGGTTTCCCACGAAAGAAAATTCTCAAATCTTAATCCCCTAGTAATGTTTACACAATAAACATCATTTAACCCCTTACTTTACAAATGTACTCAGTTTTATTGCTGTTTTAGCCCATATCACTCAGTGATGGTCAGTGTAAGATTCCAGGGTGTGGGTGGGGACTCTCTGAGCAGACACATCATAATCCATATTGTTCTGTGGGGTGAAAATGTGATTAGATTATCAGGGTATAGGTATATATACACTTTCATCTGACTTCTGACATAGTAGTAACAAACTGACACATAAAAAGAGAGATGAGACAGATGATAGATGATGAGATGCACAAGATGCCTATTTACACAGAGACATGACAGGCAGAGGCTGACAAACTTTTAAACTGTCAGCTCTGCTTCATGTCTGTTCTCACAGATACGTACCTGCCTGCACCAGGAAACTTATCTGCTTGTAGTTTGTAGCGTGCAGCTTCTATTTCCTCACAATGTCGTGCTGGCAGGAAGTGAATTAGTGTGTGTCTGTGATCTCTGTGCTGCAGGGGCGGCGTGGCTACAGGCTCAGAGCAGAAAAAGACAAAGGGGCACATTTACTTACCCGGTCCATTCGCGTTCCAGCGGCGGCTTCTCGGACGAGCGTTCGGGTCTTCCGGTGATTCATGAAGGTCCTGCGCCCGATGTCCACCAGGTGTCGCTGCTGCGCCGAGGTTCGCCGAGTTGCATCGGAGTTCACTGATCTCTTCCTCGTGCATGTAAGTATGGCGCGTGCAACCAATTTTTTTTAAATGCGTCGGTTTTTCCGAATCTGGACGGTTTTTGTTCGGCCACGCCCCCCGATTTCCATCGCGTGCATGCCAGCGCCGATGCACCACAATCCGATCGCATGCGCCAAAATCCTGGGGCAATTTAGGGAAAATTGCCGCAAATCGTAAATATCCGGGTAACACGTCGGGAAAACGCAAATCGGGCCCTTAGTAAATGACCCCCAAAATCTCAGCAGCACAGAGTCACACGGGAATCCAAGTTGGTGGTCTGAACTTAAGTCAAAAGTTACTGAATCATGTCTAGGGCAACTGTAATTGTGTACACCTGGAACCAGGTGAATATGTTATTTTGTTATCCTGAGTACGTAAAAGAAATTTGTCTCCTTTAAGGACCCGGCCCGATTTTTCAAATCTGCCATGTGTCACTTTATGAGATTATAACTTTAGAACACTTTAGCTTACTGTCATAAAATATGGATTGAAATCCCCTCTTTGCCAGCCATGGGGAGATCAACTTGGCCTTATGAGATAATATGATTAACGTAGACCAACTGCTCCCACCCCACTGTGTGATTCTCCTGTCCCTTAGAAATGGTAATATTTCCCTTCAATAGAATATTAATTGACCCAGACATCATGACTCCAGTGTCCATGAGTCTGTGCCATGTGCCTTAAATGGCCACTTAAGGATATGGCAAATTTATACTTCAAAGAAAACATAGTCATAAAATCAATATTTTAATTCCTGGTCAACAAATCTGTGCTCAGCATCATCTGCTTATCCTGGAGTGTCGAGCAACAAGGATTTCAGAGTTGGGGAGCCAAGAAAATGGCTATTAGACCATTGGGCCAACATTTCATAATGGTTTTTGATATTGTTGGATTTGTTAATTCATCCTGGGAAATGTGGTCGGCAAATCTTCTCATCAGGGGACTTTTGTGAAAAGATATAATATAACCGGTAAATATGTCCCCAACTTTCCAGGTTGGTTGAGGTGTAGCCAC
The DNA here is from genome assembly GCA_019512145.1 of Engystomops pustulosus. Taxonomy (NCBI): domain Eukaryota; kingdom Metazoa; phylum Chordata; class Amphibia; order Anura; family Leptodactylidae; genus Engystomops; species Engystomops pustulosus. The sequence continues at coordinate 199,850,459 of CM033642.1, read as the reverse complement.
GCCCCTATTACATGACCAAGGGGGCATATTAGGTGGTTGGTTAAAAGTAACATGCCACCATTCAATTCTTGATGCATTGAGCTTGCAGAGCTTAAGGGCTAAATTATGGGTACAAAGTACCACATTTTTAAATCGCACCCCTCAAACTATTCAAAACAACCCTGATCTGGTGCACCCCAATAAGTTTGCCAGGCTGGCGGATGAGGGGGATATCAGCTCTGGGGTAGCAATGCTCCAGGAAGACATGGCCTATAGCAACCAGGGGACTGTCTGCTCCAGTAAGAAGAGTAATGGGAGCACAGGCAAGGTGGGAGATTCTATTATTAGGGGAATAGGCAGGGCAATCTGTCACAAAGACCGTGCATACCGAACAGTGTGTTGTTTGCCGGTTGCTTGGGTCCGGCATGTTGCATGATGACATCAGTGACGCAAATGAAAATGTGTAGTCCCCATGGGATGAGATAAGGGGAGGGAAAAAGAATAATAAAATATTACTAGGGGTTTGTTATAAGGCTCCAAATATAAATGGAGGCAGCTGAGGAAATGCTGATAAGTCAAATGGATGCGGCTTCAAAACATGGTGAAGTACTTATGATGGGGGACTTCATTTACCCAGATATTGACTGGGGGTCAGAAAAAGGTAGCAGGTTTTTGTCAATAGACAATTACCTGTCGCAACTAGTCCTGGGGTCAACAAGAGGGGGGACACTGCTGGACCTTATCCTAACCAGACCTGACAGGGTATCGAAATTACAGGTTGGGGGGAACCTTGGTAATAGTGATCATAATATCATTGATTTTGAATTACGCTTTACTAAGAGCATTAGTGGAGGAGCAACAAACACTCTAAACTTCAGGAAGGCAAATTTTCAGCAACTAGAATGCAATGAAAAGAGAGATCTGGATGACTTTCTGGAGAGAGACAATATCACAGGTTATGGGGAACAAACATTTATTTAATTCTTAAAGGTTGGACTTGATGGATTTGTGTATTTTTCCAGCCTCATATACTATGGTACTTTGAACCCTTGTTAATCTTATTAGCCGTTTAAGCATCGAACATAAAAAAAACAAAATGAAGTTTTTCTATATCGAGTTTTCAAGTTTTGAAAGTAAAATGTTTATTTAGCCCTAAAATTTATATGTTCATGCAGGTTAAAATGAAAAAACACATTGCAGATTTTGAAGTGGAGTTTCTCTAGAGTTTGGCAATACCCTACATGTGGATGGAAACCACTTTATGGGTCAATAACAGAGCACAGAATGGCAGGAGGGCCATCACGCTTCTGGAGGGCAAATTTTGCTTAAACAAATTTTAGGTGCTATGTGGCATAGAAGAATAAGAGAAACCCCATTTGAAAACTATACCCCTCAAGGTATTTTGGAGCGTCTATACCCCATTGATTACATTTAATTGACTTTTTGGCGGGAATGAAAAAAAATCTATTCTGATACTGAATTTTTACTTTTATTTTTTGTTTTATGCACTGTATAGCATAGATATCAGGTTATGTTATGTGGGTCAGTACAATTATGACAATATCATATTTATATAGCATTTTTTTTATTGAACTGTACTAGGACTTATTTTTTGCTGAATGAGTTGTACTTTTTATTGGAATCATTGTGGTATAATTGTGACATGTTGATCACTTTTTTATTGCCTTTTTGTTTGTTGGATATGCAAAATGATCGCTTGTCATATGATCGCTTGTTCAAACTAATACACTGCAATACTGATGTATGGCGATGTATTAGAGTAGCAATGATGATGCATAGGCTGACATGCACAGTAACAGATCCTGTAAGAAAACCGGATCATTCACCATTGACTATCACCACCCCTGAACCTGGCGTGCAGGGAGTGCAGATCGTAATGGTGGCAGGCGAGGAATCCCTATACTGTAGATGCTATAGTTATGTTTGACTGCATCGCCTGCAGCATGGATTGTCACTATCGCGCTGACTCGGACATGCATTTTGGTCCATGGTCCACAAGGGGTTAACTTAATTTTTGCTTTACACTCTGTATAGCATAGATGTAGTTATATTTATGTTTTATGGGTTTGTACGGCCACGACGATATCCCATTTATATAGCTTTTTTATGTTTGAATAATTTTGCTGAATAAAAATGCATTTGGAGAGAAAAATGACTTTTTGCATCCCCATCTTCCAAGAGGCGTAACATTTAGATTTTTTTGTTGATTAAGCTGTGTTAGTGCTTATTTTTTGTGTGATGAGTTGTGATTTTTAATGGAATCATTGTGGCGTACATGGGATTTTTTCATCACTTTTTATTTTTCTTTGGCTGGATGTGCAAAAATGAGCACATTTTCATACTTTTTGGTCTAAGGGCCATAACTTCTATTGTTTTGTGCAATATTTTGAAAATATTAGCCGCATTTTTTGTGGCACATAAGGATAGTTACAGGATAGTTAGAATACAGTGAATTTCATTTTGATATTTAATATGTATAGTCTTGGGCAAACAGGGCAAAAATGGTGATGTTTTATTAGAGTAAAGAGGGACTTTTTAAATTTTATTTGGAAATATTAAAAGGGTATTCCGGGAACATGAATGTCTGATACGAAAATCCATAATGCTATGAATATATGAATATAGTAAAACTCAAAGTCTTTAGTCACAAAAAGGAGCTTAAGAAGTTTGCTTTTAGGATACACAAAATTTTATGGGGTTTCTAAAGTAGCAGGATTTATCTCCAATTTCTACAACTACAACTCCCACAATCTCTCAGTTCTCAATAACAGCTCCTTTCTTTTATACCCTTATTCCAGTGATGATCTAACAGACTGTCTTGCTCTATTAACATAGTAATGATGTGTAACTGCCATTACGGCACATCACCTCACTGAGATGGGTCTCACCACAACACTGACCATACTGGATGTACTGCAACCAACTGACTACAGTCAAACCCGGTGATGATCAAATGCCCTGCCCAAGCAGGTGGACAACTGACCTGCATCCATCTTCTGTCCTGTGTTTCATCCACAGGGACAAAATCAACTGATGAAATGATGCTGGACTTCTTAAAGGGGCAGCAGCATTTTAATTCATCACTGTAATGTATGTCCACCAAATTTTTCTAAGGGGAGCAAAATTTTCAATAACAACTAATCTTTAAATGACTTGTTTTCACTTACAAGTTTCAACCTGACAAGGGCATCTATAAGAACCCGGTTACAGGGGAAATGATCTCCTGTGGGGGCTGATGTTTGATCAGAGCTCTACTGGGTCTTGGTACGCAGCTCTGATTAACCCCTGCAGACCCAGTGATCAAGTGACTCTATAGTTCCTAGCGGCAGCACTGCCTCTTCTATTCATTGCATTGTGCTATTCCTGTGCTATACAGTGAAGAAAGGAGAAGGCAGAAGCAGTAATAAACCACTTCCACCTTCTCCCTAGGGTCTCCTTCTGTGTCTGACAGATGTAGACCCAGTCCTGCTGACACACTTAGCGTGTGAGCAGGAGAATCTGCAACAGCATTCATCAGTAGGCTGATGGGATTGAGTTACAATAAACTTTCCATACTTTAATGGTTGAAATTCCCATTAAAAAAAAAATGGACACTGAAACGCGTGTCGGGGTAGTGACTGCTTGTGCAATACATTATGGGTATGCATTGAGCTTAATTTATATGGTTTTACTTTATATGGTTTTGCTGTGATTTGAGCACTTTCACTTTACTTGTATTTACCCCATATGAACTATTGTTGTGTTTCGAGCCAAAATACTTTATTAATGAATTCTACTAGTGTATTCGTATGTACTCATGAACTTTTGGTGGGCTCCGCATTGGCTCCATTGTATATGTATGAATTGTATCTTTATTATTGACCCATTTGTTATCACTTGTTAGTTTCATTAACATTGGACTCCTTCACTTATATGTCATATGTATTCTTGAACTGTGTTTTGCTTATTACTTTTTAATGAATTAAATAAAATTTTATATTTTTTCATCAAATTGGCTAATTTCACTGCCCGTCTAAGCTCTCTGTAGGTTTATGTCAGGTTAAATGTCAACGCAATGCATATTTACACATTCTAAATATGGAGAGGAATTTTTCCTCCCAAGTAAACATAAGGAAAATTGACATTAAGCAAATAAGATAATAGACAATTAAAACGTGCATAATGTAATATTATTAAGGAACTGATAAGATTTAAAGAAAATATCCAATTTTGGACGTACACATCGAATTTAACTCATTCCTTCACTTTTAGGTTGAGTTTTCAGGTTAATATGTCATCAAAGTGTATATTGGAATGAACACTATTCCTGACAAGTTCCCATCTGCAGACTCACTTTCTACTAAAATGTACACAAATGAAAAAACCAAGTCACCAAAATAGATTGGAAGTAGAAACCCCCTTTCAAACTCTCTCCATCACTTTATGTGTTAGAAACTATACAGAACTAATGACAATAAACCCCTTTGGATATATAGAAAATGCTTTATTATTATTACTTTTATTAGCCACATATGTTCACTGTCTTCCATCATCTTTTCCTCTTCAACTAAGTCCCTCTTGGGTCTAGTGAGATGTGGAGCCAGAGTCTAGACGTGCTCTGCCAAAAAAAACACTTCTACCTTATTCACATATTTCTGAAATTATATTTTGGCAAGGAAGGAGCAGCTGGACAATAAACCAAGGGTATGGGTGACATCCATGAGTAAGGATGTAAAAGATCCAGTGAACGGCATGTACGAAATTTTCACTAGTGTCCACTCTTGTACATAGCCCCAACATGCTTGCACCAGAAACAACTGTATTTATCATTTTCAGCTACAGAAAAAACAGGCAAAATAATGTTCCCCAAATGTGGTCTCAAATGTTATAATGCAACTTACACTTAATACTTTTGGCCTCTACTAATTCCCCCTTAATGTGACCTTAACTGAATAATACTCCCTAAAAGTGAACCCTTTCTACCCACACTAAATAATGCCCACAAAAATATAACCCCATACTGTGTCCCTACATTAAGTAATCTCCACACAGTCCTCACAGTAAGTAATGTCCCCATGATCCTCAGTAATGTCCTCTCATCCCCAGCATATAATTTCTCCCACAGCCCTCCCAGCAATGTGCTTCACAGAAATATTCTCCACAGCCCCACAGTAATGTCCTCCACTGTTCCCCCTAATAATGTCACCCCCAGTAATGTCCACCACAGCCCCTACCTAGTAATATGCTCCACAGCCTTCCACAGTCCCCCAGGTATGTCCTCCCACAGCCCCTCAGTCATGTCCTCACAGACCCCCTCAGTTCCCTAGTCATGTCATCACAGCCCCTCCCCCCATCTCCCAGTCATGTCCTCACAGCCCCCCCGCTTCCGAGTGCATGGCATGGAATATTTAATACCATCATTATGAAGTGCAATTTGTTACGCACAAAACAAGCTGTCACACAGCTCTTTACATGTAAAAATAAAAAAGTTATAGATTTTTGAAGGTGGGGAGTGAAAAACGGACATGAAAAAACAGGAAAGGGCCCGGTCCTTAACCGGTTAAATAATAACACTGATACCTAGGACCATAAAATCACAACCCAATAAATAACACAATAAGCCCAGGGCATTCTCCTCTCCCCGGATGGCACTTTATTTATACATACGGTAATGTAGTTTTGTACCTTATCCATTCGCACTTGGTATGGACCTTTCACTTATGTTATACACTTATTGTGTTATTTATTGGGTTGTGATTTTTTGGTCCTAGGTATCAGTGTTATTATTTAAGACCGCTACTTGCTTTATACATTAATTTTGGTGACAATTCTTCGCCATTTATTTCCTCATCAGGGGAGTTTTTGTGATATGTACCCTTTTTGGGTTTTTAAGTTTGTTTTAAAATGTACTACCATTAAAGTTTTTCATGTGTCATCTATGCACATCTCTTTGTTTATTTTTCAATAGACTGATACTCTCTAGATGTGTGACAAATTACTATCCGTTATCTTTACCCCACTTTTCTAAAAAGAAGCCCCCCTAATAATGTCATCACAGCCCTTCCAGTCATCTTATCACAGTCCCCCCAGTCATGTCCACAAACCCAGTCATGTAATGTCTTCACACACCCCCAATCATGTCATTCCCTCACAGCACTAACAGCCATGTCATATCCTCAAAGCCCCATCAGATGTCCTCACAACCCTACAATGCCCCCCAGTTATGTCCTCACATCCTCATAATGCCCTTCCAGTTATGTCCTCATATCCCCCCACTCATGTCCTCAAAGATCACGCTAGTCCTACAGTCATGTCCTCACATCCCCCCATTATTGCCTCAAAACCCCCGCATTTATGTCCTCACAACTTGCCCAGTTATGTCCTCACAGCTCACCCAGTTATATCCTCACAGCCCGCCCCCATTATGTCCTTACATCCCTCCCAGTTATGTCCTCACAGCCGCTCCAGTCCCCCAGTTTTTTATGCACAGCCACCCCAGTTATGTCCTCACAGCCCCCAGTCCCCAGTTTTGTCCACACAGTCCCCCAGTTATATCCTCACAGCCCCTCCAGTCATGTCCTCACAGCCCTCCCAGTTATGTCCTCACAGATCGCCCCCAGTTGTGTCCTCACATCACCCTCAGTTATGTCCTCACCGGCACCCAAGGTCCCACTGTTTTGTTCACACAGCCGTCCCCAGTTATGTCCTCACAGCCCCCTAGTCCCCCAGTTTTGTTTACACAGCCCCCCAGTCAAGTCCTCACAGCCATCCCAGTCATGTTATCACAGTCCCCCCAGTCATGTCCACAAACCCCCCTGTCATGTCATGTCTTCATACCCTCCAGTCATGTCATTTCCTCATAGCCCACCAGTCATATCCTGGTAGCACCCTGGTAGCAAGTCATGTCCTCAACCCATAACGCCCTCCCAATTTTTTTTATTGGAAACTGTATAGGACTTATTTTTTGTGAATGAGTTGTACTTTTTATGGAATCATTTGTGGCTATAAATGATGACATTTGAATCACTTTTTATGCTTTTTGTTTTGATTGGATATGCAAAATGATCGTTGTCATATGTCGTGTTCAATAATACACTACAAACTGATGTATGGCGAGTATTAAGAGTAGCAAGATGAGATAGGCTGACAGCACAGTAACAGATCTGTAAGAAAACGGATATTCACTCAGCAGTGAAGACAGTCAGGGGTTCTATTGGTCCCTGGGGCAGCGTGGGTGAACTATCCCCCCTGAACCTGGGTGAAGGAGAGTGCAGATCGTAATGGTGGCAGGAGAGGAATCCCTATAGTAGATCCTATGTTCATGTTTGACGCATCGCTGCCAGCATGGATGTACTATCAGCGCCTGACTCGGACATGCATTTGGTCCATGGTCCACAAGGGGTTAACTAATTTTTGCTTTACAATCTTATTAGCATAGATTGTAGTATATTTAGTTTATGGGTTGTACGCAACGACGTATCCCATTATCATAGCTTTTTTATGTTGATACATTTGTGAATAAAAGGCATTTGGAGAGAAAAATCATTTTTTGCATCCCATCTGCCAAGAGGGTAAACAGTTAGATTTTTCGTTGATTGAGCTGTGTTAGTAATTATTTTTTGTGTGATGAGTTGTGATTTTAAGGAATATCATGTGGCCGTAACATGGGATTTTTCATCACTTTCTATTTTTGTGCTGGATGTGAAAAAAGAGCACATTTTCAATCTATGTCTAAGGCCATAACTTCTATTGTTTTGTCAATATTTTGAAATTTTAGCCGCATTTTTTGTGGCACATAAGGATAGGTACAGGAAGTAGTTAGAATACAGTGAAGTTCATTTGATATTAATATGTATAGTCTTGGGCAAAACAGGGCAAAAAATGGTGATTTGTTTATTAGTAAGAGTAAAGAGGGACTTTGTTAAATTTATTTGGAAATATTAAAAGGGTATCTCCGGGAACGTGCAAGTCTGATACGAAATCCATAATGCTATGAATATATAAATTTTAGTTAAACTCAAAGGTCGTTGTCACAAAAAGGAGCTTAAGTAGTTTGCTTTTAGGATTCACAAATTAAAGCAGCAGGATTTATCTCCCAATTTCTTACCAACTTACAAATCCCACAATCTCTCAGGTCTCAATAACAGCTCCGTCCTTTTACCCTTATTAAGTGATGATCTAACAACTGCTTGCTACTATTAACATGTAATGATGTGTAACTGCCATTAGGCACATCACCTCACTGAGAGGGTCTAAACCAACAACAGACCATACTGGGATGTACTGCAACCAAACCGACTACGTCCAACATGATGATCAAATTCCCGGCACGCCGGTGGACAACTGACCTGCATCCATCATTCTGTCTGCTGTGTTCATCCACAGGGGACAAAATCAAACTGATGAAATTGAGATGGACTCTTAGGGGCAGCAGCAATTTTAATTCATCACTGTAATGTATTCCACCAATTTTTCTAAGGGGAGCAAAATTTTCAATACAAACTAATCTTTAAATGATTGTTTCACTACAGTTCAAACCTGAACAAGGCATCTATTAAGAACCGAAGTACGGGAAATGATCTCCTGTGGGGACTGATGTTTGATCAGACTCTACGGGTCTTGCCTACGCAGCTTGATCTAACCCCTGCAGACCCAGTGATCAAGTGACTCTATAGTTCCTAGTGGCAGCACTGCCTCTTCTATTACTGCATTGTGCTATTCTGTGCTATACAGTGAGAAAGAAAGGAAGAAGGCCGAAGCAGTTAAAACCACCTCCACCTTCTCATAGGGTCTCCTCTGTGTCGACAGATGTAGACCCGTCGCTGATGCACACTTAGCGTGTGAGCAGGCGAATCTGACAGCACTTAATAGTGGCTGATGGGATTGAGTTACAATAACTTCCATACTTTAATGTGTTGACATTCCCATTAAAAAAAAAAATGGACAACTGAAACAGTGTCGTCTCCCCCTGGGTAGTGACTGCCTTGTGCATACATTAGTGGTATGCGAATTGAGCTTAATTTATATGGTTTCACTCGTTAATGGTTTGCTGGTGATTTGAGCACTTTCACTTATTGTATTTACCCAATATGAACTATTTTGTTGTGTTTCGAGCCAAAATACTTATTAATGAATTTACTAGTGTATTGCGATGTACTCAGAACTTTTGGTGTGCTCGCATTGGGCTCATTGATATGTATGAATGTATTTTTATATGACCCATTTATTATCAGTTGTTAGTTGCATAATTGGACTCTCCCTTTATATGTCATATGTTTCTTGAACATGTTTTGCTTATTCTTTTAAGAATTAAAAAAATTTATATTTTGTTCTTTCAATTGGCTAATTTCACTGCCGTCTAAGCCTCGGTACGTTTATGTCAGGTTTAAATGTCACAACAAGCATATACAATTCTAGATATGGAGAGGAATTTTTCATCCCAAGTAAAACATAGAGGAAAACTTGACATTACAGCAAATAAGAAATACGACAATTAAATAAAAAGTGCATAATGCATATTATTAAGGACTGATTAAGATTTCAATAAAATATCCAATTTGGAGTTACACATCAGAATTTTTAACTCATTCCTCACTGTTTAGGTGAGGTTCAGGTACATATGCCATTCAAAGTGATATTGGAATGAACCACTATTCCTGAACAACGTTCCATCTGCAGATCAACTTTCTCTAAAATGTACACAAATGGAAAAAACCAAGTCACCAAAATAGATTGGGAATAGATGCGAATAGAAAACCCCTTTCAAACTATCTCCGACAATTATGACAATATCATATTTATATAGCATTTTTGTCACGGGTGGTCCCGCGACCCACATCGCGGGTCGCTGGCTCACCCGTGCCGCCCTGCCCCCGCCAGCGCGCCGCCAGCGCATCTCACCCGTCCCGGCTCCTGGCTCGCTCCCCTCCGCTGTGCGCGCGCGTCCCCGACTGCTAGGGTGCGCGCGCGGCACCTTCTCCAAATTTAAAGGGCCAGCGCGCCATTAATTGGCGCTGGCCATATTGCCCAATTCTTCATAAGCCTGCCTCTTCCTGTTACCCATGCCGGATCTTTGTGCCTCATAGCCTTAGAGAAAGCTTCCAAGCGATTATTCCTGCGTTCCCGTGTATTCCTGTGTGTTCCCGCTCCTGTGTCCTGTGTTACCCGAGTTCCTCCGTGTTGCTGTGTTCCGTGTGCCTGTGTTCCCGTTCCCACCTGCCTGGACCTCCTGTTGCTGACCCCGGACTTGGACCTGACGTTGCATCTCTGCCGCCTGCCCTGACCCTGTGCCTAGACCTGTCTACGAGATTGTCATCTGCTAAGGTACCTCGACCTCGGCTGCCACCGTGGGCTAGTCACACCTGGGAACGACCTAGTGGTATCCTGCCGCAGCAAGTCCAACCCGCTTTGCGGCTGGCTCTGGTGAATACCAGGTGCCGCTAGGCTCCGGGTCCGGGTGTTGGCTAGTTACATCTCCCGCGGTGGTCCAGAGGATCCACTGATCCTAAACAATGGTTTGTGATTGAACTGTACTAGGACTTATTTTTGCTGAATGAGTTGTACTTTTTTGGAATCATGTGGTATAAATGTGACATTTGATCACTGTTTTTATGCTTTTTTGTTGATTGGATATGCAAAATGATCGCGTGTCATATGATACGCTTGGTTCAAAATAATACATACAATACTGATGTATGGCGTGTATTAGAGTAGCAAGATGAGGAATAGGTGACATGACACAGTAACACAGATCACGGTAGAAAAACGGATCATTCAATCAGCAGCTGACGACCAGTTCAGGGTTCTTCATGGTCCCCTGGCAAGCCGTTGGTGACTATCACCACCCCTGAACCTGGCGTGCAGGGAGGTGAGATCGGTAATGGTGGCGCGAGGAACATTATACGGTAGATGCTATAGGTATGTTTGGATGCATCGCCGCTGCAGCATGGATTGTCACGATCGCGGATGACTCGGGACATGCATTTTGGTCCATGGTCCAAAAGGGGTTAACTTAATTTTGCACCGACACTCTGTATATAGCATAGATGTAGTTTTAGATTTATGTTTTATGGGTTTGTACGGCCACGACGATATCCCATTATATAGTTTTTATGTTTGAATAATTTGCTTGGTGATAAAAATGCATTTGGAGAGAAAAATCACTTTTTGCATCCCCATATTCCAAGAGGCGTAACATTTAGATTTTTTCCGTTGATTGAGCTGTGTTATACTTATTTTTGTGTGATGAGTTGTGATTTTTAAGGGAATTCATTGCTGCGTTACATGGATTTTTCATCAACTTTTATTTTTGTTTGGCTGGAATGGCAAACAAGAGCACATTTTAATACTTGCTGGTCTAAGGGCCATAACTTCTATGTTTTGTGCAATATTTTGAAAATGTTGCCGCATTTTTTGTGGCACCTAAGGATAGTTACAGGATAGTTAGAAGACATGAAGTTCATTTGATATTTAATATGTATAGTCTTGGGCAAAAACAGGGCAAAAAATGGTGATGTTTTATTAGAGTAAGAGGGACTTTTTAAAATTTTATTTGGAAATATTAAAGGGTATTCCGGGAACGTGAAATGTCTGATACGAAATCCATAATGCTATGAATATAAAATTTGTAACAAACTCAAAGTTTTAGTCACAAAAAGGAGCTGAGTAGTTTGTTTTAGGATTCACAAAATTAAAGCGCAGGATTTATCTCCCATTTCTACAACTTTACAACTCCCACAATATCTCAGTTCTCAGATAACAGCTCCTGCCTTCTTTACCCGTATTCCAGTGATGATCTACAGACTGTCTGCTCTAGTAACATAGTAATGATGTGTCACTGCCATTACGGCACATCACCTAACTGAGATGGGTCTAACCACAACACTGGACCATACTGATGTACTGCAACCAACCGACTACAGGCAAACCTGATGATCAACTTCATGCCCAAGCAGTTGGACAAATGACCTGCATCCATCTTCTGTCCTGTGTTTCATCCACAGGGACAAAATACTGATGAAAATGATGCTGGACTTCTTAAAAGGGGCAGCAGCATTTTAATTCATCCCTGTATGTCATGTCCACCAAATTTTTCTAAGGGGAGGCAAAATTTCAATAACAAACTAATCTTTAAATGATTTGTTTTCAATTACAAGTTTCAACCTGAAACAATGGCCATCTATAAGAACCCAGGTTACAGGGGAAATGATCTCCGTGGGACTGATGTTTGATCAGAGCTCTACGGGTTCTTGGTACGCAGCTTGATTAACCCTGCACAGACCCAGTGTCAAGTGACTCGATAGTTCCTAGCGGCAGCACTGCCTCTTCTATTCACGCATTGTGATATTCCGTGATAGACAGTGAGAAAGGAGAAGGCAGAAGCTTAAAACCACTTCCAACTTCTACATAGGGTCTCCTTCTGTGTCTGACAGATGAGACCCGTCCTGCGGGACACACTTAGCGTGCGACCGTGTGTAGAGGAGAATCTGCAACAGCATTCATCAGTGGGCTGATGGGATTGAGTCGTGACAATAAAACCTTCATACTTTAATGGTGAAATCTCCATTAAAAAAAAAAATGGGAACAACATGAAACACGGAGTCGGGTAGTGACTGCTTGTGCAATTACATTTATGGGTATGCATTGAGCGTAATTTATATGGTTTCACTTTATATGGTTTTGCTGTGATTGAAGCACTTTCACTTTATGTATTTACCCCATATGAAATATTGTTGTGTTCGAGCAAAATACTGTATTAATGAAATTTTACTAGGTATTCGTATGTACTCATGAACTTTGGTGTGCTCCGCATTGGCTCCATTGTATATGTATGAATTGTATCTTTATTATTGACCCATTATTATCATTGTTAGTGCAGTAACACCAGGGACTCCTTCCCGTATATGTATATGTATTCGTTTAACTGTGTGTTGCTTATTACTTTTTAATGAATTAAATAAAATTGTTATTTTTTCATCAAATGGCTATTTCACTGCCCGTCTAAGCTCTATGTAGTGTTATGTCAGGTTTAAATGTCAAAACAATGCATATTACACATTATAGATATGGAGGGAATTTTTCATCCCAAGTCAAACATAAGGAAAATTGACATTAAAGCAAATAGACACAATAGACAATTAAAAACGTGCATAATGCAAATTATTAAGGAACTGATAAGATTTAAATAAAATATCCAATTTTGGACGTACACAGCGAATATTTAACTCAGTCTTCACTTTTAGGTGAGTTTTAAGGTAACATGCCATCAAAGTGGTATATTGGACATGAACACATCCTGAAAGTTCCCATCTGGCAGACGCCACTTTATACTTAAAATGTACACAAATGAAAAACCAAGTCACCCAAAATTAGATTGGGAAGTAGAAACCCCTTTCAAACTTCTCCGTCACTGTACTGTGTTAGAAACTTACAGAAAAACTAATGACAATTTAAAACCTTTGGATATATAGAAAATGCTTATTATTATTACTTTTATTAGGCCAATATGTCACTGTCTTCTATCTATTTTCCTCTCAACTAAGTCCCTCTTGGGTTCCGCTGAGATTGTTGGAGCCAGAGTCTAAACATTGCGCTGCCAAAAAAACACTTCTACCTATCAACTATTTCTGAAAATTATCTTTTGGCAAGGACAGGAGCAGCTGGGACAATAAACCAAGGGTCATGGGTGACATCCATGAGTAAAGGATGTAAGGATCCAGTGACGGCATGTACGCAATTTTAACTCGTGTCCACTCTGTACATAGCCCCAACATGCTTGCACCAGAACCAACGGGATTTATATTTTCAAGCTACAGAAAAAAACAGGCAAAATAATGTTACCCAAATGTGGTCTCAAATGTGATAATGAAACTTACACTAATACTTTTGGCCTCTACTAATTCCCTTTAATGTGACCTTAACTGAATATACTCACTAAAAGGAACCCTTTCTAATAATGCCACTGAAATGGCAACCCACACTAAATACATGCCCACAAAAATATAACCCCCCATATTGAATAGTGTCCCTAATAAGTAATCTCCACACAGTCTCAACAGTAGTCAAGTAATGTCCCCATGATCATCAGTAATGTCCTCTCATCCACCAGCATTAATTTTCTCCACAGCCCTCCCAGCAATGTTCTTCACAGAAAATCGAAATATTCTCCACAGCCCCCCAGTAAGGTCCTCCACTGTTCCCCCTAGTAATGTCACCCAGTAATCGTCCACACAGCCCATACCTCAGAATCATGCTCCAAAGCCTTCCATTAGTGTTTTTTGGGGTATGTCATCCCACAGCCCCCCAGTCAGTGCCATCACAGACCCCCTCAGTTTCCCTAGTCATGTCATCACAGCCCACTCCCCCTATCCCCAGTCTTGTCTCCACCCTAGTCACCGAGTGGCTATCCCACAAGCACGCCCCCATTATGTCCTCACAGCCCCCTGATTCATGTCCTCACAGCCCCCCAGTCCCCCAGTTCTGTCCGCACAACCTTCCCCGGTTATGTCCTCATAGCCTTCCCCCAGTTATGTCCTCACAGCCCCCCAGTCCCCCATTTTTTTCCGCACAGCCCCCTAGTCCCCCATTTTTTTTATCACAGCCCCCGTAATAATGTCATCACAGCCCTTCCAGTCATCTTATCACAGTCCATGTCATTCCTTCACAGCACTAACAGCCATGTCATATCCTCAAAGCCCCATCAGATGTCCTCACACCCTACAATGCCCCCAGTTGTCCCACATCCTCATAATGCCACTTCCAGTTATGTCTCATGATCCCCCCATCATGTCCTCAAAGATCCCGCTAGTCTCAGTCATGTCCTCACATCCCCCCATTATGCCTCAAACCCCCACCATTTATGTCCACAACTTGCCCAGTATGTCTCACAAGCTCACCCAGTTACATCCTCCCAGCCGACCCATATGTCCTTACATTCCCTCCCAGTTATGTCCTCACAGCCGCTCCAGTCCCCCAGTTTTTTATGCACAGCCACCCCAGTTAGTCCTCACAGCCCCCAGAACCCAGTTTGTCACACAGCCCCAAAGCCCCAGTTTTGTCACAAAGCCCCCCAGTTATATCCTCACCCCCCTCAGTCATGTCCTCACAGCCCTCCCAGTTATGTCCTCACAGATCGCCCCCAGTTATGTCCACAGCACCCCAGTTTTTGTTTACACAAGCCCCCACAGTCAAGTCCTAAGCCATCCCAGTCATGTTATCACAGTCCCCCGAGTCAGTCCAACAAAACCCCAATGTAATGTATGTCTCATACCTCCAGTCATGTCATTTCCTCATAGCCCACCAGTCATATCCTGGTAGCACCCTGGTAGCAAGTCATGTCCTCAACCCATAACGCCCTCCCGGTTATGTCCTCACACAACCTCCTCCCACTCATATCCTCACAGATCCTCCTAGTTCCCCCTTCATGTCATCACAGTCCCCCAGTTATGTCCTCACAGCCCCCCTAGTTATGTTCTCACAGCTCGCCCCCAGTTATGTCCTCATAGTCCTCCAGTTTTGTCTGCGAAGCTCCCCCTAGTTATGTCTTCACAGCCCCTACAGTCCCCCAGTTTTGTCCATACAGCCCCACCAGTTATTTCCTCAGAGCCCTCCAGTTATGTCCTCACAGCCCCCTCCCCTAGTTATGTCCTCATAGCCCACCCAGTTATGTCCTGACAGCCCCCCCCAGTTATGTCCTGACAGCCCCCCATTCATGTCCTCACAGTCCCCTCAGTCATGTCTTCACAGTCCCCCATTCATTTAATGTCCTCGCAACCCCCTCCCCCCCAGTAAAGGAGCTTACAGCTCCATGCTTCGCTACAGTACTTACCTCTGTCTGAGCCCAGAGGACTGAGATAGAGGTGAGAGTTTGTAAGGGACCTAGCGACCCCCCAGTCTGTTAGCATAGTCCTACATTACATAGCAGATAGATCAGGTAGGTAAATAACCAATAACAACTTCTCTATTTCCTTCTATTTGACTCCAGTGATCAAACATGTATCCTGTATCCTATTTGGCTTCATTGGTTGTCCAATCCTCAATTATATGGTTGCTCAAAAATTTGAGTGGTTACCAAAAACATCACTTTTATAGCAATAAACTTATAAATGACGTGGTATCTTTGAGGTCAACTTGGACGCATCTGCTTCATCATATAAATCTTATTTATAAAGCTTACAATGAAGTGGCTTACTACAAATAATCTAGGGACTCAAACACAAAAATCTTACCCAGGATACCTTTCATCCTACAGATTATAGTATCATTGCAATATGAAATATAGTGAAAACACTCTGTTGTTGAGCTACAGTAACTTCACATTACAGCTGCATTTAGTCATTTTCTCTAAGGATATGAATGTACAGTAAATGCCATAACTTACTGAGTGTAATGGAAATTGCGATCACGTTTCACTCACATTTAGCACTAGCATATAAACAGAAACTAATGAGAAAATAGTGAAATGGCAAACAGGAGGAGGATGCCACATAAAACTTTCATGTGACAGACACCATTCCTACACCATAGCTTGCTATTACTTTATATTTAATACTCATTTATAGTCCCAGTGTGGTGGCACGTTAAACTGCTGCAGTGTACATCCATCTTTTTAGCTAACTATAATCTTCATCTTCATCATCATCACTGACTTGTATTGTCTATGCTACCCTTTTCTCTATTTTTTATAGTAAAATGTATGAAACTGTTTCCATTTAACCAAACTATGCTATAGACAAGGGTCTCTTATGCTATTTTTGACCTATTGAATATGGGTTATCTACATCACTGAACATGTTGATGTTCATAGAGCAAGTCTTTTTATCTTGTCCTTGAAGCTTGGATGTTTTGTTAACCTTTATTTTTCTCCAAGCAGCATCTAGGTCCACTGACATTTGAAATGCACAAGCAATTTTAGACAAGTCAGAAATCCATTTTGATGATGAGTCTTTTTTAGTTGTACACATATTATTTATATATGGTTGTAGAAGTTAAAGAGGACCTGTCACCTATAAAAACTGCACTAAACAGACACAGCAGTGTTATACTGCTAGCAATATCAGAAACCTCCGATAACGCTAGGAGACACTGCCACAATGTACACTAGAAACGACAGACTGCTCTGAAAGCGGTCCGGTGTATTCATGAGGGCGCGGTCTGAGGCGCTGCCTCTTCCCCGGAACGCCACTCCCACTCCATAGGCCAGCGGTAACTGCTGCGGGTCATGCGGCAGTCACCGCCCCTAAACCTGCCCCCTCATGAATATGCTGGACAGCACTTTCTAGCGCACATTGCAGCAGTGTCTGCTAGCGTTATTGGAGGTTTCCGATAATGCTAGCAGTGTAACACTGCTGCGTCTGTTTTAGCACTTGGAGCTGCTTAACCAGCTCCTAGTGCCGTTTTTATAGGTGACAGGTCCTCTTTAAGTAAACTTCTCATGACTAGGATGAAGTGTATGTGATGTGATCAGAAACATATCACCTACTTCCTTTTTATGTATAGTCATTAAGAGTATTTGTAAATAGATCATGTCTTCATTGTATGACAGGTGGGCACTGTAAGGCTGTTTCAGTACACTTCCTTCTTCTATGTAGACAAATTCTGAAAATTTTATGTCAACGGGGAAAATAATGTGCCATTTGATTGCCTTTATAACAGGCAGCCTGTCAGAGGCTCCCATGGCTTTTAACCAGTGATATTGAGGCAACTGTTGTATACTGTAGAGCAATTAGACCTCAGGGATTTGAGTTCCCTTGGGGACCTTAAAAAAATGTAAATAATTAACAAAATACATTATAAAATAAAGATAAATAAAATCATAAAATTTTTGAGATCACCCCCCACCCCTTTGTTAAAACCTTTTGCTCAACACAAAGCTATAGTACATTGTGGTGCAATAGGGGCTATATGGAGAGAGCTCAACAGCTGAATTATACAGATGACAGGTGGCTAACTGCCACAACTGGTGCTGGCACCACTAATTTAAGTCAACCTTAAACAAGTGCCATGTTTGAACCTGACCGCAGAACTAATAGAACCCTCATAGTATTCATCCCCGGATGAAGGGTTGACAGCTGAAACGTGCATTGGGGGTCGGTTTGTGGACTTTCCCTATGGGTAAGGAAATATGTGCTTTGTGATATGGTTACTATGAATACTATGAGGGTTCTATCAGTCATATTTCCCACAGGATGTTTCCGTATGGTCCATGTACTTTTACTTCTGATTGAATTACATCCTGTATATAAGAAACATCCATGTACCCAGTAGGTGTATTAATATTTATGTGTTGTTAATTTAGAAGACTCTTTGTCCTTGCATGACTTGTATACGGTATATTCTCGTGTTTATCTTTTGTGCCCACACTGTACTGTGTAAGGTCATACTTCCTGTGCACTGTTGTCTAATTTAAATGTGTTTTTATGATTGGTTACAATAAATAAATTCTATTGCATATACTTGTTTTGGTGGAATTCATCCTTTTTGGTCCTATCGGAATAGGGAGTGTGGTGATACATGTATGAATTTTTTAAGATACTCAAGACAGAAATTTTTGGAGTTGAGGAAAACTACCTATCGCCTTAAAATTAAATGTGCAGTGATTGGGAGGCAGGTGTGAAGACAATTTAGGGGCACTTGTGCTGAAAATAGGAAGAAGGTGGCTAGAAAGCAGCTGTTCCATCCATAGTTTTGGGGAATGTGGATCTATCATTAAAGGAAACCTACCATTTGATTTGATTGTGATTGCATTTGCATTATGAAGCAAACTTACCTTGAGATTGCTGTAGCTACACTGATGCAGGATCATATCTTGGTTAATCCCTGTGCTGAGTGGTTTTGCTGATAAAACAGATATAACATCATGATAATGAAGATATGTCGCTTCGGTGGGTCCTTCAGCGCTTGGTTCAACGCTTCTCCTAGCACATGAGTTTTTCTCTGCAGGAGAGATCATGTAATCTGGCTTGTTCCTGAAGGCAGAATAATCAATTGCTGCACCATCTCCCAGCTGCTGTGTATGAGTGATCCAGCTCAGCTTGATTAGTCATGTCTTGACTAACCTTTATTTGTAATTAAAAGCTCCCGTGTGTAATGTGTTTATGTCAGCCAGCTTTCCCAAGGTCCTGAATGTTATAATAGTTTTTTCAGCAAAACCACTCAGCTCAAAGATTAACCAAGATATGATCCTGCATAGTGTAGCTACAGCATTCTCAAGGTATGTCTTTTTAATGGCTTTTACCTGTTCTTACATATAATTTAATAGACTTCTTCAGATTGTCAGTGATATTCTGTGTATTTCAGGAGAAGATGCATCTCAACAAAATGTGTTTAATCTATTAGTCTATTTTACTGCCTAGACTATTAAGGTTGTGAAATCCTTCAAGCCTGTACAGAGCACTAGTATTGCAACAGTTTCCATATAATTTTTGGAGGTTATAGATGTTGTTTTTGTCTCTTTCTAATAGGAGGCCACTTTCTGATAGGTGTCTCCCAGCAGATTTATTATAATTTATGGAAGTTATTGGGAGTTAAAGATTACTGAAATCTTTGGTACATATAAATGTGTGTGAATTTCATTCTAGGCATGCAGGCATGGCATGGTGGAAGATCCATATTTGAAGGAGAGACATCAAGACTAACATTAAAAAGGTATTTATAAATGAAAGATCTATTGCTGGCCAAAAAACTGAAATAACACTAAAATGTTTAGTACAAAGTCCTTGAGATTTGCAAAAGGGGCAAGAATAATCCTGGCATCCCAATACAATTTATGTAAATAAACCAAGGAGGAAGGTAATTCAGACATTGGTTAAGCAATTAGTCAAGTAGTTAAACACTAATGACATAGTATAGTATCATTGTATTCTGTACTCATAATACCTATCATGGTCTCATATATACATCAGAGAGAGAAAGAGATTGGGGTTAAAGATTTCATGTTTTTATCTGTGAAAGTTTTATGCAATTAGTGACATCAACTTGCTTACAGCACATGGATAATGATGGTGATAGATATACTCGATCAAGTGTTCCTTAAAGGGAATCTGTCACCAGGAGACCCATTTTTAGCACTCCCCCAGACCCCACAGAGCATAGTACATACACTGCCAACGTGTTTTTGTATAAAAAATTGGTTTTACAGAAAAAAAGATATGTTATATTGTACCTTTCATTAGCATCTGCTGTGTGACTAGGCAGTTGCTAAAAAGGAGGGTCTGGAAAGGAGCAGTTCCCCCCCCCACCCTTGGGAAGCATGTTACCTTTTCAAATATATGAGTAACTCCCCACACTCAGGATTGGCTGTAGAGGAGCAGGGGGCGTCGCTAAGCCAAGTGATCATGGTCACATGGGGGGGAACTGCTCCTTTCCAGCCCCTCCCAATTGGCAACTGCCTAGTCACACAGCAGATGCTAACGAAAGGTACAATATAACATATCTTTTTTTCTGTAAAACCAATTTTTAATACAAAAACACTTTGGCAGTGTATGTACTATGCTCTGTGGGGACTGGGGGAGTGCTAAAAATGGCTCTCCTGGTGACAGGTTCCCTTTAAATGTAACCTCATGGCTCTCCAGACTTGGGTAAGATACTTTTATATACATAGTTCATCAAATAGATACAGCATTATAGAACAGCAGCATAGACAAAAATCTAAATTTGAGAGTAAACCAAGGACAGGTTTGTCAGGCTTCTGGGGTAATGAACCCCCTGGATCACTGTGGACGATGACACAAGCCAAGACCTGGGACCGGAGTCTAAGTGGCACTTGGTCTTCACCAGAGCACGTCGCAAAGCGAGTTGGACTTGCTGTGGCGTGGTACCACCAGGTCGTTCCACAGGCGTGACTTGTCTGCGGTGGCAGACAAGGTCGAGGTACAGAATCAGCAGGCAATCTCATGGTTCGAGGACAGGCAATAGGTCAATACAGGTGGAAACGGTTTAGGGTCTGAGACGGAGCAGGAATTCAGGGCTGGCAGCAGAGGAGCAGAATTGGGAACAGGTCCGGGGTCACAACGGAAGGTCAATACATGGAAATTGGTTGCAAGGAACAGTTTTCTCTTAGGCACGAGAAAAAAGATCCGGAAGGGAACACAAGAAGGGACTGGTAACCTATAAGGAAAGGCAGGTGGCCAGCGGCAATTATCAGTGCACTGGCCCTTTAAATTTAACAGAGCCGGCATGCCCCCCCCCCCCCCCCCCCCCCCCCCCCCCTGGCCTCGCGGGAGCTCTGAAGAACAC
The DNA here is from genome assembly GCA_019512145.1 of Engystomops pustulosus. Classification (NCBI taxonomy): domain Eukaryota; kingdom Metazoa; phylum Chordata; class Amphibia; order Anura; family Leptodactylidae; genus Engystomops; species Engystomops pustulosus. The sequence continues at coordinate 199,829,246 of CM033642.1, read as the reverse complement.
CACCATCCAGAATGGGAATCTTCAGCCAGACGTATCTTAAAGGCAGCCACACTTTATCAACCAGAGAGAAGACTGGAGGAGGCCTGCGTCTCTTGTTGGGCTGGATTTTGGTGCGGGCGGACCCCAGAAGTAGGGAGAGGCAAGTCTGCTTCCAGATGGACTCGAGATCTCTGACCAATTCATCCACAGCAGGAACGTCAGACGTCACAGGCAGAGGGAGAGGTGGACGAGGACGCTGTCCATAGACAATGAATAAGGGGTGGAGACGGAAGATTTGGAATCCAAGGACTTATAGGAAATTATGCCCACAGCAACAGAGCAGACCAGTCGTCTGGTCAGGCAGAAATAAAATGATTGAGGCAACATCCCAAAGTCTGTTTAACGCTCTCAACTTGTCCATTTGACTGAGGGTGGTACGCTGAGGAGAAATCCAAATTTACTTTAAGTTGACTGCAGAGAGAACGCCAGAAGTGCGAAACAAACTGGACCCCCCGATCAGAGACGATGTGCTCAGGAAGTCCATGTAGGCGGAGGATGTGGGTGAAGAACAGGCTGGCAAGACGAGGAGCTGATGGCAGGCTGGGTAGAGGCACAATATGGGACATCTTGGAGAAGCAGTTTTTGACCACCCAGGAAGAAGGAAGATCCGTGATGAAGTCCATGGCCAAGTAAGTCCAAGTCGGTAACAGCAGTAGTAAACCAGCAGTAGTAAATGGACAGAAATTCTCCATCTCATATGGAAGCCTGGCTGTACACTAGGGGGGGCTGGATGGCTGTATACTGAGGGAGCTGGCTGGTTATGTAGTGGGGGGCAGGCTGGCGATATACTGGGGGGTCTGTCTGGCTATATACTGGGGGGTGGCTCTATACAGGGGGGCTAGCTGTATACTGGGGAGAGGCTGTATGGCTATAAACAGGGGGGTCTGGGTATAACCTGAGTGAAGTTGGCCCCCCCACCTTGTTCAAATCAAACAAAATTGGTGTCAAACGTTTGTGCTACGTTTGTGCTGGTTTGTGCAGCAGAAATTTTCGTTTGTGCCGCTATCGTTTTTAAGATATTAATGAGAGTTTCCAGAGGTCATCAGAGGTCAACCAGCCCCCCCCACCTTGCCCAAACCAAACCAAACTGGTGCCGAACAATTCTGCTACGTTTGTGCTGGTTTGTGCTGCTCAATTTTTTGTTTGTGCTGCTTTTGTTTTGAATAAATGAACAAAAAATTAAAGTTCAAAAGTTCAAGCAGCCCCCCCGCATTACCCGAATCAAACAAAACTGGTGTCAAACGTTAGTGCTACGTTTGTGCTGGTTTGTGCAGCAAAAATTTTCGTTTGTGCCCCTATCATTCTTACGGTATGTTCAGGTGTTTACATAGGTTAAAGGTGTTTAGGATGAACTGGTTAAAAACAAACGATCACCAGGGGGGGCTAGCAAACACATTGTACTTTGGAAGAAATGAACTCTGATGACCTCTGGAAAAAAGTATGAATATATTAAAAATGATAGCAGCACAAATGAAAATGGTGTGAGACGGAGCAGGAATTCAGGGCTGCCAGCAGAGGAGCAGAATTGGGAACAGGTCCGGGGTCACAACGGAAGGTCAGTACATGGAAATTGGTTGCAAGGAACAGTTTTCTCTTAGGCATGAAGGGAACACAAGAAGGGACCACCTTATAATAAGTTGCGATATTTGGCATTGCCGTGCCTCCCTTATTAAGCCACCCGAGGTTGCTTATTATTCCATACAAATTTACTAAGCATTGTCTGGATTTCTCTTAAGGCTTTATTAGGAATTAATACCTGGAGGCAACAAATTTTTGGAAGAGCTGTCATTTTACAGAATTGAATTCTTGCCACCCAAGATAAATGGATCCTACCTAGTTTTGTTGAAATCAGTTTTAAGATTTGATTTCAGTTTGATTAGATTCTTTCTAATTGTAGTAGTAGTAATATTCTTGTACATAGGGGGCAATATTATATTAGTTATAGTCTTGTACATAGGTAGCAGTATTATGGTAGTAATATTCTTGTACATAGGGGGCAGTATTATCGTATTAATATTCTTGTACATGGGAAACAGTATTATATAAGTTACATTCTTGTACATAGGGGCAGCATTATAGTAGCTATATTCTTGTACATAGTGGCAGTATTATAGTAGTTATATTCTTGTACATAGGGGCAGTATTATGGTAGATATATTCTTGTACATGGAGGGCAGTATTGTAGTAGTTATATTCTTATACATAGGGCGTGGTATTGTACTAGTAATATTCTTGTACATAGGGGCAGTATTAAAGTAGTTACATTCTTGTACATAGGGGGAGTATTAAAGCAGTTATATTCTTGTACATAGGGGGAAGTATTATAGTAGCTATATTCTTGTACATATGGGTCAGTATTATAGTAGTTATATTCTTGTACATAGGGGTCAGTATTATAGTAGTTATATGCTTGTACATAGGGGGCAGTGTTATGGTAGTTATATTCTTGTACATAGGGGGCAGTATTGTAGTAGTTATGTTCTTATACATAGGGCGTGGTATTATAGTAGTAATATTCTTGTACATAGGGGGCAGTATTATAGTAGCTATATTCTTGTACATAGGGGTCAGTATTATATTAGTTATATTCTTGTACATAGGAGTCAGTATTGTAGTGGTCATGTACTTGTACATAGGATCCGTATTATGGAGGAAATTTGCTTACCCAAATTACCATTTCTTTTAGTCCGTGAGGCAGCACACATACAGGATTCTTCCCCTAGGTACAACGGGGAACAGGTACAAGAGAACAGGTTAACAAGCAGTAGTAGACAATTAAACAATTAATGTCTTGGCTGACTCCACCTATATAAGGCCAGAGCACACACACAACCCTTGTATGGTATAAAGTAATAACGTTTCATCATTTAAGGGCGGGAAAGTTGTGCTGCCTCACGGACTAAAAGAAATGGAAATTTCGGTAAGCAAATATCCTCCTTCTTTTTCGTCCGTTCGGCAGCACACATATGGGACTTAGCAAGCAGTACTTATGGGGAGGGATCTTAGTCGCCTGCTGAAGCACCACCTTGTGTAAGGCTGAAACCTTAGGAGGCATAGAAGTCCATCCTGCAGAGATTTATAGACGAGGAGAGGACCACGTGGCTGCTCTGTATAACTGTTAGACGTGACAGAGCTTAGATAAAGAAGCTGATGTAGAGTTGGCTCTCAGCTGGTCTGGAGCTTCATGATCAGAGAGCATCTCATGGAGTCAATGATCCATGCGGACAATTTGCCCCCTTATAAAAGTTATTTGAAAATGTATTGTTTAAAAGAATTGTTCTGAAGACTGCAGAAATCGTTGGCTGAAGGCTGAGCAGGAAAATAACATGATGCTTTTTGGCAGAATGTTAAGGTAGGAATCCTTGAAGGGCTTGGAGTTCTGCAGTCCTCCTGGACGATATCGTGGCCATCAAGCATGAACATGATAGGCTGCTTTTGAGGATTCTCCTGGCTTTAGGCTTTTAGTGCAGCCAGAAGATATATCCTTTGTGAGTAGGCGCCCTAGACCTCCGCCCAGCGCCGGACAGGATGTGTCATGTGACGTCACATGTCTTCATGCAGGAAGATAGGATGGCCCGCTGCCTGGACACACAGGTGGAGCCAGGTGCGGCAGGCTTAGGGACAGACAGCCCTCTCAGCATTGCGGCTGCAGCATCTATGGTCAATAGGGCCAAGCCCGCCTAGGTACATGACGCCGTGGGTCCTGGGCTGGCCATTAGCATCACTGCTATGGTTGCTACGGCAGTAGTAATACCACAGATATCAGAAATATGACTAAGGATATTAAATGTCAACAGCTGAAGATTTGACTCTGCTTAGGGCAGGGTTTTGCATTCTCTTGTAAGTTGGGACTTCAGAAACCTCTTCACAGTAAATTACTTATGTAGGCAGCAGCATTGTGATTGCTGCAAACAAGATAGACGTGTTAGAATAATAACATAGAAGTATTGTAACGCTGGTGTGATTGGCTCACAGCTCCCGATGAATAGAGGTCAATATCTTCTCTTGAGTTTTACATGACTTATGATCCTCATCATCTCCTACATGGGACCCCAGCCTCAGAAAGACGTATCCCTCTGGTTAATGTGTGAGGAAGAATCCGGCATTTCCTTGCCGTGAATTATTGAGACTGGTTTCTTCACTTCAGATATGGGCTCTGCTCATTGAACCACATCTATGGTAACAGGCATTTGGACAGAGCTCTTGTCACTCACTAACTTTTGTTAGCTGATGTCAGGGGAAATATTTCCAAAAATACATTTATAGACTTTCATTACGCTTCTTCAAATGTGAAGTTGAAGATTCAGAAGTTCCATGGAAATAACCAGTCCTCCAGGTATGAAACCTTTAAGGATGTGACTGGCAATGCAGTGTGCAGGAGTCTGAAGCGCTATCCTGATGTCCTCCCGATGTGAAGGCAGGATGGGAATATGAAGATCTGATAGGACAGTTGATGCCATGCAGTGATACCTCTGAGGCAGAGATATACAACTAGCAGATTGCTGGTCAGGATCTATCAGGTGGGAAGGTTACAGAGTGTATATTCCATGTATTGTTGAGGACACCAAGCGTCTGATAAAGAAGAGAAGGACCTGGCCAATCTGAAGAGAAGGACCTCCTTCTTCTTATTGTTGATATTACACCAGGCCAGATGCACTAACTCCTCCGGTTTTGAGTTAAGTGGCTTTTTACCGACTCATGGAAGGTGTTGCCTGTGTCTGAACCAACCCTGTGTACCAAGTCGATGTGATGGAATGATAAACTCTTCCCGCTCTTCCTGGATTTTTGAGTCTTTATATCTTGAAAATGACAGGGCTTGCAGTCAGGATATTGCCTGACTGTGCAACAAATACTTTAGACAAAAAAAAACATTGAAAATTCAAATAATCCTTTTGGTGGAGCGTCCTTATTCCAGAGCTTTGTCCGTACACCTCTTTTTGCCACGACCAAAGCAACCAGGACTTCAGAGGAATCCTTAATGCTGGTAATAGAAGCATCAGATAGGTATTGTGACAGATTACATGGCCAGTAGTGGCACAGAGTAGGATTTCATCCCTTGGTCACTGGACCTCTAATGCCGTTATCAGGTGTGGTCCATCCACGCTGAAGATATATAGACAGGACTGGGTGAGTAGGGAAGACGTCATCATCAGTGACTGGAAAGTAGAATCATCCTTTCTCTATCGTTTCCCTTCAGGATCTTTAGTGGATTCCACTGGTGGTTACATTCTCCTTCCTCAGAAGGAAGATCTGGTCTGGGTCATCAGATTTAATCTCTGAGATTTAATATTCCTAAAAACTAGAATCTGCAATAGAGGGTGATGTCTGGAGATCTAGAAGAAAAGGAGATGATCCATGATAAGAAGGCTTGGGCCTGGGATCTGTGTGGATCTCTGGATCTGTATCCTAGGGTAAACACAGGAGAATAGATACAAGACTCATTTTAATAGGCAATGGGTTCGGACATAACCTCTGCCTAGTTTTCCTCCTCTTTCCACCTCTCATAGGGGTCTGTGACAGCCGCTCAGGAGAGGACATCTAGTGAAAACACAAAGGACACATTAGTATGAGGTAAAGATGTGTACAGACAAGCCATATGCAGCCTACATCACTGTATGAGGAGTTCTGCTGTTGGGATATGAGAGGATCACTCTCCAATGCCATTCATATAGAGCAGACTATGGAGAAAATACATAGAAGCAGAACTTGGTATCTGGTATCAGTCTGCTCTGTATCATTATTACAGTATGTCACTATGTATACAGATCATAGATACCTGCACATCTCACCAGACAGAGGATTTGGGTACAGTGTATAACACACAGGCCATGCTCATTACTTACCGGAGGCTGAGTGCATGCTCATCACATACCAGAGGCTCATTACATACTGGAGGTCTAGTCCAGAGAAAATGGTTAGTAAATTCAGTGTAAAGATCACAGATTATACACATGAAATACCGGTAGGATAATTCTAAGTCAAGCAGAGCTCACAGACTCTGCATATAAACCTTGGTGTCAGGGCGCAGGAGTTACTTGAAATGCAATAAAGATCTATGCTTTTAGCAAGGTAGACATTATACCTGAGCATTCTGCAAGGATACATAGGAGACCTGAGCACTCAGCAGGTAGACATTATACCTGAGCATTCAGCAATGATACATAGGAGACCTGAGCACTCAGCAGGTAGACATTATACCAATGCATTTAGCAGGGATACATAGGAGACCTGCACATTCAGCAGGTAGACATTATACCAATGCATTTAGCAGGGACACATAGGAGACCAGAGCATTCCTCTTACGTGGTCCTGCAGAGGGCAGAGGTTATCTGGCAGCTGAGACCTGCTGTGAGGTTGCATGATATAACTGCAACGGGTGAATGCAAATTGAAAATGCACAAATACATAGCAATGGCTGACACATGTGCACAAGAAACACCAGAATGTCCAGGACAGGACGCAGGCCAAGCAAGTGCTCACAATCTATATCCAGGGAGCAGACATGTAAAGCTCCCTGTACTACAAGTGATATCAGGACATGCGGATATCTCTGTACAACATGTGGTAACTGTGTGAATACTGTACAATATGCAGAGATCTCCAGCAGGAGAAAACAGGTTAAAAAACCATATAACATATATCACAGGAGGATGAGAGACCAGTAGACGGTATACAGCGGACGGTATACAGCCTGGATATACTCACTGATACAATGTGCTGCCTCCATCTTGATCAACAAATGGTTAATACCAGGAGCAGCGCTGAGTTGCGTCCTATGCAGGAGGCGAACTAAGCTTCGGATGGTGAGGCACGCAGGGTTAATGAACCACAAGGCCCAGCAGGTAGGAGATGCAGGAGCAATCTCATGTGTCAGTCATGTGTGGTAGATACTTAACACATTCTGAATTATCACCCCTGTAAGGGCCGGATGGCTGTACAGGCTCTTACCTGGGCTGCGGCCTACGCAGGAGGCAATCCAGGCGTCCGATGATGAGGCACGCAGGGTGATGAACCACAAGGCCCAGCAGGTAGGAGATACTAGCAGTGATCTCCTGTGTCAGTAATGTGTGCTGGATACTCAACACAATCTGAGCCATTACCCCTGTAAGGGCAGGATAGCTGTACAGGCTCTTACCTGGGCTGCGACCTATGCAGGAGGGGATCCAGGCGTCTGCTGGTGAGGCACGCAGGGTGATGAACCACAAGGCCCAGCATGTAGGAGATGCAGGAGCGATCTCATGTGCGGGGTACATGGTGGCTGATACACACCACAGCCTCAGCTATTACCCCTGTAAAGACAGGATAGCTGTACAGGCTCCTCCGGGACGAGGGACCGCATGCAAGCGTATACAGCCCGGGCCGGTCCATCCAAGTGTTCTGTGTAAAGACACAGAGGACCTAGAAAACTTATTACCTGCATAGTTTTCCTTCTGTGTAGACACACAGGACCCGAACTCTTCTCTCATACCTAAGAGAAAAAGAAATACGAGGGTTGTGTGTGTGCTCCGGCCTTATATAGGTGGAGTCAGCCAAGACACTAATTGTTTAATTGTCTACTACTGCTTCTGAGTTGTACCTAGGGGAAGAATCCCGTATGTGTGCTGCCGAACGGACGAAAAAGAAAGCAGGTATATCCTTGTATATAGGGACAGTATTATAGTAGTTATATTCTTATACATAGGGGGAAGCATTATAGTAGTTATATTCTGTAGACATAGGGGGCAGTATTATAGTCGTTATAGTCTTGTACATAGGGGGCAGTATCATACTATTATATTCTAGAACATAAAATGCAGTATTATAATATATTTTTCTTTAGGGGCAGTATTATGCTAGTTAAATTCTTGTTTATCAGAGAAGGTATTGTAGTAGTTTTTTTATATATTAGGCAGTATTAAGTTGTGTTCTTTTAAAAAAGAAGCTTTATTCCTGGCAGTATGAGTCTCTTTCGCTGCGCTGTACATGTTGATTTAGATCATCTATAAACAGTTTGTTTTGAACCTGCCCACAGAATGGGAACACTTTAAAAAAATTTTCCAGGGCCACTTTAAATTCCCTTGTCCACCCCTGCGTGTGTGTGTATTTGTATGTGTAGCATATATATAGTGTGTATAGAGTTTATATGGTGCAGTGTTTATAAATTTGTGTTATGCACATGTAGTGTATGTGTGCTTATGTTTGTGCAAAGTATATTTGGTATATGTGTATTCTGAAGAATAACATGTGGTATGGGGCAAGCAGCGAGGGTTTAGGTATATGGGGGGGCCTGTTTCTAAGTTTGGACTGGGGCCCACTGGGGTCTTGTTATGCCACTGTTTATCGGTTTTCATGCTGTAATGTATTATTTGGCCTGCACAGGAAAAGTTGTAAAAACAAAATTTCTACGCAAAAGGCGTAACAGTGTTTTTGTCAATTGTAATACAATATGTACAGAATTTGCTGACACTAGAAAGTTCCATTTGTACCACAGATAACAAGCCCTCATTTGGCTATATAAATGTAAAATAAAAAAGCAATGGGTTTGTAATGTGAGGAAGCTTTAATCATTAACGTTTATTGTATATACAGGAAGACTGACAAAACGGCTTTTGTAAATGATCAAGCTGTCAAATAATTTTAGGAAAAAAGTAATTGGGTAGGATATTGATATAGCAGTGCCACCCTGGTTGTCAAAATAAAGAGATTGGTTTGATTTAATTTTATTTGTGTTTTTATTGCCATGATGTGGACATCAGATCTTTTGACATATGCAGCTAGGCGTATTAATATTAGATTTTGCATATTTCAGCTCTAACAAATCCTTCCACAAATTACACAAGAGTCAGAGATAATTATAATTAGCATCCTTCAGATTGATTTACCATATTCATTCCCCATATTGTCTTGTAAAATATTTGTGAACACTGAAGAAATAAAGATAAGAAACTGCAATAATATGTTTCCAGTTACAGTAATGAAATGCTATTTATTACAACTTACTCTAATTAGGCCCCTATTACTCAGCCACTATAATTCCATTAAGAAATGGTTTATGTAGAGGAATGTCTCTATCAGGAATGCAAGTGTTCAATATAATTATTATTTATGCCCTTGTATTGTATGACTAAAAAGATTTATTTAATTTTCCCTGGAAAAGAGCTGTACATTCCAACAAATTAGCTGGTTAAAACCCAACACTATTATATAATGAAATTTCTCCTTACACATTGTTAAGGAGGTTGCACTGGTTTCGGACGCCATCTTGACTACTGTTCGCCATCTTAGATACAGCGGCGATGTTCCCTGACCATTGTCAAGTTAATGTCATGATTCAAACTTCATTTTATGTAACATGTTTGCTCGCCTGTCAGCTAATACCCTTTGACATTTAATGAGAAGCCAGTCTGTCCTCGAAGCTGCATAATAATATGATTCTGGAGCCACTTATCATCTCCTTCTCAGCAAACTAGTATAAACAATATCTGTGTACAAGGTCTCTGAGAACTGCGCACAATTAATTAATAGTTTTTCCCAGAATGTGCTGATGGCCAATAGGTTTGCAGTATACTATTCACGCCCCTTTGATGATTCTTCTGTTATATATTATGCATTTTGATTATTAAAGGAGAGAAGATCTTGACTAAGAGATTGACGTGTATGTCTTGGTCCTTATGTTCAATCATGAAAGGGTTAATTAGGACTCACCTTACAAAAGTCAAGAGGGCTGTTGGGGCCCTGCATAAAAATCCCTAACACACATTGGGGCACATTTACTCACCCGGCCCATTCGCGATCCAGCGGCGCGTTCTCTGCACAGGATTCGGGTCCGGCTGGGATTTAAGATGGTAGTTCCTCCGCCGTCCACCAGGTGGCGCTGCAGCGCCGAAAATAATCTTAACGCCCCGGAATGCACCATCCCATAGAAGGTGAAGGTGAGCGCTCCCCAAGCGACACATTTTCGGTTTTTAAATGCGGCGGTTTTTCCGAATACGTCGGGTTTTCGTTCGGCCACGCCCCCCCGATTTCTGTCGCGCGCATGCCGGCCCCGATGCGCCACAATCCGATCGCGTGCGCCAAAAACCCGGGGCAATTCATGTACAAGCGGCGCAAATCGGAAATATTCGGGTAACACGTCGGGAAAACGCGAATCGAGCCCTTAGTAAATGACCCCCATTATTTAAGGTTTTACATCCAATGGTTCTAAGGAGATTCTATGATTTAGGAGAACATTTTCTTAATGAAATTCACTGTTTTAAAGATTGTTTTCATTATGAGAAAAACTCAAAAAAATGGTTCATAGATGATTTTATTTAAATAGTGTAACTACTAGTTTAACTCCGTAATGACGGCTGCATTGTCTTTTTACGGTGGCCAGTAAGGTACTTCTTGTTATGTGCCACCTTTCTATGACGCTGCAAGAAAATTTCAGGACATTACATTTTATTAGTGCTGTGGCCCCAGCACCAGCCCCAGCAATAGCACCCAGGATTGAAATAGCTCTAATACTGGGTGTTTAACCCCTTAGACACCACAGTCAAACATAAAATATGTTGTCTAAGCGGGTGCAGAGGGAGCACTATAATTGCACAGTGCCGATGGGGATGCACAATAGCCCAAGGTCCAGTGAAGGACCACAGGGCTGCCTGTGACAACTATCTATTTGGCCAAGTCAAAGGGGAGTGTGGGCCAAATATATGCCTGTTACTGGCAGATATAATGCCCCAATAGGCATTTTTTGATCATCCCTCACACAAAAAATTATATTAATTTCACAAAACAAAACATCAGATTTGTGTTTTTTTTACTGCACAGAAAGAGTTAATAAAAGCTGCCCAGGACCTGGACGGCCTGGAACTGCAGGAGGAGCAAGGAGGTCTGGACAGGGCTGGATTAACATTGGGGCTCCTGCTCCAGGCTCTGCAAATCAACCTGTTCAGGGGGCCCTGGAGAAAAGCTACAATGATAATTAAAATTTCTTCTCCTTTTTTAAATAGTATTAGTGTCATCAGGATGCCAATATGATTGCAAACTTAGTCCTTTGCAACAAGCTGCTGTTTAAATTGCTATGTTGGCAATTTGTGTGAGTTTTGGTTGTAGTTTGGGCAGTGGTCTAAGCTTTCAGCAAAGCAATGCATCCTTCAGCCGCCTCCTTAGTTTGGATTTCCATTATGAGCCACAGCGGCTAACTCCCTCCACTGCATTCTCAAACAAGCCGAATCATCTGACCCATCAAGTACTGGTATCATGGATCCTGATTCTTCTAACAGGAGGGCCTCACTTAGCTCAGGAGTATATGCTCCATATCATAGCCCATTACGGGGTAAAAATAGGGGAGGTGTACACTACAATGGCAAGCAACCTGCCATCCTTAGAAACGGTACCAGAAAGATTTTAAAGTTTGATTTCTGTATAAGCAGAATACCTCCATTAACAAAACTTGCTGAATAATTTAGTGTTATAATCTATATTGGTATAGGGTATTTATCTAAAACATATCTCTGTTGTTGTATGGCAATGTTGTGGGTAGTGCCGTAGCCATGTTTTTTTATGCATTCAAATAAATGCCACTAGCTCATTGTAATGAATAGGCAAAAGCCATTCAGCCTCGGGTCAAATGAAGACTCGAGGATGTCATGGCAACCGATCGCCACCCTCCCGATGACCATGCTTTCAGTGCCGCTGGCGATTTTGCTGGCGGTAAAGAAAAGGTTAACACCCGTGATCGGTACAAGCATCGACCGCGGATGTTAGCAATCGGTCTTTGCTGCGATATGCAGCAAAGCCCATCTCTGTATGAAGAGGGCTCACGGGTCTGTGGCGGATATATCCGTCACAGAGCGTGAAGGGGTTAATATGATGTACTTTGCACCAATAAAACTAAAGAATTTATTTCCTAGGAATTGACACTAATTTATTTTAAGCATTTTACCTTTCTTATGTATTTTAAATAAATTTATGTTGTTTTATATTTGTTTAACATTCATTTAGGGAAGACAATTTTTTTCTGCATTTGTGGGTATATTTGGAGGTTAATCTTTTAATGGATACAAAAATCAATCAAAATGAATATTTTGTAAATTGAAAAATTTACAGAGATGGTCTGTTAGATTATCTATAACATTCAATACATGTGATGGGATCATTGCCAAAAAATCAACTTTAATTCAAATTCAAATGTATACAGAAGATAAATGTTTGTGAAATCATGATGGCAGAACCTTGGCACAGATAGATTGTTCACCTCTGTACATAATTGGTCACCAATTAAAGATAACAAAGAATTTTGTACAGCATTCTCAGTGTTCTGGCTCAATTTGCAGTAAAATGTTCCCTGTAGTCATTTGGTTTATTGAATGCAGTGGTCAGTAAAATCAGCTGTAAGAGTAAAAAAATCAAAGCCGGCAACATCAATAAAGCTGATTAAGCCTGCGTGCAGTGAGTAGAAATGACCCCAAAGGTATTGTGAAAATAAACTCAGGAAAAGACCTTTGATGTTAAACTTTTTCAACTCGTTTTCATCATAAAGCGATTGCAGTAGGGCCAATGGTTCATACCTCCAGATTCTATACAAAGTAATTTTTTTTTTATTCATATTTTCATTCATAGCACTTAGATTAGCAAAAAGCACAGGGTAAATATTATTATTACCTAATTTAAAAAAATCCACTTTTAGTCTACTTTACAAAGAAATTTTGTCAGCCTGCAAAACTATTTCAACTTTTGGTCAAAATTTAATGTAGATTGAGTTAAAAGCTAAAAAAAATAACAACATAAACTTGTAGCCATAACAATAGCATAATAATTCACAGTACAAAAATAATGGTACACAGGAAAGCAATAACATGAAAGAACAACCCCCAAAGACATGTGAACAGGCACCCAAAATGTAAAAAAAAAATTCAATGATGTGCAATGAATTGAAAACTCTGTGGAGTTTAGAACTGCACAGATATTAAAGATCCCTAATTTTATCCACCTTGTGCACAGGATATGCTGGTATGTCCAGCTTCTGGCCCCGCCTTACCGGTGGGTATCATCTGTATATCACAGCTGACACCCTGTCCTAACAGCCGCAAATGGAGCCGTCCCTGTTTACAAGTGTTACCCCGTTACATGCCATGGTCCAGATCATGTCTTGTAAGCGTATTCCCACCAGGCATTGGATCCCCTGGTATTCCCACCAGGCATATTTCAGCAAACACATACTGGTAAAACCCGCAATCAGTGCTATCACCAATTGCAGGTGTTAACCCATCCATCGCTATCAGTTATTAGTAATTATTAAAGTTATTAGCGCCAGAAGATGGCAAAATGAAGATTTTTTTTTTTGCACAGGAAGTTTGAATTTTTGTAAATGTATGAAATTATAATAAAACCTATATAAATATGGATTTTTGAAGTTGGGGAGTGAAAAATGGAGATGCAAAAACAAAAAGGGCCTGGTCATTAAAGGGTTAAAAAAATGCAATAAAAAGTGATTTTTAAAAATTTGTGCTCCAAAATAAGACCATAAATAAGATTTTTCATCAAAAAATTAAAAAGTTATGCCTCTGAAAAGATGCTAAAATTTACTAGATTGTCTCCAAATTAGTCTTTTTTTAGTAAAATTGGAAAAAAAAACTAAAACACATCCATATAAATGAGGTATTTTCTTAATCATGTTTTTGGATAACCTTATGTATAAAAAAATGATTTGTTCCGCAATATTCCAATGCTAATAACTTTTTAATACTTTGGTGTGTGGACCTGTGTAAGATGTCATTTGTTTTGCTACTATTTTGGGGATATTATGGAAGTTTGACAGCAAGAAAATATTTTTGAAACACTAAATGTCCTAGACACTGAAGCCAAATACATCTCTGATTGTGTCCCCCATTGAACCATGGAGACGAGGTGTCAAAACAAGACAATCATTTTAGGCATAAAACATTAATCTTTATTTATATCCAAAAACTGTTAAAATAAAATGCAGATTGCGCATAAAGCCACAGGTAATGGTACACAGAAATGAAGTAATCTCCTTGGGTACAAACGAGCATAAGAAGTAACAAACTCTCATATGCCTATTCAGGTTCAATAAAATACATGTAAAGTGGATAACACAGGGAAAAAGAGCTTTAGGAGTTCACATAAATATATCTAATATTTCCACTGCTAGGAAAAACAGAAGAAATAACATCAGGAAAGTCTTACCCATTGTTCAATCCACAACTGCTCAGGTACCGGGGATAACACCATCCCTGATGAGCTTTTCAGCTTGAATCGCCTTCGTCTGTGGCTTTATGTACAATCTGCATATTATTTTAATAGTTTTTGACTATAAATAAATATTAATGGTTTATACCTACTATTTTGAGGACTCTATTACCTTTAAATTATAATTACTGCTGAGAATAACCTTTTTTATATTTTGAAAGATCAGAACTTTGTGGATGTGACAATACTTAATATGTAATAACTGGTAATAACATGTAATATCCTGTAGTTCAATAAAGAAAACAGCTTCTCTGTGCATTTTTTCTGCTTCTTGCTCCTGCAGTGAGCAGTGTATCCAAAAACATTCAGAGGTCTCTCTGCCTCAGTCTATCGAGTGACCATGTATAATGAGTTCAGTAATTTGACACTTAGGTTCCTTTATCTCTCAGTTGTCAGTGGAGTACAGGATAGAAAGCTGGATTACACAAAATGCTATGTTTCTTTTATAAATTATTATTTATATTTTGTCAAAAGGTTTGTTACGCTTTAAAGGTAAAGTTTTGCTAGATAGTTACAAGTGAGATAAAACAAATTGAGATATCTCTATGGAAGATGAATAGATTTTCATAGAAAGCCAATCATTATGACCACCCAATGGAAAAAAAAATTGCGGTACAGGATGTTTTCAACCAAGTCATATAAATGGAGAACCACTGTGATATTGACTTTCATAAGTAAATGCATTCCAGTAGATGAGACTGTCACCTAGTTTCTAAGGAGTTAGACTCATAGAAAGCTTTGTTTCTTGCTGTCACATTGATGTATGACCCACCAGTGCCTTACTGCAGGATCTGTTTTCTACTTTTCAGCGTCTTCCTAAGAAGAAGGCAATTCTAGATCTCTGACACAAGGAATGCTGATGTCAGATTAATGTGGTGAATGCCTAATGAGATACAACTTGGAGCATTTAACATTCATTTTGCTAGGAAAATGTCTCTGAATACTACATTATTTATTTTTTCTCATATCAAGCAAAGCCTAATTCTGCACAGATTGGAAATGTAAATGCATGGCCCAATTTTCAGATCCTTTATGAATAATGGATTAGTCAATACATTTACCCACTGTAATCTGCGTAACCTACAGAGCTGGAGGAGGAAGAAGTACATGAGAGCTGAATTGAATCTTGAAAAATATATACACATAAAACTCAGCATTGGATTCATCTGAGTTTAGTGCTTCTTCACACATTATTATTTTATTTAATATTAAAGAGCAAGGAAAATTTATTTTAAAAAGTCAACAGGGGTAATATATCAAAGTTTTTTTGTCTTTCCGTTGCACCAAATGAACAAAGAACAGTGCAAAGTCACTTTGGCATAGACCCTAATACAATAGGACTAAATTCATGAATTCTTAGCGTTCTGTTTAGGCGCAAATTGACTCTGTCCCACACTGGTCTATTTGCTGCAACCTTTGATGGTATTTTGTGACTTCTTTATGCAACTGTCACAAAAAGCACACGTAGCATAAAACATTGTCAGCAGATTTATTAAGGACAAAGCCACTTTAAGGAATCTGATGGAGTGGAGTCCCAAAGACTGACATAGAACTGTTGTAAGGAGCCAGCCTAATGATAGACTACTACCAGGGTTATTTTTATACATTTAACAATGCATAGCTTTTGATCATTTGTTAGAAGCATTTGTTAAGATTTTGTGCTAACTGGTATTTTGTACAGAAAAATAATTATGATTTTACAGTTTTCAACTTGTGGTCCAAGTTACAGATCCACTCTATATTGTTAGCCCTTTTCTTATTCTCAATTATGCATGTGGTGTATTGGGGAGAACTCTATGAATTTTTGTTCACTTTTTATTGAAATTCTTATGAGTGGTACACATTGGTATTTTGCACAATTGTTTTTTCATTATGTGTTAATTGATAGCCTTTGAAGCCTCTCATAGGCTGGTAACTATAATAGAAACCATTATGCTGCACCTGGTGATGCACTATATGACATTCAGTACATTCCATCATTACACATACTAGAAAGTTAGCCAGTGAATACAATAATAATCAAGTAATGCAATTTGGGTATTTAATTCCAACTCTGAGCGACTGGCTCAGCACACTACCTACTTGCGACTGCCACTAATCAATATATGTACACCATCACAACGAATGTACTCTATTTACATGTGCAAACTGGTAAGCTAATTATTTCTTCCTTTGCAGTATCACTACTTGACTAAAATGGAATCCATCCAGACAGTGATCATTATAGCACTCTTCTTTCCTCAAGAGGGGATGTGGGATTTTGTATTTTATACCCTGGAATATGTATATGTATACTGCTACAGTCATACAACCATATACCCATACATAAGGGGGCCATCTATGAGACAATCTGCTATATATGTACAGTATATTTTAAATCAGTATATCTTGCTGCTTAGATGCAACTTTATGTATAGCCACACTTTATCTTTATCTCAATCTGCTTAGTTGATGGAATTGTCATTTGATTTTTAAAATAGACAATGAGGATTGCCTAGTATAGATACGAACCTTATAAAACCATTTTCTATGGGGGAGATTTATCATTAGGCAGTAATAAATCTCCCCCTATGTGTACATCTATATTATCCTACTTAAATATTTAATTTGCATTGTTATTCTGTTAACTACATTGTCTGAAGAAGGTCTGTCATTTCAAAATAAATATATAATAAATATAATTCCTTCGTATTAGTGTATCTGGAATTGCATTACTTGAGGACAAAGGGATTGGGCCCCTTTCTAGAACACCTATATTCTTCCTTTTTTTTTTTTTTTAAGTGTGCAGCAAGATCCTTAATGTTTCAATAGTAATCAGACACAGGATGTGGAATGTAGCAATTTACAGGAGACTAATGCTCCTTCAGGTTTATACCCCCATGAAAACTTCTCTTGGACATGTGTTATTGCCACTGAATTTGTCCATATGTTTTATGATCCCTGTAGCACATCTCCACACTGCACCCGAAAATTCCACAGTCATTTACGGTATTGTGTCCACTGGATAACAACTATGTCCCTTACAACTTCCATGATATAACAAATTTTTATCAAGTACAGGCAGCCCCCGGATTCCATACAAGATAGGTTCTATAGGTTTATTCTTAAGTTGAACTTGTATGTTAGTCAGAACACGTATATTTTGTATGTGTAACTCCAGACAAAGTGTCAGGCTTATGGGATGTGGATCCACTGGACCACTGCAAACGATGACTCAAGCCACTACCTGGGACCGGAGTTTAAGTGGTACCCGGTTTTCACCAGAGCTCGCCCGCAAAGCGGGTTAGACAAGCTGCGGAGTGGTACCACCAGGTCGTTCCTCAGGCGTGACTTGTCTGCAGTGGCGGCCAAGGTTGAGGTACAGAAACAGCAGTCAAGCTCGAGGTCACAGTCCAGGCACAGGGTCAGGGCAGGCGGCAGAGATGCAACGTCAGAGTCCAATCCGGGGTCAACAACAGGAGGTCCAAGCAGAAGGGTACAGGAACACAGCACACGACAGCAACACGGAGGAACACTGGTACACGGGAACATGGAGGAGGTCAGGTACGCAGGAGACACAAGAACGCAGGAGAAACTGGAACGCAGGAAACACTGGAACGTAGGCAAATTGCAACAGAGCTTTCTCTTTGGCTGTGAGGCACAAAGATCCGGCAGGGTTAGATGGGAGAGGCAGATATAAATAGCCTCATGGGAATCGACCAGCGCCAATCAATGATGCGCTGGCCCTTTAAATTTCCTAGAAGTGCCGCGCGGTCCCTAAGGCACGGGGCCGCGCGCACACGGAGCGAGGCCAGGACTCGGGAGTGGGGAAAGGTGAGACGCGCTGGCGCGGCGCCTGTGGGGAGCGAGAGGCACGGGTGAGCCCGCGGGTAGACTCGTGACAGTACCCCCCCCTTCGGCCTCCCCCTCTTCTTGGGCTGGAGAAATCTCTGCAGAAGATCACGGTCCAGAATATTGTCCTCCGGCTCCCAAGACCTCTCGTCCGGACCGAACCCCTTCCAGTCGACTAAGAAGAACCGCTTCCCCCTTACTGTCTTCATATCAAGGATGTCTTTTACCTCATAGGTGTCGGTGGAGTCAGCCACAGGGGTAGGAGGAGGTACTTGCCGGGAGAAGTGGTTCAGGGTGACAGGCTTGAGCAGGGAGACATGGAAGGAGTTCGGGATGCGCATGGTGGGAGGAAGGCGCAACTTGTAAGATACAGGATTGATACGGGACAGGACCTCGAAAGGACCCAAGAATTGAGGACCGAGCTTGTACCCGGGTATCTTCAGCCGGATGTACCTGGAAGATAACAGACCTTGTCCCCAGGAGAGAAGACGGGAGGAGGTCTGCGTCTCTTGTTGGCCTGGATTTTAGTGCGAGCAGACGCCCGAAGTAGAGATAAATGAGTCTGTCTCCAGACAAAACTGAGGTCCTGCACCAATTCTTCCACTGCAGGAACATCCGAGGGAACTGAGAGAGGGAGTGGTGGGCGTGGAATTCTTCCATAGACAATAAAGAATGGAGCTGCACCAGCAGATTCTTAATCCAGAGAGTTGTAGGAGAACTCTGCCCAGGGCAACAAAAAGGACCAGTCGTCCTGACGAGCAGAGACAAAATGACACAGGTAGTAGCCCAGACTCTGGTTGACCCTCTCCACTTGACCATTTGACTGAGGGTGGTAGGCTGAAGAAAAGTCCAACTTCACCTGCAGTTGGCTGCAGAGTGAGCGCCAGAAGCGCGAGACAAATTGAACTCCACGATCAGAGACGATGTGCAGGGGAAGCCCATGTAGCCGGAATATATGTTGGAAGAAGAGGCTGGCAAGACGTGGAGCAGACGGTAGACCTGGAAGAGGAACGAAATGAGACATCTTCGAAAACCGGTCTGTCACCACCCAGATGCCGATATTGCCCGAGGAAGATGGAAGATCCGTGACAAAGTCCATAGCCACGTGTGACCACGGGCAACTGGGTATCGGCAACGGAAGCAAGAGACCAGCCGGTTTTAGACGAGAAGGCTTATTTCGAGCACAGGAGGTGCAGGATCCCACAAAGTCCCGAACATCTTTGACCAAGTCAGGCCACCAGTAGTAGCGGGAAATGAGGGCCACGGAGCTTTGCACCCCAGGGTGCCCAGCCAGGCGGGAAGAATGTCCAAAACAAAATCCTCTTCCGCAGAGCAGGTCGGACATACGTCTTGCCAGGGGGAAGCTGCCGAAGATCCACAGGAGCAGCTGCAACCAACTGTTCCGGAGAGATGATATACTGAGGAACCGGCTCTTCTCCAACAACATCTGAGGCACGGGAAAGGGCGTCAGCCTTGATATTCTTCTCTGCTGGTCGGAAGTGGATCATCAAATTGAAGCGGGAGAAGAATAGTGACCAACGGGCTTGCCTGGGATTAAGACGTTGTGCTGTCTGGAGGTACGAAAGGTTCTTATCATCCGTGTAAATACAGACTGGATAGCGAGATATCGCCATTCTTCCAGGGCAAGTTTGATAGCCAAAAGTTCCTTGTCACCAATAGAGTAGTTCTTCTCTGCAGGAGAAAAAGTTTTAGAAAAGAAACCGCACATAAGTGTTCGGCCCCTGGGTCCCTTCTGGGTAAGCACAGCCCCTGCTCCGACAGAAGATGCATCCACCTCCAAGATAAAAGGCTTCTCTGTATCAGGTCTAGAGAGGAACTGGACCACTGCAGACGATGACTCAAGCCACTACCTGGGACCGGAGTCTAAGTAGTACCCGGTTTTCACCAGAGCCCGCTGCAAAGCAGGTTAGACAAGCTGTGGCGTGGTACCACCAGGTCGTTCCTCAGGCGTGACTTGTCTGCAGTGGTGGCCAAGGTTGAGGTACAGAAACAGCAGTCTAGCTCGAGGTCACAGTCCAGGCACAGGGTCAGGGCAGGCGGCAGAGATGCAACGTCAGAGTCCAATCCGGGGTCAGCAACAGGAGGTCCAAGCAGAAGGGTACGGGAACACAGCACACACGACAGCAACACGGAGGAACACTGGTACACGGGAACACGGAGGAGGTCAGGTAACACAGGAACACGGAGGAAGTCAGGTACGCAGGAGACACAAGAACGCAGGAGAAACTGGAACGCAGAAGACACTGGAACGCAGGCAAATCGCAACAGAGCTTTCTCTAAGGCTGTGAGGCACAAAGATCTGGCAGGGTTAGATGGGAGAGGCAGATATAAATAGCCTCATGGGAATTTACCAGCGCCAATCAATGACGCGCTGGCCCTTTAAATTTCCTAGAAGTGCCGCGCGCGCACCTTAAGGCACGGGGCCGCCCACACACGGAGCGAGGCCGGGACTCGGGAGCGGGGAGAGGTGAGACGCGCTGGCGCGGCGCCTGCGGGGAGCGAGAGGCACAAAGTATTTCCTGGCATCCAAAGATGTCACAGTTGGCACCGAGGTCCTTTTGTAACTAGAGGTCATCTGCAAGTCTGGTGTTCTTGGGGCTAACTATACTTTTAATTTTTTTTCCCATTTTTACTGAATAAAAAGTAATTTGGCAAAAATGTTGTTAATTTTACCATCACTGTCTTTCATGTGCATAACTTTTTTATTTTTCAATAAATCTAGTTAAGGGCTTAGTTTTTGCGAGAAGGATTGTTCTTTTTACTGTTCTTATTTTAGTGTGCATAAACCTTTTTTAATCACTTTTTTTCATTTCATAAGGCGCCTATGGCAGATTTCATGCTAGGCTGCCTATCCCGTGACCCTCGCGTTCAAAGATTTTATTCCAGCACCGATTACCGGGTATTCACTCTCCTCTACTAGTACCCCCAGGTCCTTCTCAACAAGGGACTCTCCCAGATTTACTTCCCCAAGGACATACTGTATACCTGGGGAATACAAAATCTGATAAATGTCTTAAACTGTATTTTATTGATTCATGTTGCAGACCTAGATTCCTGACTGGAAATACTCAAATATACAAGTCATATGGTGACTAGCTTTTAAAGACAATTTTTTTTTAATTGTGCCACAACTCAATGACTGTGTTGAGATGAATGTGTGGGGAGATTTTCGTTACTGGCAACCAGTGGATACAGTAGATATGGTTCATCAGAATTGACGAAACTGCCAAAAACTAACCAAAAACAAATGATTGCCTTTTTCAGGGCAGTTAGGTAGGGAGAGGAGGTTGTTATGATAAGGGACAGGTGGAATGCTCAAAGAATTGCCCTTTTACGGCACTCTAAAAAAACTGCATGTTGCTACTCAAAGAATGGTGTAATGCAGGGCCAGTGTTAGTACAATATGAAATTACAGCATCATGCAGCAATATCTTAAAGGAATACTTTTAGTACTATTTGTAGATTGTGCATCATACAGCAAAATCTGAGTATTATTTGCAGTTCCAGCATCATACAGCAATATTATAAAGGGGTAGTCTTAGTACTATTGCAGTTCCTTACTACAATTTGCATCAGTTTGATCTTGCACTATTATATATGTCACAATATTCTTCACTGCCTGCGCAGTGACACCTGAGTTGCCCGATACTCAAGAGTGCTGAGCACTGGGTGGCCACCCTGCTGGATCCACTCCAAAAGAATAGGGTAACATTTTTACTACTACAAGAGGAAATGGGTGGAGGCACTATTGGCAGTGTACCCATCCGGCTTTTAAAGGTAACTGGCAGCACCAACAAAAACGGAACACCAGCACACACTTGGGAGGGAGAGAATTACCACAATGTGGAGTGGCATATTCATTTCTCCTCAACCTTCAACACCATTGGATATAGCACGTATTATCAAGAGGCAGACTATAGCTAGCATGGTGGAAGATTATCTGTACACATGTCTCTTGGTACTGAAAGATAGGTCTTCCCCATTCAATTTATTGGTGTGAAAATTGGAAATGTGTCCAGAGCTTGCACTTTAAGTTTTCCAGATGCTGTCCTGTCCTTTGGGAAATGTGCTGTCAGAGGGTGTGTTTAGCACCACCGGTGGTGTCATCACCAACATGCAGAGTCAGTTATCTACAGCCAATGTGGACATCCGCATGTTCATTAGAAGAACCAGGCCTGGATCCCATGTGCTGTGCCAGTGAAATACTGCATTACCTGAATTTAAACTTAGTTGTATCAAAACTATCCTAGAAGGGGTTCCCGATATACTCTACATCGAGAAATAATTTCCTATTGAAGGACTGTTATTCATTGTGAATATTTTTTTCAAATATGGGGGCCGCACATTCCGTCAGCAGAGGGGTCATCACAGTGATGGGGTCAAAAAGCTCTTTTTGTATATTTTTGAAAACATATACATCACACCCAATGAAAAAAATCAGGGCTTTTTAATACTATATAAGAGATACATTGATGACCTGTTTCTAATTTGACAGGAAGATGTCAGCTCACTAACACACTCTTGCAAAATACTCAACAATAATGATTGGGGTCTCAAGTTCACCATAAATTATGGGACGGAAAAATTGAGAGTTTTTAGATTTGATGATTGGATATCTAGACAACAGATTTATTCTATGAGTGTATTTCAAAGCGTGACTTAAACATTTACCGTATACTTGGTATAATCGAGTTTTTCAGCACAAAAAAATGTGCGGAACAAACGTCCCCTCGGCTTCTTATACAGAGCTATAAACAAAAAAAGACCCACTTAAAAACAAAATAAACTTAATACTCACCCTCCGTGTCAGCGCGGCTCCCCGATGCTCGGCGCACCGCCTTACCGAGTCAGAGCGCCCCGTCTTCTTATCTTCTCCGCGGCTCCTCTGCTCTCTTTATTTCCGGCATGAGGCGGCCATGCGTTCTTCTTAGTGGCGCGAATACTATGACTCAGCAGCTGCCGCGTCATAGGATGCGCCTGCTCTGCAGAAAGAACAATGGCCGTCGTCCATGCCGGAGGAAGAGAGAAGAGGAGCCCGCAGAGAAGAAAGAAGACGGGAGCGCTGACATCGGGACACGGTAAGTCGCGCCGACTCGGGGAGCTGGCTGCATCGGGGGTGTGAGTAGTTGGTGAGTAGATAAGTTATTTTTTTAGGGCCGTGGGGGCAGGCTGGCTGTATACTACTCGGGGCTGGCGGCTGCTGTCTACTTCTAGGGGTCCTGCTGTAATTCTAGGGGTGCTGTGACTTCTAGGGGCGTTCGTACTACTAGGGGCGGGCTGTTACTATTAGGGGCTTGCTGTAAATTCTAGGGCCTTTGCTGTTATACGTCTAGGGGATTGCTGATAATACTGGGCTTGATGTATACTACTAGGGGTGCTGTATTATACTACTAGGGGGCTGCTGTATACTACTAGGGGCGATGCTGTCAAACTAGGGGCTGCCTAATGTCACTACATGGGGGACGGCAGAGGCCTGTAGACCTACTGGGGGGGTTTGACCAATGCATTTCCCACCCTCGGCTTATACTCGAGTCAGTAGTTTTTCCCAGTTTTTGGTGGAAAATTAGGGGTCTCGGCTTATACTCGGGTCGGCTTATACTCGAGTATATACAGTACCTGGATTTCAGGAACAACCATCATAAAAGATGGCTTAAATATATACTATACAGCCAATTTCAGAAGACTAGGAAGGAACTGTTCCAAAACATCTACATGCAAAAAACAGTATCTAATTTTAGAAAAAAGGTTCAAAGAAAAAGGCTACCCTCATAATTTGGTGAAAAATGCCAAAATTAGAGCAGGCACTCATAGCCAATTGGAAAGTCTAGTCTAAAGGATCTGGAGGCAAAAAATTAATAGATAAAACCCAACAACTTACATTTATCACTACATTTAGTATGGATACTAGGGAAAACTTTAACCCCTTAACGCTGAAGCCACTTTTCACCTTCCTGACACGGCCCATTTTTTCAAATCTGCCCTCTGACACTATAAATGGTTATAACTTTGGAACGCTTTAACATATCCAAGTGATTTTGAAATAGTTTTCTCGTGACACTTTGTACTTCATCTTAGTTAAAAAATTTTGGTGGTATGTTTTGCATTTATTTATGAGAAAATCAGATATTTGGTGAAAATTTGGAAAAATTAGCAATTTTCGAAATTCAAAATTTTCTACTTTTTCCACACATGAGTCATAACACCAAAAAACGTAATAACTAACATTCACCGAATGTCTACCTTATGCCTCCGTGGTTTTTTATGCATACTCTTATTTTTGTAAGATGTTATGGGGCTTTGAACGTCACGTGCAATTTTTCACATTTTCATAAAAAAAGCAAAATCCTGCTATTGAGGGACCTGCTCAGGTTTCAAGTCAATTTGAGAGGCCTAAATAAAGTAAAACCCCATAAATTACTCCATTATAGAAACTACACCCCTCAACGTATGTAAAACAACTTTTATGAAGTTTGTTAACCCTTTAATTGGTTTACAGGGGTTAAAACCAAATCTGATGCAATTTTGAAAAAAAAATATTTTTTTTTGGCTAAATGAATGTGTTTTTCAAAAAATGTACAATTAAACTTGAGATTGTAAAATTATTGGAAATTAAACTTACAATTTTTACATTCTGCAGTGCCTGATTTTGAACTTAAAATTGTAAAATTACACATTACCGTAATTTAAACTGGAAATCGACAAATACTGCAGTAGCTTAATTTGAACTGCAGTGAGAGGAAGTATTTGTGGTTTTTCCATTGCTTCTTTAATCCACTATGTAAATAAGTTGATATGCTTGATCCATCACTTTTGTAAATCTCTCCATGCAGAAAACTATAAAAATAAAAGTGCATAATACAATATTTTCTAGCTCAATATCAAACAATCTTTATAGGTCCAATGAGATACCTTCAGGACAACACCTACCCAGGCAACAGCTGTTATTCTGTGGACATTGATGTTGTAAAAGTAATTAATGCCACTTATTGACTTCCCAGAACAACATATGATGCTCATCATACCCCTATCATTAGTATACATGATGATGGTTTACATACTCTTCCTCACAGATGCTATGCTCAGCATGAAAAACCATCCGCAGAGTCATAACGAATGTGTTTTATGTCCAGAATTTTTCTCTGGAAATGAGACTTTATTGCAAGGGATCATTACTCTAAATGAGTTATCCACGCACCATTGGGTGAGTGCCACTGTTCTAAAAATTGTCTGTCAACAGTAATCATATTTTTATACAATATATATCTTTATTTACACATTTCCTTATAAAAGTCATTGGGCCTGATCTATTAAACTGGTTGCACCAGTTTTCTGTCTGACTTTGCACTAGAAAGAATATAGAAACTGCTTGCACATGTCTTTATGAAGTGTCTGCACTAGTTTCATGGCAATGTTGCACTGTATCCCCTGTGCCACAAAATTATGCACGTAAAGGAACGTTCCAGTGCAGAGTTGGACAATGCACCACATTTATTACTGTGAAATGACCGTGCACTGGTATTCAATAATCAGGTGCACAATGCACATTAGTAAGGCAAACTGCAATTTGTGCAGTTTGCATCACTATTGATAAATGTGGCCCATTGTCTCATCAATACACCCCCTACAGTGACAACTCAAATGATTTTCTCTTCATATTGTGGGATCTTTCGATATATAACTCCACATATTAAGTAGCTCAAACAGTGCTGCTGAGAACAGGTGGCTTGTGATCTGTTGGTTTCATTCTGTGCACCGATAACATAGTTGAATATTTATATGCATGGCTAGCATGTAATTTCTGTAGAATAAAAAGCTCATCCTGTACATCTCGGATACTCTAGAATTCCCTACCAGATTAGGTAACATTGTCCCCCACCTTTTTTGCGTTTTCATTTTTCACTCCCCACCTTCAAAAATCTAACTTTTTTTATTTTTCTATGTAAAGAGCTGTGTTTGGGCTTGTTTTCTGCGTAATAAATTGCATTGCATATTGATGGTATTGAATATTCCATGCCGTGTACTGGGAAGTGGGAAAAAACTTCTGAATGCAGTGAAAATGATGAAAAAACGCATTTATGCCATATTCTTGTGGGCTTGGAGTTTACAGCTTCACTGAGCACCCCAAATGGCATGTCTACTTTATTCTTTGGTTCGGTAATAACTTTTTCATACTTCAGTGCACTGAGCTGTGTGTGGTGTCATTTTTTGCAAATTTTGATGACGATTTTTATGCTATCATTTTGAGGACTGTACAACCTTTTGATCACTTATTATAGAATTTTTTTATATTTTTTAAAATGGCAAAAAAGTGTCACTTTCGACTTTGGCTGCCATTTTTCGTTACGGGTTAAACCCTGTGAAAAATTGTAATTTTATTTTGATAGATCAGACATTTTGGGACGCGATGATGAAAAACATGTTTCTGATTCTTACTGTTTATTTTCTTTTATATGTGATCTAGGGAAAGGGGAGTGATTTAAACATTTACTTTTTTACCATTTTTTACAATTTTTTTTAGGTTTTTTACTTTCTTTTACTATTATTTCAGATCCTCCAGGGTAATTTAACCCTGCGGGGTCCGATTGCTAAAACTATATACTGTAATACTACTGTACTGCAGTATATACCAATATTACAATGATTTCTAATAGCCTGCCATCTGCTGGCTATTATAGATCATTGCACATGGCAAGCCTGTGAGTCTCAATGAGACTGTAGGCTGCCATGCCAACTGATCGCCACATTCCGATGGCGTAAAAGGGGGCGGCAATCCAAGATAGCGGCGCCCATATAAGTTGGGTGCTGCTGTTGGTGCCAGAACTGACTGCGGCAGTATAAGGCGGGTGTCAGCTGTGTATGGGAAGAGCTCAGCTCGTGAGCTCCCTCCATACACCCTTTGCAGCACGAGGTCGCAGAGCTGTTAAAACAGGGCCAGGAAAAGGTATAGGTGAGGGTAGGTGATTGCCTAGGACAACACCCTCTCTCCCATCTCTGGGGGCAATGTCCCGGCCCTCAATAGTAATCTGTGGTATGTGCATCTTTAAGATGCACATATTACTAGTTACTGGACATAATGGGGGTCATTTATTAAGGGCCCGATTCGCGTTTTCCCGACGTGTTACCCGAATATTTCCGATTTGCGCCGCTTGTACATGAATTGCCCCGGGTTTTTGGCGCACGCGATCGGATTGTGGCGCATCGGGGCCGGCATGCGCGCGACAGAAATCGGGGGGGCGTGGCCGAACGAAAACCCGACGTATTCGGAAAAACCGCCGCATTTAAAAACCGAAATGTGTCGCATAAGGACCGCTTACCTTCACCTGGTCCAGCTCGGTGCATTCCGGCGCGATGAGTTTACTTTCAGCGCAGCAGCGCCACCTGGTGGACGGCGGAAGAACTACCTTATTAAATCCCGGCCGGACCCGAATCCAGAGCGGAGAAGCCGCCGCTGGAACGCGAATGGACCGGGTAAGTAAATTTGCCCCAATGTTACTGCTGCCTGCACCCTCTGTGTGATTAAGTAATGACCAGCACCGCCTGGGTCATAGATAGGATGCAGGCAGCAGTTTAATTTAGGTTCCACCCTGGAAGAGGAGTACGCTGGTGCAATGAGAGGACTACAGGTAGGTGAGCATTATTTTTTTTAATTGACGCTGGGCTACCTATATACCGGGGCATGTACTGGGCTACTTATATACTGGGGACATGTTCTGGGCTGCATATATATACTGGTGGTATGCTCTTGGATATATATACACTCACCGGCCACTTTATTAGGTACACCTGTCCAACTGCTCGTTAACACTTAATTTCTAATCATCCAATCACATGGCGGCAACTCAGTGCATTTAGGCATGTAGACATGGTCAAGACAATCTCCTGCAGTTCAAACCGAGCATCAGTATGGGGAAGAAAGGTGATTTGAGTGAGAAAGGCAACAGTGACTCAAATCGCCACCCGTTACAACCAAGGTAGTCAAAAGAGCATCTCTGAACACACAGTACGTCGAACTTTGAGGCAGATGGGCTACAGCAGCAGAAGACCACACCGGGTGCCACTCCTTTCAGCTAAGAACAGGAAACTGAGGCTACAATTTGCACAAGCTCATCGAAATTGGACAGTAGAAGATTGGAAAAACGTTGCCTGGTCTGGAGGCATGTTCTCGACTACTTACATACTGTTGCATGTGCTGGCCTTCAGGGGGCATAGCTGAATTACATATACACTGGGGGCATGTGCTGGTTTGGGCTACCTATTTACTTGTATATACTGGAGGCATGTGCTGGCCTGGGCTTCCTATTTACTGGTTACTAGTGCTAGGCTTCATATACACTGAGGATGCTGTGCTATCTGAATTAATGAGGTAGCACTGGTGTTAAATATAAATTAGGAGGAAATTTTATGGTAGTATATATTATAATACAGACAGTCCCCGCGTTACGTACAAGATAGGTTCTGTAGGTTTGTTCTTAAGTTGAGTATGTAAGTCGGAACTGTATATATAACTGTTATAGTTGTTTAGTGTAGCCTAGGACTAAAGTACAGTAAATTACCAACATAAAGAGGTCCGTTTGTAACTAGGGGTCATCTGTAAGTCGGGTGTTCTTAAGTAGGGGACTGCCTGTATATTGAGGGGTCACATTATATTATATCTATATATTGGGGGCCCACTGTAGTCATTTTGAAGAGCACAATATTTGACTGTGATTTTTTTTTTAGGGACAGAGTGTGTAGCAAATTGTGTATTTATGAGGATTGCCAATTATGAGAAGACTACCACGAAGAAGACCAGGTGACCCCATTCTGTGGGTGGGGTCCAAACAAGTAGGCATGAGCTTGTGATGTGGTGTTTTTACTTAACTCCACGCAAACTGTTTATGGATGGTCTAAATCTATATCTACTCTAATCTATATCTAATCTAATGGTCTAGAAGTACTATAATACTGCCCCCTACGTGCAAGAATATAACTACTATAATACTGCCCCTATGTACAAGAATAAAGAGGATGCGGTTTCTAATTCTGAAAATGTATTGACTCTCCCGTGGTTCAAAGAAGAAATTCGGCGTGGTACATTCCAAAAGTATTTATTCAAAACCTGTACATAAAAACTATAAAATCACAAGACTTATTGATTTTATAGTTTTTATGTACGTTTTGAATAAATATTTTTGGAGCGTACGGCGCCACATTTCTTCTTGGATATTCAGGAGAGTCAATATGTTCTCAGAAATTAGAAATCGAATCCTTTTCGTTACTTGGTCGGTGTCCACATCGAGACAACCTCCCGGCGGTAGCGCCACGTTCTGACCTGTAATAACTTACACATGAGTTGTGCCATCAGCACAACGACACAAGGTGAATGCAAAATTGTACACTGACTATATAGATAATCCGCACATTGAGTGCCCCCAGCCAGGGCAGCCATCAGGAAATTCGGGGCCCCATACAGCAAAAGTGTCTGGGCCCCAACACACCCCAAAACCGAACAAGCCTCCTGCCCCCCGCAGTGACCTTTCACAAACAGGGTTTGAGGCCTGTTGCTACGACAAGGCACACTCTTCTGGTAGATTGCCAATAGGAGTCATACTTTTGGTCAAGTATATTTATTATAGTGCAAATATGGCATCAAAAACTAAAGCATGGTGAACAGTAAACATATAAAAGTGTTTAACTTTTGCTAGTAATCAAGGTCTATGAAACACTGCTTGTTATGTATAAGGCTGTGTTCATGGGTGCTTTTACACGTAGCGTGTTTGCTGCGTGTTTCTCAGGACGGACCTGCCCAGAAAACCCACTGCGGGTATTTTCCTTGTTGACTATAATGGGATCGGAATAAATCCGCAGTAGTATTGGATTTGTGGATTGTCAATGGGGAAAATACCCGCAGCGGGTTTGCTGAGCTGGTCCCGAGAAACACGCAGCGGGAAACATGCAGCAAACATGCTACGTGTGAAAGCATGATTGCTGATTGCTGCCTCCATTGCAAGTGACAGACCATGGGATGCCTTACATTATTTATTTGGAAGATGGGAAAAGGGCTTTTTTGAAGTTTTATTATGAGGGGGATTTATTGTACAAAAACCTTTTATTTCATATATGTTTAGGTGCCCACAGTAGGGCTAGTACCATTTAAAAGAGCCCTTTCACCAAATCCTTAGGACTTGTTCACATTGTATGGTGTGAAACTACAGCTCCCAGTATGGCCTGAAGAAGTGTAAAGGGATACTGAAAGTTGTTGTTGCATAAAACAATGCTACCACCCATCATTAGCTGTACATCACCCAGGTGACTACAACACTCATCATACACAGTCAGTAGCAGAATAATCATTTCCATTTAGTTACTTACAGGTGACGTCTTCTCCTGAGTTCTGAAGCTTTATTCTTTCTTAGTTCTGTAGCTTTATTCTTTACCAACACATTGGCATCCTGCAGACTGACACAGACTCATCTCAGTGCCACATGCTGTGCCCTGAATAAAACAGCAGCATTAGTGCTACACACAGCAGGGCCCCCAATAGTAATGCTACATACTCCGAGCCCTATGTATATAGTGCCACATACACTGTGCCCTCTGTATATAGTGCCATATGCCCTCTGTGTATAGTGCCACATTTTAACAATGCGCCGGGCGGTGAGAGGAGCGTCCCATGTCCCGCCGTCAGCTCTAGCGGAGGCGCTGCACAGCGAGGAGCAGTCGGTGTCTCCATCCCATCCATCGCTATGCCGCCCCGGGTGTCCGTGCAGCGCAGCATATAGTGGACTCCGAACTTCCTCTCAAACAGGCAGAAGCGTCCTCCCTCCCCTCAGTGACGACGGCAGCCAGGCGCCTCCCCTCTGCCTTCACCTCACAGGTGTTACAAGGAGCGACGCCCGGCTCCACCTGTACATCAGCACACCTATGCAGCACTCTCATTATAACCTTCTACTGACACATAAAGGTGACTGCCCAGTCTGGTGCCGGCGTCCAATCTAAGTACAATCAGAAATGTTATGTGCCCCCCTCAGTGCATCCCAGTGCACATACAGTTTGCCATTCTGCACCCGGGATTCTAGCATATTACTGCCTGAGGCGAAACTAAAATGCTGCCTCCCCCCTCAGTAGCTACTCCTATTCCACTGTGTGACTGACTACAGATTATGAGAGTCATTAGTGGCATCCAGGGCCAGATTAAGGGTCCCAGGGGTATGGAGCACTTAATTTAGGATGGGCCCCCCAGCTCGGCACCCACGCCGATCCACATAGTTATCCGGTTTCAAATATCAGCGCTATACTATTACCAGATAATGATACCTCAATATGTCACCAATTAAAACTACCATAAAACCAATATTCCAAACAATTCCAAAAGATCCGTCTAAACTGGACCACAGCATTACCACAACATAAAGAAAATACCAACTTCCTGATAATGAACACAAGACTCTATACACAGACCAGGATTACCAATCATTTACCACATATAAACTCCATTATTGATAAAACTTTACCGCCATATGTTATAATACAAAAAACCACCCTGCAAGGTACAATTTCACTAATGACACCTCTGTACAAGGCCCAAATAATAACATTACATCCTGATTATCACCACTACATAATGACTGAATAATACTGCAATACTATATGTAACCTACACACAGACCAGTATGTACCACCATATAGTAGTAGATACCAGTCCTGTACAGAGGCTGCAGTGTCATCCAATGACTTACAGTTAGTCCCCAATGTTGTCTCTTCCTTCCTGTTTGATCTTCCAGGAGACTTCTTCCAGCCACAATTCATCTCTGCTGGTTTATAAAACAGACATGATTGGCATCATCCTATATACACATATATCATATATACCCCTCATACCACAACGTACACACTGTACCCAACATTATATATCCTCACACCACAACTGATCACAGTGTGCCCCCCACATATCATATATATCCCTCACACCATAACTGACCACACTGTGCCCCCAGTATATCATATATATCCCTCACACACAACGACCACATGTGCCCCCACATAATAGAATATCCCTCACACCATACTGACCACACTGTGCCCCACATATATCATATATACCCTCACACCACAACTGACCACACTGTACCTCCCATATATATCATATATACCCCCTCACACCACAACTGACCACACTGTGCCCCCACATATATCATATATACCCCTCACACACAACACAACTGACCACACTGTACCCCCCACATATATCATATATACCCCTCACACCACAACTGACCACACTGTACCCCCACATATATCATATATACCCTCACACCACAACTGACCACACTGTACCCACATATATATATGTACCCCTCACACACACAACTGACCACACTGGCCCACCACATATATCATATATACCCCTCACACACACAACTGACTACACTGTGCCCCCACAATATCATAATACCCCTACACCAACAACTGACCACACTGTACCCCACATATTCATATATACCCCTCACACCACAACTGACCACACTGCCCCACACTACATATATACCCCTCACACACACAACTGACTACACTGGCCCCCACATATATATATATACCTCACACCACAACTACTACAACTGGCCCCCACATATATCATATATACCCTCACACCACAACTGACCACACTGTACCCCCACCTATATCATATATACCCCTCACACCACAACTGACCACACTGTGCCCCCACATATCATATATACCCCTCACACCACAACTGACCACACTGTGCCCCCACATATATCATATATACCCCTCACACACACACTAATCACACTGTGCCCCCAATATATCATATATACCCCTCACACCACAACTCACCACACTGTGCCCCCACAATATCATATATACCCCTACACCACAACTGACACACTGTGCCCCCACATATATCATATATACCCCTCACACAAAACTGACCACACTGTGCCCCACATATATATATTATCCCTACACCATAAACTGACCACACTGTGCCCCCACATATATTATATATACCCCTCACACCACAACTGACCACATTGTAACCCCCACTATATATCATATATACCTCCACACCACAGCTAGACAACACTGTGCCCCGCATATATCAATATACCCCTCACACACAACTGACCACACTGTGCCCCCACATATCATATATACCCTCACACCACAACTGATCACACCGTACCCCCACATATATCATATATACCCCTCACCCCACAACTGACTACACTGTACCCCCCACTATATCATATATTCCCCTCACCAACAACTCACCACACTGTACCCACATATATCATATATAACCTCACACCACAAACTGACCACACTGCCCCCACATTATCATATATACCCCTCACACCACAACTGACTACACTGTGCCCCCACATATATCATATATACCCCTCACACCACAACTGACTACACTGTGCCCCCATATATCATATATACCCCTCACACCACAACTGACCACACTGTGCCCCCACATATTATATATATACCCCTCACACCACAACTGACCACACTGTGCCCCCACATAATCATATATACACTCACACCACAACTGACCACATTGTACCCCCACATATATCATAATACCCCTCAAGCACAACTGACCACACTGTGCCCCCACATATATTAATAAATACACCCTCACACCACAACTGACCACACTGTGCCCCCACATATCATATTTACCCCTCACACCACAACTGATCACACTGTGCCCCCACATATATCATATATACCCCTCACACCACAACTGACTACACTGTGCCCCATATATCATATATACCCCTCACACCACAACTGACCACACTGTACCCCACATATATCTATATACCCCTCACAGCACAACTGACCACACTGTGCCCCCACATATATCATATATACCCCTCACACCACAGCTGACCACACTGTGCCCCACATATATCATATATACCCCTCACACCACAACTGACCACACTGTACCCCCACATATATCATAAATACCCCTCACAGCACAACTGACCACACTGTGCCCCCACATATATCATAAATACCCCTCACACCACAACTGACCACACTGTGCCCCCACATATATCATATTTACCCCTCACCCCCCCCACAAATGATCACACTGTGCCCCCATATAATATTATACCCCTCACACCACAACTGACTACACTGGCCCCACATATCTATATTACCCCTCACACCACAACTGACCACACTGTACCCCCATATATATCTATATAATATATACCCCTCACACCACAACTGACCACACTGTGCCCCCACATATATCATATATACCCCTCACACCACAACTCACCACACTGTGCCCCCGCCCCATACAGCAAAAGTGTCTGGGCCCCAACACACCCCAAACGAACAAGCCTCCTGCCCCCCGCAGGTGACCTTTCACACAGGGTTTGAGGCCTGTGCCGACAAGGCACACTCTTCTGGTAGATTGCAATAGGAGTCATACTTTTGGTCAAGTATATTATTATGTGCAAATATGGCATCAAAAACTAAAGCATGGTGAACAGTAAACATATAAAGTGTTTAACTTTGCTAGTAATCAAGGGTCTATGAAACACTGCTGTGTATGTATAAGGTCTGTGTTCATGGGTGCTTTAACGTAGCGTTTTGCTGCGTGTTTCTCAGACGGACTGCCAGAAAAACCCACTGCGGGTATTTCCTTGTTGACTATAATGGGATCGGAATAAATCGCAGTAGTATTGGATTTGTGGATTGTCAATGGGGAAAAACCCGCAGCGGTTTGCGGAGCTGGTCCCGAGAAAACGCAGCGGGAAACATGCAGCAAACATGCTACGTGTGAAAGCATGATTGCTGATTGCTGCCTCCATTGCAAGTGACAGACCATGGGATGCCTTACATTATTATTGGAAGAGGGAAAGGGCTTTTTTGAAGTTATTATTTATTATGAGGGGGATTATTGTACAAAAACCTTTTTTTCATATGTTTAGGTTGCCCACAGTAGGGCTAGTACCATTAAAAGAGCCCTTTCACCAAATCTTAGGACTTGTTCAATTGTATGGTGTGAACTACAGCTCCCAGTATGGCCTGAAGAAGTGTAAAGGGATACTGAGAGTTGTTGTTGCATAAACAATGCTACCACCCATCATTAGCTGTACATCACCCAGGTGACTACAACACTCCTCATACACAGTCAGTAGCAGAATAATCATTTCCATTTAGTTACTTACAGGTGAACGTCTTCTCCTGGTTCTGAAGCTTTATTCTTTCTTAGTTTCTGTAGCTTATTCTTTACCAACACATTGGCATCCTGCAGGACACACAGAACTCATCGCAGGTGCCACATGCTGTGCCCTGAATAAACAGCAGCATTAGTGCTAACACAGCAGGGCCCCCAATAGTAATGCTACATACTCCGAGCCCTATGTATATAGTGCCACATACACTGTTGCCCTCTGTTATAGTGCCCTATGCCCTCTGTGTATAGTTGCCACATTTTACACAAGTCGCATCATTGTGTTTATTATCTCTGTACAGTGACATCGCTGTGTTATTATTCCTGTACTGAACATCACTGTGTTTGTTATCCCTGTACAGTGACATCACTGTGTTTATTATCCTGACAGTGACATCACTGTGTTATATCCCTGTACAGTGACATCTCTGTGTGTATTATCCACTGCAGGAAGAGTATATACCCCTCACACTACAACTGACCCACACTGTTCCCCCACACATATTCATATAACCCTCACACCACAACCTGATCACACTGTGCCCCCCACATATATATATATACCCCTCCACCCCACAACTGACAACACTTTACCCCACATATATCATAATACACCTACACCACAATGATCACACTGTACCCACATATATCATATATACCCATCACACCACAAACGACCACACGTACCCCACTAATCATATACCCTCACAACAACTGACCACACTGTTCCCCAATAATCATAATACCCCTCACACCACAAACTGAGCACACTGTGCCCCCACAATATATCATATACCCCTCACACCACAATGACCCACACTGTGCCCCCACATATATCAATATACCCCTCACACACACCAAAAATCCAATGTAAGGTGAAACAAGTAGTCTTCTTTATTCCATGTTTAAGCAAGAGTACATAAAGTAGAGCGATGTTTGGCTCACAGGGAACCTTATCAAGCTTGATAATAAGAAAACGCTTGAAAACCATAACAATAACTGAACAAAACCCCACACCACAATGCTGGCTCACTATAGACACTAGGAATTAACAGGACATGTACAGTACAAGCTCAGAGATGTCTCACACTAGAGGTTAGTCAGTAATACTATACCGGTATCGCAGAAGTGGCTAGTACCTCACAGGTGACTTCTACTTTTCTACTTCAGGGCCAGAATCGACGTAACCTATGGCTAAAGAATCTTCCACCAGAGTCTTTTGCAGCGCATACCCCACACTGTTCACAAAAATACCACAGTTACCCACAGTATAATGTCACTGTTAACAGAAATATGCCCCCCCAAAATACCCCACAATAAAACCTCTGTGTTCCCTGCATATATTACTATACTACAGAACCTGAGTAATACTGTACCCCTAATTATATGTACCCACCCACCCATACACAATATATGGTTCCCCCATGACTTCATTTATAATTGCCCCCTTTAATGAATAATTTACCGACTTATGGCCCTTTCTGATATACTGGGGCGCCACATGAATTTTAGAGACTGGACCCTCTAATTTAATTTTTAATTACTGCCCCTCACCCCACCCTGTGAACTATTTACATACTGGGCCTCACCCCCAATAAATTTCATACACTGGCTTCCTCTAAACTATTTATATTTCTTGCCCCCTCCATTAATATGCAGTATACTGGACCCCAAATGAATTGTACACTTACTCTTGGTCAGTAAGATCACAGGGAAACTACATTTATACAGGTTTTATTGAATTTAATACATCTTAAAAAATTAAAACCTCTCACGAGTATAAGGCAGTTTTCAAGCACAAAAAATGTGCTAAAACCTCAAACAGCTTATACTCGAGTCAATAAAAAAAAAGAAAGTTCAAAACCCACCTTTCCTGCGGCAGGTGCGTTTTGACTTTCTTTTTTTGAGTGCTACAGGGCAGAGCTGGCTATATTCGGGGCAGGAGCTGGCTATATATACGGGGGCAGGAGGGCTATATTCGGGGGCAGAGCTGGATATTCAGGGGCAGAGCTGGCTTATAAGCGGTGGCGGAGCTGGCTATATACGGGGGCAGGAGGAGCTATATACAGGCGGCCGGGATGGAGGAAGGCTATATACGGGGCAGGAGGAAGGCTATATACGGGGCAGAGGAAGGCTATCGGAGGAGGACTTATAGGGCGAGGAAGGATTTATGGGGGCAAGGTAGGGCAAAGTTTATGGAGAGAAGGCTATACAGGAGGACGAAAAGGGGCAGGAAGCTATACGGGGCTGGCTAATACGGGGCCAGGAGGACTGAGGTATATATGGCGGGATCATGGCGAGCACAGGAGCATTAGGCATATTTAGAAATTCTAAGTACGCAGAGGAACCCCGGTGACAGCGGAGAGGGGCTTTTACAAAATATATATCGGGCCAAAATACAGAAGGGCTGTTTTCTGAGGAAATTCTCGAAACAACAGACGAAAACAGGCAAGAAAAACTAATCATGAACGCGAATCCAGCGGATACCAGCAGGTGCTGGGTAATATGGGGGCTGGCTGGCTGTATACGGGGCAGGAAGGAAGGCTATATCAGGTTGGCTTATACTGAGTGTATAAGGTACTGAGATGTGTGAGGAGTCATGAGCGACGTCTTCATTGCTACCATTTTGAGGGCTGGCGACATTTGATCAGTTTTATACATATTTTTATGTTATGTAAAATGTGTTAAAGTTGCGTTTCGGTATTTGGGCGATATTTTCAGTAATGTGGTTCCACACCCAGCAATAAAACGTTTTATTTTGATAGATCAGATATTTGAGATGCGGCGATACCTAATGTGTTGTGATTGTTTTTAACGTTTATTAAATTTATATCAGTTCTAGGGAAGGGGGGGATTATTTTTATACTTTTTTTTACTACTTTTTGAGTACTTTAACCTAGATGGTGTTATCATTCCTACCATATACTACAAAGACTACTGTATAGTATTGCAGTTTATGGATTTTTATAAAGTATTCATTACAATGAGCAC
The DNA here is from genome assembly GCA_019512145.1 of Engystomops pustulosus. Taxonomy (NCBI): domain Eukaryota; kingdom Metazoa; phylum Chordata; class Amphibia; order Anura; family Leptodactylidae; genus Engystomops; species Engystomops pustulosus. Next base: position 199,790,914 of record CM033642.1, on the reverse strand, counting down.
ATGGTACATTGTAACGAAACTGCAGATGCCATGCAGCCTGGGTCTGATGAAGACCCAAGGCTATTATGGCAACCAATGATAGAATTAAAGATGGTGGCGCCGCACCTCTGTGCCATACATGTAAAACTCAGGAGCGTGAGGGAATTAATATTCTACCCCCCCACACACACACACACACAATTAACATTTAATAGCTGCCGCCATCCCCCCCATAATAACTATTGTAATATGTGCCCCCCCCATAAGAAAATTAATATGTGCGCCCCCCCACACACATTAACTATTTAATGTGCTGCCCACGACAAAGTAATTAATTTAGATATTTATGCCCCCACCATCTTTTATACTGTTTGATAAAAAAAAAAAAAAATTTTAATCACCTCAGGTCCGTGTCTGCTTCGTCTTGCCGCGTCCGGGAAGGAAGGGGTTGCGCGGCCGCGTTCGTGGTGAAGTCATCACGCGGGCCGCATCCAGAGTTCATGGATGCGATGTGCGCCGGGGATGTCTTTTCCGGCCACATCGCTCAGTAATAGTGCTCGAGCGGCCGGAAAATGAGCCATCGAGCACTATATAGTGACGGCAGATGCGTAGGTACCGGTCCGGAAGGTATTTCCCGGGAGCCACTGCCGACGACCGAATGGTCGAGGCCGCCCGGGGCCACAAAGCAAGGGCCGGATCTTGTGAGGCGCAGCCCGGGGCCACCCAATCATAAATTTGCATCCGGGGGCCGGCGCTGGCGCTCCAAGTAGCGCAATGAGATCCGGCTCTGTGTGCAGCACTGACCGCACAGGTCTGCGGCCAACCGGCGTGCCCCCGGGCCCCCCCCGTAGTGGTCTTAGATCCGGGGCCCCATAGGGCAGTACACAGTTTGTACTGGCCCTTCGGCGGCCCTGCCCGCCAGCTCTCTCGCCCGTGTCCCCTCTATGTCAAAGAATAGAACACTGTAATACTGCCCTTATGTAAAGAAAAACTACCCATAATACTGCCCGTTATGTCAAAAATAAGCCAATACGTGCTCCTTTGTACAAGAATATAACTACTATAATACTGACCCTTTATGGACAAGATTAACTCACTAATAATGCCCCTTGTGTACAGAATTAATAACTATTATACTGGCCCATATGTCCAAGAAATAACTATTTTATAACTAATACTGCCCACCTATGTACACAGAATAAAACTAGTATAATACTTCCCCCTACGCACAGAAATATAACTACTATAATATTGCCTCTATGTCATGAATACAACTACTATCAAAACTGCCCCCCTAGGTAAAGGAATATAGTTACTATAATACTGTCCCCTATGGTACAGAATATTAACTACTATGCCAGTACAACCTCGCTAACCCACGCCCCCCCCCCCTTCCATGATCAAAGCCAGCAACCCCTTGTATATAGGCCAGCCATCCCCACTCTGGCATACCTGGCCCAGACAGCCCCTGCCCAGCTATTTGCCAACCCAGTCCCCCAGTATACAACTAGCCACCCCTGTATATTGCCACCCCCCCTGTATATAGCTGCCCCACCTGTTTATGCGACAGCAGTACCCCTGTTATAGGCACAAACATGTTAGCTGTACAACACCGGTGCGCGTACTCTCTGCCCATCCGGACTGTATCAAGCAGAAGTGCGGTAGAGTGGACGGAAGGTGAGTACAATCGCTTCTTTCTTGTTTGAACGGCCGCCAAACTCAGTCCAGACTGTCGACCCCCGTGGAATTTCATATGGGTCATATGGGTGGTTGACCACTGACAGTAAGTAAGTCCAAGTTTGGTGCTGATATATATTTAGGTGTTTTTTTTTTACTCCTGATCATATCTGTATGTATTTAATTTGGTAAGTATGCAGGATTATTTATGTCGTGCTTATTCATTACTGTGTGGAATATTTTATAGTGTGAGATATGGTTAATGGATCTGTAGTTTGTTATATTCATTGCTGGAACATGTTTTATATGTTTGCTCCATTCTTGCAGTTATTTTTTTATTTTGTCAGTGTTTCCTATTTTTTTATTTACTATTATATTTACGTGCTGGTAGGCCTAGTTGTAGGATAACCCCATAAGTGGGATAGCAACCATTTCATTTTCACCTCAGGATTGGCCCTTGATTGCGCATGATGTTGCTACAACTTTACGATAGAGTGGTGGGGGGCGCAGTTTTGCTTTTATAGCCTAGGGCACCAAAATGCCATGTCCAAGCCCCCCGGCAAACCTTCATAATGAACCTGAAATAACCCAAATTGTGTTCAATTAACTCACATCAGCCAGAGCTTGGTCATTCAACGTAAACTGCATTATTGCAGGGGTTCTTCGCGTTTCAATATCATTATAAACTGTAAACCTAGTAATCTTTAGGTGAAACTTGTAGCATGTGTGGACTAGCAGTGAAGATGCACATCAATTAAAGGAAATTTACCATCAAAACAAGCATGGATAAACAAGGACATAGTAATCGTCTATATTTGTTTCCATCGGCTCTCCTTCCAAAAATAACTTGTAAATATTATGCCTAATGAGGCCTAAGGGGCTACCCTAGACAATCTTTGATCTTGTCTTTATCAAACGCTGTTAAACTTTCGCTCAGTGTCCCCCCATGCTTGCTTCTTTGTGTTAATGGACACCGACACACTGCCAATCTAGCATCATTTTAAAAGTTGATTTAGGGGAAGGAGGGCATGGATACCAAATATAAGATTGCCACAGTCACCAGTGCCGGAATCTATCTATAATATGTATCCCTGGTTTATCATGCTTGATTTTAAATAGGGTTTCCTTTTGACATCATAATTGATAGGTTGGCATATGAAAATTAAATGTTTGTAGATAAAGTATGGCTTTGAAACCACTTACAGTAACCATATTGAGTTACTAGAGGCTAAACTTTGAAACACAGTTAATCCGTTGTGCTGAACATGATTCTTAGAGTTTAGAAGTCTCTTTACTTTTTTGACACATCTGGTCTAGACCACAATGATAACTGCAGAAATTGAGATTTTGTTTATAAAGTAACAATCATCAACACCTGCAGCTATTCTGTAGTCTTTACCAGCGTATACTACAAATTTGGAGCCAGACCAAAAAAATGACGTTTAGCGTGCTAGACTCAGCTCTTAGGTAATTACCTAGTTAAGTAAAGCTAGAATGTAGTGAATTTGCCACAAGTACAGGAAGATAGATAAGACTAGAGATCTTGAGGAAGGATATACAAAGGCAGCACTATAGGGTTGTTCTTCACACAGCGTTGTTGGGTATGAGTTATTCCGGCCACTTTATTTAACATCCACATAGATGGTATGAAATGCGTGCACCCCCCCCGACATAATATGGGACCACACATGTGTGGCACTGTACCATACCATCTAGTATGTATATTGTTATTAACTTGCTTATTGGTGGGCCTGTGCATTTCTATTGAGGGGTAGGCAGCAGTCACCCCGCCCTCTTCTACAGCGCCATTTTTATGGCGGTGCGAGCTACGGCTGTTGTTGTGAAGAGTCTAACTGTCAATGGTCCCAATTATGGGAAAACACAGGACTCTTTAGAACATCGTTATTAACACCATAACCCTCTCTCCTTTGTCACAGAAATATAAACAACCCTGGCTTGCAAGGACATTGTTGAGCTTGATCACCATCAACCTTCGTGTCTACTTAGACATTAACCATGTACACTACACACCACAGCATTGGAGCAGTTACTTTCTATCCTCAGGGTCTGGCCTTATGTTTCTCTGGAGTCAAAAACAGAATGTGGGGCGATAAGAAGATAAAGTAAATGGATTGTTTGCTACTCCACTTCTTTTTTAATACACTAGGTAGGCTCTCAAACACTACATGCCAAAATCCAGTGAAACACAGTCTTACTATAATGTGGCTTCCAAAACTGTGTTAAACATCTGAAAGCGGAAGATGCAGGTCTTAAAGCCCCATAGCAGTGACACTTGGGTGGCAATTTACTTACCCGGTCCACTTCGCGACCGCGGGGCCGGTTCTCTGCGCCTGGATTCGGGTCCGCCAGGATTCATTAAGGTAGTTCCTATGATGCGTCCAACCAGGTTTGTCGCTGCTGCGCGCTGAAGAGCATCGGAACGCACGTGGAGTACACCGAGTCAGGGCCTGAGTCGAAGTAAGGTAGTGCAAGTGCCGCAACACAATTTTTTAAAATGCGCGGGTTTTTTTCCGATCCTGTCGGGTTTCGTTTCGGTCCCGCACCCCCCGTTTTCGTTTGCGTGCATGCCAGCGCCAAGTGCACCACAATCCAATCGCGCAATTTTGGGCGCAAATCTGAAATATTTCGGGTAACACCGTCGGAAAAACGTGAATCGTGGCCCATTAGTAAATAACCCTGCATCTACCGTGGCGCCAGCTCCTGCTATTTCCTGACGTGAGTCGAATTTCGCACCTGTGGAACGACCTGGTGGAATCCCGCCGCAGCAGTCCATCCCTGCTTTCCGGCGGGCTCTGGTGAACACCGGGTGTTCACTTGAACTCTTGGTCCCAGGTGTCCGCGTGGTCCAGAGGTGTCCACCGACTCCCGGTCCTGACGTCCTACTTGTTCATTGTCCGATGAATTTCTATAATAAAACAGGCTGCCTTTTGAGATAAAGATGTTAGTAAAGGGTTGACTGTTTTTTTTTTGACTCAATGGGTCTTTTTATTCGTTGAAACATGGTGTTTTAAAGGTTTATTGGTTTCATTTTTTTTGCATTACTTTAAAATGCTAAAATAAACAATCTTTTATTGGGAACTAAACTAAGGCAAAAATTTTTTAAGAGTATCCGTCACGCTTAACTGTATTTATATATGTATTATACGATCCAAAAGGGTAAGTACAGGATTGTTTAGTGCAGAACTTTGCAATAATAAGTGAATGGCAAACAAGGAACCATTTTATCATATTAAATTTATGGTTCTATTTGAAACGCTAAGCTGGGAAATGCTTAACATTATGGTTTATCTTTAGGTTGATAGTTGGCCTTCACAACCTTAGGATGCTATTAACAACTCAAATCCACCTCCCTCCCCTACACCCTACTGGATGTGCCATTGATTTACAATAAATAGGTATGAGAGCTGAAGTGGACTGTACTAAGCTCTGTTTACAGTTGTTTCCAGTGGCACCAGAAGTCCGCAAGCTCTGAGTTGATGCTGTCTAATCATCGCAAAGCATCCGCCTGTGTCTGTTATAACCTTTTAATTTCCGATATTGGTTGTGCAGGATTGTATCTTTGGAAGAATTGTTAATATCTGCTTGGTATTATTGGCAAAGCTGTCACCGTACAGGATCTGGCGCAAGTCAAGCATACCACAATTTTAGAACTGATAACTATGGAATCTAGACTACTCATAATATTATTTAATTTCATTCAAAACCACTGCTGAAGAGAGAACAAAACTTAATAACCTCTCGGAAATGATGAATTTCCTGATTTCCTATAAAAAGGAACTCGATCTGTTACCTTATTGCGAATGTAGAAATCTAAACCGTTCTACGTGAGCTTCTCACTTATGTTTATCTTGAATACACATTTAGGCACTTGTATAAACAGTGCAGATATATATTTCTAACACAAAAGAAGAATATATCTTTAAATAAAACTAAATGAACATGTTAATACTTAGCTTTCCACAGACCATAATCACTTTTCTTATCATGAAACTAGGGCTTTGTAATATGACTACCATTGGATACGCCTGTAAATGAATTTAAGAAATCTCATAGTTGCTTCTCAAACTCAATATCATATGGTGCTTGAGTCCAAGGCTTAGCTGCCACATCTATTTGGATTTGACACACGCACAGGTAATTTAATCAAAGCAAACATGTATGCAGAACATGACAGGGGTTTCTTTCCGGCACAATGCAACTATTTGGTTTTTCTAGGAAGAGGGATGTTAGCAATGAGTGCAATTTCACACACACACAAATAGTTGGAGGATATAATGAAATTGACATGCAGAAGAAAAAAATAAATATATCGAAGCCTGTAATGATTTGTAGTCATGTGTTCTGTGCTTTAGGAATTACATTGTATATCATTGTACAGACTTCGTTCACTATCAATACGGGCAAGATTTGACTTTTACCGGTACCCAACACTTTTATCAATTATGGACATAATACACACCAGTTTGAAATTTTGTATCATGACCATGTTCCCCTTCCGAGGATTGAGTGAGGGGGAGACAGACCAAAGTATTAAAACAACGAGATCAAACACAGTGGATACACAGAACTTACTTCTCTTTAACCCATCGGCGTCTTAACCTTCATTGAATTTAATTTTGAGCACGCTCTTGATGATTTTGCCCTATTACCGACCATTTATGTGTCACCATCATACTTCTGAGTTAGGATGATTTGCCTGTATGTTACAAATATGAAGTCCTTTGTTACTTTTTTATTATTTATACATTCTCTTTCTGTGTCTTTCTTCACACGAGTGCTCTTCACAATCGAGATGACACCACCACCGGGCACAAGCAACCCATTATCCATTTTTTTCATTTTTCATGTATTGGTTTTTTTCGTTTGATCTGCACAAATTATTGCTCGATGGGACATACCGTCGTAGGGGATTCAAGCTGTGCCGTGACAGACAGCCTTAGTGGCACGAGGGTGATTCTCCCCGAATAGGTGTCGGTTGGGGGTGTTCAGTCCCGATGGATATGGGAACAAGGTTAACACCTTCCCATGTTACTCGACCCTTGAGTGGTAACGGCAAGAGACGCTTGTTCCTCTGGTCCTGATTGGCTTTATCACAATTTGTGACACACTACCTGTTTCCCAGCGGGTTCACACCAAGTGAGTCCCTGTCACTCGCTTCCCTTCTCCAAGAATGGCCGTTTACCGTACCTCAGCGATACGTCTCGCGAGCAGGTTAGACTCGTGTAGGATGCCCAGAGCTTGGTCGTAGATCGCGAACGCACGCGAAACTCTGTCAGTCGCGTCCATGGAGCAATCCCTCGAATGGATTGGTACCAACTACGGCCGCCTGTGGCTCTGATCTGAGTGCAAGATATGTGCAAAGACTGCCATGATAGTCCAGGTTTTTTTAGCTTTTGTTTTTGTTTCCACGCAATGTTTGGGGAGGGTTACTTAGCAACGCCTGGACATGCGACAGATGACCTCTTTAGTACACGGTAGGTTGGAATGCTGGGTGTCGTGAGTGATCTCTTTGATTCACTACACGATTATGACAATTATTATTCAACTGTGCGCAACTAATGTATAATGTAATTATGCTGACACCTGTATTTGTTTTAAATTTTTCACTTCTTCTCTGTACACCATATGTTTTTAAACGCTTCATTAGACGTTCAGATCCTGCGGGGAGATTTAAAATCCCGCCTTTAACACTCGCTCCACGTGCTTGATAATGGCTACATTGAAGTTGCTGAACGTTTGTGCTACCTTGTCACTCTTGGTGAATAAAACAACCCTTGAATTGGATAACGGGAGAGGTGCTGCTACTTTTTGTTTGTATATTGTACAGCTTTCTTGATTCAGCATTTAAACGATAACTAATCTTCTATACACATCAAAAGCATTAACCTCCTTGCACACCCAAAAACTTGGGCGGACTCATATATTGATATCTGTTATTCGTGGCATACAACAGGCAAAAAATGGCTTGTCTGGCAACATGGTCAATGAATTGGCGACTTTGTTCTTCCTTTTCAGGTAGATTTTCCACAGGAAACGCCTAGTATTTAAAGTGTGTTGTACGCTGGCAACGGGGAGTATTACGACTGTATATCCATCATCGCGTAAGTCTTTATAAATTCCTCCCTCATGTGGTTTTTTATTCCTCTATTGCTTAAGCGTTTTTACTTGTATTCCTAGTAATCTGAATCACATTTTTTTCAGTTACAAAAACTTATATATTGGCATGGTCCACTTGGATTCTACGTCTGTTATTCCTGGAGTAGAGTTTTATGTTACTACAATGTAAAATTTGGAATCGTAAATATTATTACAGTGACAACCAAATGTTACGCATGTTTTGAACTCATGGTCACCCCTACAGCTTTGAAGGTAAGGCACCATCAGTTTAGCAAAATCTTGCTATCTCCTAACATACATTTATTTTCTTATGTAACGAAAGTCGTTTAGTTATGTAATTTTTGTCATGTAACTGCAGGGTTACTGAGTTTTCCATTAAAATTCTAAATCAAAGTATGGTATCTTATTGATTAGTATTTTTTTCATATAAACATAAAACACTCACACATCACATTCATGACAATGGCACAAGTAATGATCTGGGCCCACAAAAGGTGCACACAACAAACAAAAAGAGTGGACAATAATAACATTTCGTGGACCTCTGTCGGCTGGAAGTATATATCATTGGTGAAATGAAATGCTGTGAAAGTGACCAACAAACACCAGTTGAGCCATTCTTTTGGGCCTGTTTTTACTACTTAACAAAGACAACCTCACTTATATTCCACCGAGATACTGTTGCAAATTTATAGTAGGTTTATTATGTTTTTTTGTAGTTTAACATATTGAAAATGTTTTGCTAACCTACAAGAGTTCCTTAACAACAAAAGTGTCATTTTGGGAAATGTGAGTGCTATTTTCGGTTACAGGGTTGACAAGAAAAAAACGGTTTTTTATTTATGTGATTAGATACCTAACAGGTTTATGATTTTATTGTTATTTTTTTTTAAATATAAGCATTAGGGAAAAGATAGTGATTTAATGTTTTAGGGTTTTTTATTTTTTAATATTTTTTAACTTTTCAAATTTTTGGTTTATATAATTGAATTAGCAAGTGCGTATTTAAGGGAACTGCTAATGCTGTATTATAAAAAGTGAATAGGAGTGTTGAAATTGTGTTACAAATGTTGGAGAAGAATGTTTTTTTTAGGGGTCACGTTTAGGGTCACTAACACCCTACATAAAAATATATTAATTAGGGTTAGCACTGTATGTGAATAATTAGGGGGGGGCTATATATAAATTTTCTGTATCCGGAAATTTATACATAACCAATTATACGGAGCTAATGCTTGCAACACCATTCATTATGTAATGTTCAGGTGCTTGGATAGGGTTTCCACAACCATATGGTGGGATTCATGTAAATTAATCACACGCTGGATTATTCATTTAGCAAGAGCAGAGTGAATATAACCAATGGGATTACAAGGACCACCAACAACTGTCCATAGTAAAACGTAGCAAGTGTTTCGTGACATGTAGGTAATCTATGATAAGTGAAGTATATTTGAAGTGGTTAGTAGAAGAAAAAAAAATGATTATCAACCAAAGAAATGGTAATAAAGGAAATAAAGTTAGATATAGATTAAAATGAAATCAAACACAAGATTGAAAAAAAAAAGGAAAATAACTTCAAGCCCGGAGATGCCCTTAAAATTAGTAAGTTACTCATTTCATCAGCTTCTAGTGTTGAGTCCATGTTAAATATCCAGTTTCATATGTATATCTCAAATTTGTCCCGAAACGGTGGAGATGCTTTGACGTATGGGGTTAGACTGGTGACACTAATTACCAATGCAGGGGTGAGCGCTGGCTGATGTGTAGAGTCTACCTGGTGCTGGCGCCCCCTGCAGCCTGTGTGTGCATGTGTGTGTGTTTAGGAGAGATACAGCAGCTTCAGGAGGCAGCCATGTTACAGCAGAACATGTCAGATTCATGTGTAGCTGATGTCTGTGTCACACCTGTATATTAGGAGGATGCAGCATGTCAGCAGATGACATACACACACAGGGCAGCCATCAGGAAATTCGGGGCCCCATACAGCAAAAGTGTCTGGGCCCCAACACACCCCAAAACCGAACAAGCCTCCTGCCCCCCGCAGTGACCTTTCACAAACAGGGTTTGAGGCCTGTTGCTACGACAAGGCACACTCTTCTGGTAGATTGCCAATAGGAGTCATACTTTTGGTCAAGTATATTTATTATAGTGCAAATATGGCATCAAAAACTAAAGCATGGTGAACAGTAAACATATAAAAGTGTTTAACTTTTGCTAGTAATCAAGGTCTATGAAACACTGCTTGTTATGTATAAGGCTGTGTTCATGGGTGCTTTTACACGTAGCGTGTTTGCTGCGTGTTTCTCAGGACGGACCTGCCCAGAAAACCCACTGCGGGTATTTTCCTTGTTGACTATAATGGGATCGGAATAAATCCGCAGTAGTATTGGATTTGTGGATTGTCAATGGGGAAAATACCCGCAGCGGGTTTGCTGAGCTGGTCCCGAGAAACACGCAGCGGGAAACATGCAGCAAACATGCTACGTGTGAAAGCATGATTGCTGATTGCTGCCTCCATTGCAAGTGACAGACCATGGGATGCCTTACATTATTTATTTGGAAGATGGGAAAAGGGCTTTTTTGAAGTTTTATTATGAGGGGGATTTATTGTACAAAAACCTTTTTATTTCATATATGTTTAGGTGCCCACAGTAGGGCTAGTACCATTTAAAAGAGCCCTTTCACCAAATCCTTAGGACTTGTTCACATTGTATGGTGTGAAACTACAGCTCCCAGTATGGCCTGAAGAAGTGTAAAGGGATACTGAGAGTTGTTGTTGCATAAAACAATGCTACCACCCATCATTAGCTGTACATCACCCAGGTGACTACAACACTCATCATACACAGTCAGTAGCAGAATAATCATTTCCATTTAGTTACTTACAGGTGACGTCTTCTCCTGAGTTCTGAAGCTTTATTCTTTCTTAGTTCTGTAGCTTTATTCTTTACCAACACATTGGCATCCTGCAGACTGACACAGACTCATCTCAGTGCCACATGCTGTGCCCTGAATAAAACAGCAGCATTAGTGCTACACACAGCAGGGCCCCCAATAGTAATGCTACATACTCCGAGCCCTATGTATATAGTGCCACATACACTGTGCCCTCTGTATATAGTGCCATATGCCCTCTGTGTATAGTGCCACATTTTAACAAGTCGCATCATTGTGTTTATTATCTCTGTACAGTGACATCGCTGTGTGTATTATTCCTGTACTGTGACATCACTGTGTTTGTTATCCCTGTACAGTGACATCACTGTGTTTATTATCCCTACATCTCTGTGTGTATTATCCCACTGCAGGAAGAATAATACCCCTCACACTACAACTGACCCGACCACACTGTGCCCCCACATATATCATATATACCCCTCACACCACAACTGTCCACACTGAGCCCCCACATATATCATATATACCCCTCACATCACAACTGACCACACTGTGCCCCCACATATATCATATATATCCCTCACACCACAACTGACCACACTGTGCCCCCCACATATATCATATATACTCCTCACACTACAACTGACCACACTGTACCCCCACATATATTATATATACCCCTCACACCACAACTGACCACACTGTGCCCCCACATATATCATATATACCCCTCACAACACAACTGACCACACTGTGCCCCCACATATATCATATATACCCCTTTACACCACAACTGATCACACTGTGCCCCCACATGTATCATATATAACCCTCATACCACAACTGACCACACTGTACCCCCACATATATCATATATACCCCTCACACCACAACTGACCACACTGTACCCCCACATATATCATATATACTCCTCACACCACAACTGACCACACTGTGCCCCCACATATATCATATATCCCCTCAACACACACTCCAAATATCCATGTAAGGTGAAACCAAGTAGTCCTTCTTTATCCATGTTTAAGCAAGAGTACAATAAAGTAGAGCGATTTTTTGGCTCACGGGAACCTTTATCAAGCTTGATAATAGAAAACGCTGAAAACCATAACAAAACTGACTGACAATAACCCCACACCACATGCTGCTCACTATACACTAGAATATAACAGGACATGTACAGTACAAGCTCATAGATGTCTCACACTAGAAGGTTAGTCAGTTTAATACATTACCCTGGTACTAAGCAGAAGTGCGTTAGTACCTCACAGTGACTTCTACTTCTGCTACTTCAGGGCCAGAATCGACGTAACCTATGGCTAAAGAATCTTCCACCACATATGTCTTTTGCAGCGCATACCCCCTCTGTTCACCTAAAATACCACAGTTACTCAGTAATAATCCGCTTAACAGAAATATGCCCCCCAAATATACCCCCACAATAAACCTCTGTGTTCCCTCATATATTACTATACTACAGACCCTGAGTAATACTGTACCCCTAATATTGTCACATACCCCACCCCCCCCCCAATTACATACACATATATGGTTTCCCCCAATGACTTCATTTATATTTGCCCCCTTTAATGATTATTTACCGACTTATGCGCCCTTCTGATATACTGGGGCGCGCACATGAATTTTAGAGACTGGACCCTCTAATTTAATTATTTAATATACTGCCCCCTCACCCACACCTTGAACTATTTTACATACTGGGCCTCACCCCCAATAAATTTCATACACTGGCTATCCTCTAAACTATTTTATCTTCTGGCCCCCTCCATTAATTATGCAGTATACTAGACCCCCAAATGCAATTTGTACACTTTACTCTTTGGTTCAGTAAGATCACAGGAAACTACATTTACTAGTTTATTGGAATTTTACATAAATACATCTTAAAAAATTAAAACCTCATCACGAGTATAAGGCAAGTTTTTTCAACACAAAAATGTGCTAACCTCAACTCAGCTTATACTCGAGTCATAAAAAAAAAATAAAGTCAAAACCCACCTTTCCTGCGCAGGTGCGTTTTGACTTTCTTTTTTTGAGTGCTACAGGGCAGGAAGCTGGCTATATTCGGGGCAGGAGCTGGCTATATATACGGGGGCAGGAGCGGATGGCTATATATCGGGGGCAGGAGCTGGCTATATTTCAGTGGGCAGGAGCTGGCTATATAACGGGGGCAGGGCCTGGCTATATATCGGGTGGCAGAGTGGCATATACGAGGGCATGAGTGAAGCTATATTCCGGAAAGGGGGATGGAGGGGGGATTCGGTGGGCAAGGCGGGGAGGCTGAGTATCGGGGGCTCAGGAGCTGCTATATCGGGCAGGATTGTATATACGGGGGGCAGGAGTTGGGCTATATACGGGCAGGAGGAAGGATTCAGGGGGTAATAGGGAGGCGGAGGAGGCTATTATACGGGGCGCACGATGAAAGGTTTTATAGGGGCATGAGAAGGCTATATAACGAAGGGCAGGATTGGTAATATATACGGGGCAGGAGAAGGCTATAAGCGGGCTGGCTAGGAGCAGAGCAGGCTATATACGGGGGCGGATGACTGGTATATGGCGGGAACGGCTCTTATAGGGCAGGAGAGGCTGGGAAGGAAGGTAAGGTAAGGCTGTGGCAGTAATACAGCTCTGTTATTGTGGGTTGGACTTAATGCAGGAGCTGGCTAACGAGGCAGAGGCAGCTATATCGGGGGCAGGTGCTGGGTATAGTGGGGCTGCTGCTGTACGGGGCAGAGAAGGCTATAATCAGGTTGGCTTATACTTGAGTGTATAGGTACTGAGATGTGTGAGGAGTCATGAGCTGACGTCTTCATTGCTACCATTTTGAGGGCTGTGCGACATTTTGATCAGTTTTTATTACATTTTTTATGTTATGTAAAATTGTGTAAAAGTTGCGTTCGGATATTTGGGCGCTATTTTCAGTAATGTGGTTCAACACCACAATAACCGTTTTTATATTTTGATAGTATCAGATATTTGAGATGCGGCGATACCTATGTGTTTTGTGATTTTTACTGTTTATTAATTTAATATCATTTCTAGGGAAGGGGGGGATTTATTTTTTATACTTTTTTTTACTACTTTTTAGAGTACTTTAACCCTAGATGGTGTTATCATTCCTACCATATACTACATACTACTGTATATGTATTGCAGTTTATGGCTTTTTATAAAGTATTCATTACAATGAGCACTGGTACATTTTACGAAACTGCAGATGCCATGCAGCCTTGGGTCTGATGAAGACCCAAGGCTATTATGGGCAACCAATGATAGGAATAAGATGGTGGCGCCGCACCTCTTGCCATACAGTAAACCTCAGAGCGTGAGGGAATTAATATCTACCCCCCCCACACACACACAACCAAATTAACTATTTAATATGCTGCCCCCCATAATAACTATTTAATATGCTGCCCCCCCCATAATAAACTATTTAATATGCTGCTGCCCCCCCCCACACAATAACTATTTAATGTGCTGCCCACCAATTAATTAATTTAGATATTTTAGCCCCCACACCATCTTTTAATACTGTTTGATAAAAAAAAAACATTTTACCTCACCTCAGGTCCCGTGTCTTCTTCGTCTTGCCGCGTCCGAAGGAAGGGGTGCGCGGCCAGCGTGGTGAGTCATCACGCGGCCGCGCATCCCATTCATGAGCGATGTGCGCCGGTGTCTTCCGGCACATGCTCCAGTAATAGTGCTCGAGCGGCCGGAAATGGCCGCATCGAGCACTATATAGTGACGGGCAGGAGCTTCCGGTCCGGACGGACGGAGGCCCCTGCCCGACTGCCGATGGTCGAGGCCTGCCGGGGGCCACAGCAGGAGCCGGATCATTGGAGCGCCAGCCCGGGGGCCCCCAATCAATAAATTTGCATCCGGGGGCCCGGCGCTGGCGCTCCAAGAGCGCCAATGATGATCCGGCTCTGTGTGCAGCACAGACCGCACAGTCTGCGGCCCACCGGCCGGGCCCCCGGGCCCCCCCCCTAGTGTCTTAGAGTCCGGGCCCCATAGGGCAGTACCAGTTGTACTGCCCTATCGGCGGCCCTGCCCCCAGCTCTCGCCCTTTTCCCTCTATGTACAAGAATAGAACTACTGTAATACTGCCCTCTATGTACAAGAATAAAACTACCATAATACTGCCCGTTATGTACAAAAATAAAGCAATACTGCTCCTTTGTACAAGAATATAACTACTATAATACTGCCCCTTATGTACAAGAATATAACTACTATAATAATGCCCCTTGTGTACATGAATATAACTATTATACTGCCCATATGTACAAGAATATAACTACTATAATACTGCCCCCTATGTACAAGAATAAAACTAGTATAATACTTCCCCTATGCACAGGAATATAACTACTATAATATTGCTCTCTATGTACATGAATATAAACTACTATAAAACTGCCCCCCTAGGTAAAGGAATATAGTTACTATAATACTGCCCCTATGTACAGGAATATAACTACTATGCCATACAACACCGCTAACCAGCCCCCCCCCCCATATCAAGCCAGCCCCCCTGTATATAGCCAGCCATCCCCCACTGCATATGGCCAGACAGCCCCCCCCAGTATATTGCCACCCAGTCCCCCAGTATACAACTAGCCCCCTGTATATTGCCAGCCCCCCCCTGTATATAGCTGCCCCACCTGTTTATGGCCAGGCAGTCCCCCTGTATATAGCCAAACATGATAGTCTGTACAACACCGGTGCGTACGTCACTGCCAGCCGGACTGTATCAGCAGAGCTGCGGTAGAGTGACGGAAAGGTGAGTACATCGCTTTTTCTTGTTTGAACGGCCCCAAACCAGTCCCAGACTGATCGACCCACCGGAATTTCATATGGGTCATATGGTTGGTCTGCCACTGACAGTAAGTAAGTCCAAGTGTGCTGATATATATTTAGGTGTGTTTTTTTTTACTCCTGATATATCTTGTATGTATTTATTTGTATATGCAGGATTATTTTATGTGTGCTTATTCATTACTGGTGAATATTTATATGTGAGATATGGTTAATGGTATCTGTAGTTTGGTATATTCATTGCTGGAACATGTTTATATGTTTGCTCCATTCTTTGCAGGTATATATTTATTTGTTCAGTGTTTCCTATTTTTCTGTTTATTTACTATTATATTTACTGCTGGTAGGCCTTATTGTAGATAACCCCATAAGGTGGGAAGCAACCATTTCATTTTCACCTCAGGATTGGCCTTGATTCTGCCATGATTTTGCTACAACTTTACAGATAGAGGTGGGGGGCGCAGTTTTGCTTTATAGCCTAGGGCACCAAAATGCCATGTCCAAGCCCCGGTTCAAACCTTCAAAATGAACCTGAAATAACCCAACTGTGTTCAAATTAACTCACATCAGCCAGAGCATGGTCATTCAACTGTAAACTGCATTATTGCAGGGTTCTTGCCTCATATCAATTATAAAACTGTAACATAGTAGATCTTTAGGTGAAACTTGTAGCATGTGTGGAGCTAGCAGTGAAGATGGCACAATCCAATTAAAGGAAATTTACCATCAAAATCAAGCATGATAAGCCAGGCACATAATAATCTTCTTATATTTGTTTTCCATCGGCTGCTTCCTTCCAAAATAAACTTTTAAAATTATGCCAATGAGCCTAAGGGGCTACCCTAGACAATCTGTGATCTTGCTTTATAAACTGTTAAACTTTCTCATGCTCCCCCCTGCTTCTTTTTGTGTAATGAGCACCGACACACTGCCAATTAGCATCATTTTAAAAGTTGATTTTAGAAGGAGGGCCATGGATAACAAATATAAGATTGCCACAGTCACAGTGCCTGAATCTATAAATATGTATCCCTGGTTTATCATGCTTGATTTTTAATAGGTTTCCTTTGACATCATATTGATAGGTCTGCATATGAAATTAAATGTTGTAGTAAAGTATTGCTTGAAACCACCTTACAGTAACCATATTGAGTTAGAGGCAAACTTTACACAGTTAATCCTTGTTGCTGAACATATTTCTAGATTTTAGAAGTTCTCTTTACTTTTTTTCTACATCTGGTCTAGACCACAATGATAACTGCAGAAATTGAGATTTTGTTATAAAGTAACAATCATCAACACCTGCAGCTATTCTGAGTCTTTACAGCAGTACTACTAAATTTGGAGCCCAGACCTAAAATACAATGACGTTTAGTGCTGTGCTAGAATAGCAAGGTGAATTTGACAAAGTAATGGAAGATAAAGACTAGATGATCTGTTGACAGGCTACAGGGAGAATCAAATAAAGGGCACGCACTATAGGGTTGTTTTCACACAGCCGTTGTGGGTATGTATATCCGGCCACTAATTTACATCCACATAGATGGCTATGGCACCTGGCGACAATATGGTGACCACACATGTGTGGCACTGTACCATACCATGCATAGTTAATGCTCTATGTATTAACTTGCTTATTGGTGGGTCCTGTGCATTTCTATGGAGGGGTAGGCAGCAGTCACCCCTCCTCTTCTACAGCGCCATGTTATGGCCGGGCGAGCCTACGGCTGTGTGAAAGCAGTCTAACTGTCAATGATCCCAAATTATGGGAAACACAGACTTTTAGACATCTTATTAACACCATACCCTCTCCTCCTTTGTACACAGAAATAATAAAAACCCTGGCTGCCAGACATTGTGAGACTTGATCACCTATCAACCTTCCGTGTCTACTTAGATCATTAACATACACTACAACCCAAGCATTGGAGCAGTCTTTCTATCCTCAGGTCTTGCATTATGTTTCTGGAGTCAAAAACAGATGTGGGGGATAAGAAGATAAAGTATAATGGATGTTTGCTACTCCCATTTTTTTTAATACACTCAGGTAGGCTTCAAACACTACATGCAAAATCCAGTGAAAACCAAGTCTTACTATAATAGTGGCTTCAAAACTGGTATGTAAACATCTGAAAGGGAAGATGCAGTCTTAAATGCCCCATAGCAGTGACAATGGGGCAGATTTACTTACCCGGTCCATTCGCGATCCAGCGGGGCGTTCTCTGCGCTGGATTCGGGTCCGGCCAGGATTCATTAAGGTAGTTCCTATGCCGTCCACCAGGTGGCGCTGCTGCGCTGAAGAGCATCGGAACGCACTGGAGTACACCGAGTCGGGCTGAGTGAAGGTAAGTGCAAGTTCCGCAACACAATTTTTTTTAAATGCGGCGGTTTTTCCGAATCCGTCGGGTTTTCGTTCGGCCACGCCCCCCGTTTTCCGTTGCGTGCATGCCAGCGCCAATGCACCACAATCCAATCGCGCAATTTGGCGCAAATCTGAAATATTCGGGTAACACGTCGGGAAAACGGGGAATCGGGCCCTTAGTAAATGAACCCTGCATTCCTGTGTGCCAGCTCCTGCGATTTCTGACGTGAGTTCGATTTCGCACCTGTGGAACGACCTGGTGGAATCCCGCCGCAGCAAGTCCATCCCGCTTTGCGGCGGGCTCTGGTGAACACCGGGGTTCCACTTAGACTCTGGTCCCAGGTCGTCCCGCGGTGGTCCAGAGGGTCCACAGACTCCCGGTCCTGACAGTCTACTTGTTCTATTTCCATGAACTATAATAAAAAGGTGCCTTTTGAATAAGATGTGTATAAAGGGTTGACTGTTTTTGTTTTTTTGACAATGGGTCTTTTATTCGGAACATGTGTTTGTATAAGGGTTTATTGGGTTTCATTTTTTTTGCATACATTTAAAAATGCCTAAATAAACAATCTTTTATGGGAACTAAATAAAGCAAAATAATTTTTAAAGTAATCCTTCAGCCTAACTGTAATTTATATATGTATTATACGATCCAAAGGGTAAGTACAGGATGTTTAGTGCAGAACTTTGCAATAATAATGAAGGGCAAACAAGGACCATTTTTATATATTAAATTTATGGTTCTATTTGAAACGCTAAGCTGGAAATGCTTACATTATGGTTTATCTTTAGGTGATAGTTGGCCTTCAAACCTTAGGCTTGTATTCTAACAACTCAAAATCCACCTCCCTTCCCTCCACTTACTGGATGTGCATTGATTTACAATAAATAGTGTATGAGCAGCTGGAAGTGGACTGCTTACCTAAGCTTCTGTTACAGTTGTTCCAGTGGCACCAGAAGTCAGCAAGCTCCTGATTGATGCTGTCTTTACTCATTCGCAAAGCATCCTGCCTGTGTTTTATAACTTTAATTTCCGATATTGGTGTTGCAGGATTTTATCTTTGGAAGAATTGTTTAATATCTGCATGGTATTATTGGCAAAGCGTACAGTACAGGATCTTGGCGCAAGTCAAGCATACCACAATTTTAGAACTGATAACTAATGGAATCCTAGACTACTCATAAATATATTTAATTTCATTCAATAACACTGCTGAAAGAGAACAAAACTTAATAACAACTCTCGGAAATGAGAATTTCCTGATTTCCTATATAAAAGGGATACCTGATCTTTACCTTATTGCAATGTAGACATCAAACACTTCTACAGTGAGCTCTCACTTATGTTTCTTGACATACACATTTAGCACTTGTTATAAACAGTGCAGATATATTATATTTCTAACACAAAAGAAAGATATATCTTTAAAAACTAAATGAACAGTTTTATACTTATCTTTCCACAGCCATATATCACTTTTCTTATCATGAAACTAGGGGGCTTTGTAAATGACTCCCATTGGATACGCCTGTAAATGAATTTAGAAATCTCATTAGTTGCTTCTCAAACTCAATATCATAGTGTGCTTAGAGTCCAAGGCTTAGCTGCACATTATTGGATTTGACACACGCACAGGTAATTTAATAAAGCAAACATTTTATGCCAGAACATGCAGGTTTTCTTTCCGGCACAATGCAACATTGTTCTAGGAGAGGGATGTTAGCAATAGTGCAATTTCACAGCACACAAAATAGTTGGAGATATAATGAAATTGACATGCAGAAGAAAAATAAATAAATATATCGAAGCTGTATGTATTTGTAGTCATGTGTTCTGTGCTTTAGGAATTACATTGTATATCATTGTACAGCTTCTTCTACTATCAATACGGCAAAGATTGACTTACCGGTCCCAAGACACTTTATCGAATATGGACATAATACACACCAGTTGAAATTTTGTATCATTGACCATGTTCCCCCGATGAGGAGAGGGGGAGACAGACAAAAAGTATTAAAACAACGAGAAACCAGGTGGATACACAGACTTAATTCTCTTCACCCCGCTGGTCTTAACATTGAATTTAATTTGAGCACGCTCTTGTGAGTTTGCCCTATGTACCGACCATTTATGTGTCACCATCATACTTCTGAGTTAGGATGTTTTCCTTATGTTACAAATATGAAGTCCTTTGTCTGTTTTTATTATTTATACAGTTTCTTCTTTGTTTCTTACACAGATCGTGCTCTTCACAACGAGAGACACCCACCACCGGACAGCAACCCATTACTCCCTTTTTTTCATTTTTTTCATTTATTGTTTTTTCGTTGATCTGCACAAATTATTGCTCGATGGTGCATACCTCGCTGAGGGGATTCAGACTGTCCGTGACAGCCTTAGTGGCACCGAGGGATTCCCCGAATAGGTGTCGGTTGGGGGTGTTCAGTCCCGATGGATATTGGGAAAAGGTTTCACCTTCCATTTTATCGACCCTTGAGTGGTAACGTCCAAGAGACGCTTGTTCCTCTGGTCCTGATGGCTTTATCACAATTGGACACACTTACCTGTTTCCCCAGCGGGTGCACACCAAGTGGAGTCCCTGTCACTCGCTTCCCTCTTCCAAGATGGCCGTTACCGTACCTCAGCGATACTCTCGCGAGAGGTTAGACTCCGTGTATGGATGCAGAGCTGTCAGTAGACGCGAACGCCCGCGGAACTCTGTCAGTCGCGTCCTGAGCAATCCCTCGATGGATGGTACCAATACGGCCCCGCCTTGGTGGCTCTGATCTGAGTGCAAATATGTGAAAGACTCCATGACGTCCAGGTTTTTTAGTTGTTTGTTTTTTGTTCCTCCCACGCAATGTTTGGGGAGGTTACTAAGCAACGCCTGGACATGCGCAGATTGACTCTTTAGTACACGGGAGTTGGAATGCTGCGGTGTCGTGAGTGATCTCTTTATTCACTACACAGTATGCACAATTATTATTTCACTGTGCGCAACTTAAATGTATTGATGTATTATGTCTGCACCTGTATTATGTTTTACAATTTTTCACTTCTTCTCTGTACACCATATTGTTAAACGTCATTCATGACGTCAGATCCTGCGGGGGATTTAAATCCGCCTTGTAACACTCGCACCACTGCTTGATAATGGCTACATTGAGTTAGCTGAAACGTTGCTACATTGTCACTTGGTGAATAAACACCCTTGAATTGGATACGGAGTGCTGCTACTTTTTTGTTTTATCATTGTACAGCTTCTTGATTTTCAGCATTTAAACGATAACTATCTTCCTATAACACATTCAAGCTATAACTCCTTGCACCAAAAACTTTGGGGGACATATATCATTTGATATCTTTATTCTTGCATACAACATGCAAAAAGTTGCATTTCCTGGCACATGGTCAATGAATTGGGACTTTTTCTTCCTTTTGTCAGGTAGATTTCACACAGGAAACTCTTAGTATTTACAGTGTGTTGTACGCTGGCACGGGGAGTATTAAGACTGGTATATCATGCGCGAGTCTTTATAAATTCCTCCCTCAGTGTGTTTTTATTCCTCTATTGCTTACAGTTTTTACTGTATTCCTAGTAATCTTAATTTTTTTCAATTTAAAAAAAACTTATAATTGGCATGGTCCACTTGGATTCCTACTTCTGGTTATTCCTGGAGTAGAGTTTTATGTACTACAATTTAAAATATGTGAATAGTAAATACTATTTACAGTGACAAGCAAAATAGTTACATTGTTTTGAACTCCATGTGTCACCCACTACAGCTTTGAAGGTAAGGCTACCATCATGTTATAGGCAATAATCTTGGCTATCTCCTACATACATTTTATTTTATTATGTAAACTGAAATGTTTAGTTATGTAATTTTTTGTCATGTAACTGCAGGGTTACTGTTTTCTCATTAAAATTCTAAATCAAAATTGGGTACTCTTAATTAGATTAGTATTTTTTCATATAAACATAAAACAAATCAGATCAGATGAAAATGGCACAAGTAATGATGGGCCACAAAAGGGTCCACAGTCAAACAAAAAGAGTGGTACAAAATAACATTTCTGTGACTCTGGCGGAAGTATCATATCATTGGTGAAATGCTGTGAAATTGACCAACAAACACAGTTGAGCCATTCTTTTTTGGGCCCTGTTTTTACTACTTTACAAATGACACCTCCCCTTTATTCTCACAGAGATACTGTTGCAAATTTATATAGGTTTTATTATGTTTTTGTAGATTTAACATATTAAAATGTTTTGTACTAAAAGAGTTCCTTGAACACAAAAAAGTGCCATTTTGGACATTTGGGTGCTATTTTCTGTTACAGGGTTGACAAAGCAAAAACTGTTTTTATTTATTGATAGATACCTAACATGTTTATGATTTTTATTGTTTATTTTTTTTAAATATCAGTTAGGGAAAGATAGTGATTTTAATGTTTAGGTTTTTTATTTTTTTAATATTTTTTTAACTTTTCAAATATTTTTGGTATATAATGAATTAGCAAGTGCTTTATTTAAGGGAACTGCTAATGCTGTATATAAAAAGTGAATAGTGGTGGTGAAATTGTGGTACAATGTTGGAGAAATTTTTTTTTTAGGGTCACTTTTAGGGTCACTACCACCTACATAAAAATATATTAATTAGGGTAGCACTGTATGTGAATTAATTAGGTGGGGTGCTATATATAAATTTTCTGACAAATTTATTACATAACCAATTATAGGAGCTATGCTGCACACCATTCATATATGTTCAGGTGCTCTGGATAGGGTTCCAAACCCATTATGTGGTATTCATGTAAATTTATCACAGCTGATTTCCATTATAGCAAGAGCAGAGTGAATATAAAAATGGATTACAAGACCACCAGAAACTGTCATAGTAAAACGTAGAAGTCTGACAGTCATGTTAATTCTATGCTAAGGATTTCATTAAGGGTAGAAAAAAAAATTATATCAACCAAATAAATGTAATAAATGAAATAAATAAATAATTAAATGAATCAACACAAGAATTTAAATAAAAAAAGGAAATAACTTCAAAGCCGGAGATGCCCTTAAAATATAAAGTTTATTCATTTCATCTATCTTCTAGTTGTGAGTCCATAGTCTAAATATCCCGTCTTCATTATGTATTCTCTGCACATTTTGTCCTGAACACTGTGAGATGCTTTGTATCTTTATGGGGTTAGACTGGTACATACATTACACTGCAGAGCCTGGCTGATGCTGTAGATCTCCTCAATAGCAAAATGATTCTCTTTCACCTTTTCTTCAGCAGCCCTTGATAAGACTGATTGCCAAGGACAGACGAAAAACAAGAATATCAGACAAGAAGAATGGCCCTAGAAGACCTTTCACTTGATTTATTTTGTCAATCTATTATCTCAATTTTTCATTGGAGTTTAATTCAATTAGATATTTTTGAGATCACACAGAAGAGCGAGAATAACAAGACATTCTGTGATATCATGAAAAAATGAATAGAAGAGTTTTACAATGGAAAAATAAAAATAACATATATTACTGCTGTGACTTTGTCTTCCGTGATTTCATTCAAAAGGAGGTGAAAATTATTTGGAACAGTTTTAATAATATTAAATCGTTTGATGTTAGCTACATATAAGGGATATTAAACAACATCAGGATGAAGGATTATAGACCAAGCACACTGACATATTGGTGTGTGCTCCCTCTGGCAGGATCTGCTCTTCTTTTATCTTCTTATGCCCCAGTTTTCACCAAAAAAGGCTTTAAAATTATGCAAATGAACCTGAGGGGCTAATGGTGTTAATGGAGCCCAGAGCCCTCTGGCTCATTTGCATAATTTTTTAAGCCATTTTTTCTTCAAAACAAGGGCATAGGAAGCTTAAAAAAGAGCAGACCCAGCAAGAGGGAATACACGCTAATATGTAAGCGTGATTGGTTTATAATCCTTCATCCTGGTGGTAGATGTCCTTTAACTATGATGTATTTGAGCATATACAGCAACACCATTTACTACAGTGTTTCCCTGAAAATAAGACAGTGTCTTATATTAATTTTTGCTCCTAAAGAAGCAGTAGGAACTTATTTTCAGGGGAGGTCTTATTATATACATCCTTATTAGAGATGAGCGAGCACTAAAATGCTCGGGTACTCGTTATTCGAGACACTCTGCCGCTAGCGCTGTCAGAAGGGAAATACTGTTTCAGCTTGTGCACCAGGGCCTGCTGGTATTCATGCATTCTCACACTCCTTTCCTCTCCAGGGATGAGAGTGGAAAGATTTTGCTTGTACCGTGGGTCCAGGAGAGTGAATACCCAGTAATCGGTGCTGGAATAAATTCTTTGAACGCGAGGGTCACGGTATAGGCAGCCTAGCATGAAATCTGCCATATGCGCCAGAGTACCAACGCGTAAGAATTCACTCCCCTCACTGGCCTGACTGTCCATTTCCTCCTCCTCCAACTCCTCCAACTCCTCTTCTTCTGCCCATACACGCTGAACAGTGAAGGACTCAACAATGGTCCCCTCTTGTGTCTCGCCAACATTCTCCTCCTCTTCCTCCTCATCCTCCTCCACCTCCACCTCCTCCGATATGCGCTGAGAAACAGACCTTCAGGGCAGCGCAGCGCCCTGAGAGTGGCAGCATCTGTGCTGGACTTCCTGAAATGCGCACAGATGCGGCGCACCTTCGTGAGCAAAT
This sequence comes from Engystomops pustulosus, assembly GCA_019512145.1. Classification (NCBI taxonomy): domain Eukaryota; kingdom Metazoa; phylum Chordata; class Amphibia; order Anura; family Leptodactylidae; genus Engystomops; species Engystomops pustulosus. Next base: position 199,766,290 of record CM033642.1, on the reverse strand, counting down.
CTGACAGATTGGGGTATGTCTTGAGGAAACGCTGAACTATCAGATTTAACACATGGGCCAGGCATGGCACATGTGTCAGTCTCCCTAGCCCTCGGGTTAAACATTTTTAAAATGAGAGTTATAGCTTTACTTTTTTTTTAACTTTTTTGTGTGTTTTTTTTTTTTTTTTGTGTTTTTGAGTTTTTAAAACCAAACAATGCTATCCTATTGCTATGGCTATTTTCTAGCCAAGTATGAAAGCACACTGCCAAAAAGCAAAACGGCGGGAGCTGCCATTTTCTCGAGCGGGCGAAGTATTCGCCCGAGCAACGAGCAGTTTCGAGTACGCTAATGCTCGAACGAGCATCAAGCTCGGACGAGCATGTTCGCTCATCTCTAATCCTTATAACTCTCCAAACTTATTTCATGCTGAATTTCTTGTGACTCCATTTCTATTAGTATTATTGGGCCAAATCTCTCATGTATAGCACTTTCCTAAATTAGCCCTTCTTGTCCAGGTATTGCATTTGCAGCGCAGCAGTCAGTGATTTTATCCCATGAATTCTTGCCCCATTTCACGACCTCTACCGGCATGTAAATAATCTAATAATACTAATGTACAACTTAGGGGATGCTTCTGCAATGACTGCCACTTATTTTTAGGGGAGGCCTTATATTTTTTAAGCTTGAACAAAATTGAACTGGGTCTTATTTCCGGGTATGTCCTATTTCAGGGGAAACCGGGTAATAAATAGTATGGTAACCTAAAATTTAAGTACTGTAATGTCTATTGTTAGAAAGTAAGAAGAACTTTGTAATGCACTCTCAAAACCACTTACATATTTACAGCCTTTTTTGTATCTGCATGTGTACCCATTTTACCATAATATTATGATTCTGTAAAGAGAATTTTCATTTTAGAAACTTTATAGCATAACAGTATTTCACATCATGGAACAATATTACATAGCTATATTATCAAGAGAAATACCATCCAGGTCTTTAAGGAGTTTAGTTCAAAAAAGCTTAAGCCTTCTCTCCTTATTTGTTTACATTTTTTATAACTTCAAACCAACTTTTAGTTAACCTGATTACTGCATATAAAGAGAAGAACAGCATTAAGATGCAGTTTTCTTCAACCCCTTCCCATTTTTGACCACTAGGGGTGGTGGTGGTCTGGTGACTTGAACCCTATTGGTAGGCACTAGAGATGAGCGAACATACTCGTCCGAGCTTGATGCTCGATCGAGCATTAGCGTACTCGTAACTGCTCGTTGCTCGGACGAGTATTTCGCCCGCTCGAGAAAATGGCAGCTCCCGCCGTTTTGCTTTTTGGCATGAGAGTGGAAAGATTTTGCTTGTACCGTGGGTCCAGGAGAGTGAACACCCAGTAATCGGTGCTGGAATAAATTCTTTGAACGCGAGGGTCACGGGATAGGCAGCCTAGCATGAAATCTGCCATATGCGCCAGAGTACCAACGCGTAAGAATTCACTCCCCTCACTGGCCTTACTGTCCATTTCCTCCTCCTCCAACTCCTCCAACTCCTCTTCTTCTGCCCATACACGCTGAACAGTGAAGGACTCAACAATGGTCCCCTCTTGTGTCTCGCCAACATTTCTGTTTCAGCCCTACTATGCCTCCTCCTCCTCCCACCCCTCTCCACCTCCTCCTCCGAATACCATCCGTGGGCATGGCGCCATCAGTCGGTTAGCTCTAGGCACAGCAGCAGTGCCGTCGCTAAGCGACAGCAGGCGGTGTCAAACGCTGAGCTAGTGTAAAAGGCACACCGCCCAAGAGCTATTACAGGGCCATTCCGCATCAAACTTGTTAACTTGTCGCCACCCTGCTGTGTAAGCCAAAAATATACTGGAAAACTTTTTTCATTTACGGATATTATTTCAGCGCTTCTTGCGCCGATGTTTACATTCCCTCACCCCGCCATATCCCAAACTTATAAAAACGCTACTACACTTGATCTTATACAAAAGGTTCTTAGAAGTGTGCGTTTGGGGAGAGCCTAGAGACAGGGGCTTGGATTGGCAAAAGCTCGCCTGCTGGCAGCGGAGCGCCAGCTCCATGCCGATCCAACTAACATAGTTTTAACTGCAGCACCTTTAATCTACTACTAGTTCACTGCTCATACAGGTCCCCTTATCAAACGAGCTGTGTCAGGCAGAATTTTGGGTGTTTTCATGGCTTCCATGTTAACTTTGTCGCCACCTGCTGTGTAACACAAAATATACTGGCAAACTTTATCATGTACCGATATTATTTGAGCGCTTCTTGCTCACTCCTTTGGTTCCTCTCTGCCACCCATTGGTTTGAAGCCTGAGTCCATTTAGGGTATGTTGCCATGCCACTCTCTAGCCGCGCTGCTCTGCATGCCGTCCCCTATAGTGTCATCTATGGATGTTTTAGATGCTATCGCCTCATTCGGTCACTCTGTCATGGCCATGCTGTTGCCCATAATTTTGGCATAATGGTGCGATTAAGCAGCCTCAGAGGCATCCATGCATGCTGCCCCTGCTGTTTCCTGTCCATTTCCGTGGTGTTTCCTCCTTTCTGAGGTTCCCAGGGTTTGGCCAAGCTTCCCTGTGCAGAGCCTTGGTCCCCTTGAAAAATGCTCGAGTCTCCATTGACTTCAATGGGGCTCGTTACTCGAAACGAGCACTCGAGCATCGGGAAAAGTTTGTCTCGAATAACGAGTACCCGAGCATTTTAGTGCTCGCTCATCTCTAGTAGGCACTTGTGGGCTATATTGTACCCTGGTTTGGGCATTGGTTATACTTCTACCATTTACTATTTGACTATCCCTCATGTGCCTGTTTTGTGATATTCCACTGTTTTTGTTGTTTCTGTGGTTTTAATCATGTTTTTATCATATTTTTTGGAGTGTCAATTTGTTGTATAATAAAGTTTAAATTGATTTCATAACAATATGGTATTTGTATATTGATAGTGATCAACTACTTAGATCCTATATACTGCCTTTTGGTATTTATCTCTTGATTGGTATAGGGATTACAATTGATTGTAGAGGGTATCTTTATTGGTATTCATTAAAAAACAGCATTGTTTGAAGACCAAACTAGGCTCCCCATGCATATTTCAGCATGGCACAACATTCTACAACAATCTACAGGCTCTCTGCAGCCAGGAAATACCAGTTTTTTTACGTGATTCGCCATGATTCAATTCGGGTCGAATTGAATTTTGTCGGACAGTTCGGCGAACTCAGCTAATCAAATTTTTTAAAAATTCTCCCATCTCTAAACAGGGTGTAAGCCCCCAAGGGTACTTTAACCCTCCACACTCCAATCGAACTCCTATATATTGCAATACTAGTGTATTATGGCCACCAGCACACTGTAACTTAACTAGAGATGAGCGAGCACTAAAATGCTCGAGTGCTCGTTACTCGAGTCAAACTTTTTCCGATGCTCGAGTGCTCATTTCGAATAACGAACCCTATTGAAGTCAATGGGAGACTCGAGCATTTTTCAAGGGGACCAAGGCTCTGCATAGGGAAGCTTGGCGACAAACCTGGAAACCTCAGAAAATGATGGAAACACCACGGAAATGGACAGAAAACAGCAGGGGCAGCATGCATGGATGCCTCTGAGGCTGCCTAATTGCTCCATTATGCCAAAATTATGGGCAACAGCATGGCGATGACAGAGTGAACGAGTGAGGCAAGATTGCATCTAAAACACCCAATAATTGACCCTGACACTATAGGGGACCGCATGCAGAGGCAGCGGCAGCAGCGGCAGGCTAGAGAGTGGCATGGCGACATACCCCAAAAGGACTCAGGCTTCAAACCAATTAAAAAAATTCCTTTTGGCGAGGATAACGTGTAGCACTGTACGTATCAGTATTTGGCCTGGTTATGGCGGCAGAGAGGAACCATAGGAGGGGAGCAAGAAGCGCTGAAATGATTTCCTATGTGAACAAAAGGTTGACAATATATTTAGTCGATAACACAGCATGGCGGCGACAGAGTGACCAAGTTCCATAACGTATCTGGTGAAACACCTGAAAAATGACAACCGGACACAGCTCGTTTGCTAAGGGGACGACATGTGGAGGCAGCCATGGAGACGACTTTTGGAGGCAGCTATGGAGACGACATGTGGAGGCTGCTATGGAGACAACGTGTGGAGGCAGCTATGGAGACGGCGTGTGGAGACCTCTATGTAGAGAACGTGTGGAGGCAATGTGGGCGGTTATGGCACCCATGGTGAATATAAGGAGGTGAGAAAAGAGGAGTAAAAGATAGATTTTAGAGGTAAAAGGCTATAGGTTGTAGGTTAAAGGTTGCTGCAGTTAAAACGATGTTAGTTGGATCTTGGGAAGGAGCTGGCGGTCCACTGCCAGGCGAGCTTTCACCTGTCCAAGCCCCTGCCTCTCGGCTCCTCCCCGCCCAGAATGGACCTGGGGGCCCGAAGCTTTTACTTTGAAAAAATTATCATTTTCAAAGCAGGCAAAAACAGCATTTCTAAAAACCTTTTGTGTAAGATCAAGTGTAGTATTATAAGTATTTGGCCTGGATATGGCGGGGGAGGGGAACGTAAAGAGAAGCGCAAGTTGCGCTGAAATATAATCGGTCAATGATAAAAGTTTGGCGGCATATTTTGTGGATAACACAGCAGGGTGGCGACAAAGTTAACAAGTTTGATGTGGAAGCCATTAATACAACCCAAAATGTTGCCGGACACAGCCCGTTTGCTAAGGGGACGATGTATGGAGGCAGCTTTGTGGACGACTTTTGGAGGCAGCTATGAAGACGTATGGAGGTAGCAATGGAGACAATTTATGGAGGCAGCAATGGAGACAACGTGTGGAGGCAGCTATAAAGACGACGTGTGGAGGCTTCTATGGAGACAATTTAATTTGGATAGTGCCTGTATGTGGCAGTCCAAAAAACAGAGGAGTGGGTAGGTGGCCCTCCAGAAAAATTAAATACATAGAGTACCTGTATGTGGCACTCCCAAAAATTGTTTAAAACAGAGGAGCGGGTAGGTGGCCCTCCAGAAAAATTAAATACATAGAGTACTATAGCTAGAGCCAGTTGGCCCTGGGAAAAAATAGCCAGTTGCCTCTGCATTAGTGTACAAAGAGGAGGAGAAGGAGGAGAAAGAGGAAGAGTGCATACATGAGAATTATTCAGGTTGAGCTGCTTTCACCTGGTGGAGAATGGAAATCATGAGAAATCCATGCTTGATTCATCTTTATAAGCATCAGCTTATCGGTGATGATGCCACCAGCTGCACTGAAAACCCACCCTGACAACACTCTAGCGGCAGGGCAGGCAAGAACCTCCAAGTCGTACAGTGCCAGTTCAGGCCAGATGTCCAGCTTTGAAACCCAGTAGTTGTAGGGAGCTGTGTGATTATTTAGGACAATGGTATGGTCAGCTACGTACTCCCTCACCATCTTTCTGTAAAGATCAGCCCTACTCTGCCGAGACTGGGGACAGGTGACAATGTCTTGCTGGGGTGACATAAAAGTGGCAAAGGCCTTGTAAAGTGTACCCCTGCCAGTGCTGGACAAGCTGCCTGCTCGCCTATTCTCCCTCGCTACTTGTCCCGCAGAAGTACGCCCTCTGCTGCTAGTGCTGTCAGAAGGGAAATACTGTTTCAGCTTGTGCACCAGGGCCTACTGGTATTCATGCACTCTCACACTTCTTTCCTCTACATGGATGAGAGTGGAAAGATTTTGCTTGTACTTTGGGCCCAGGAGAGTGAAAACCCAGTAATCGGTGCTGGAATAAATTCTTTGGAGACGAGGGTCACGGGATAGGCAGCCTAGCATGAAATCTGCCATATGCGCCAGAGTACCAATGTGCAAGAATTCACTCCCCTCACTTGCCTGACTCTCCATTTCCTCCTCCTCCAACTCCTCTTCTTCTACCCATACACGCTGAACAGTTAAGGACTGAGCAATGGTCCGCTCTTCTGTCTCACCAATATTCTCCTCCTCTTCCTCCTCATCCTCCTCCACCTCCTCCGATACACGCTGAGAAACAGACGGAGGGTGCTCTGGCTATCAACAAGGGAATCTTCTTCCCCTGTCACTTGTGATGAGCGCAAAGCTTCTGACTTCATGCTGACCAGAGAGTTTTTCAACAGGCCAAGCAGCAGGATGATGAGACTGATGATGGCGGCATTGCCACTGACCATCTGTTTTGACTCCTCAAAATTACTCAGCACCTGACAGATATCAGACATCCACGTCCACTCCTCATTGTAGACTTGAGGAAGCTGACTGACCTGACTAGCTGTTCTGGTGGAAGTTGACATCTGGCAGTCTACAATCGCTCTGCGCTGCTGGTAAACTCTGGATAACATGGTTAATGTTGAATTCCACCTCGTGGGCACGTCGCACAACAGTCGGTGAGCGGGCAGTTGGAGGCGGCACTGAGAGTGGCAGCATCTGTGGTCAACTTTCTGAAATGCGCACAGATGAGGCGCACCTTTGTGAGTAAATCAGACAGATTGGGGTATGTCTTGAGGAACCACTGAACTATGAGATTTAACACATGGGCCAGGCATGGCATATGTGTCAGTCTGCCGAGTTGCATAGCCGCCACCAGGTTACGGCCATTGTCACACACAACGGCTTCAGGTTCAGCGGTGCCAGCCACAGATCGGTCTGCGCCGTGATGCCCTGTAATAGCTCTTGGGCGGTGTGCCTTTTATCGCCTAGGCCAGTGATGGCAAACCTTTTAGAGACCGAGTGCTCAAACTCCAATCCAAATTCCATGTAATCATCGCAAAGTGCCAACACGTCTATTTAGCCTAAAATTACACCATACTACTCTATAAGGGACATATAATACTGCTACATGATGACCAGTACAACAAGATAAATACCACCATACTAATAATAAACAGACCAGTAAAGAAAGTCCAACATCTCCAATTATATCATAAAGCAGGAGCAAGTACAGTGGAGAACACTACCCCCATCCAGTGAGGATCACTACTCCCATCCACTGAGGAACACTACCCCCATCCAGTGAGGATCATTACCCCCATCCAGTGAGGAACACTACCCCCATCCAGTGAGGAACACTACCCCCATCCAGTGAGGAACACTACCCCCATCCAGTGAGGAACACTACCCCCATCCAGTGAGGATCACTACACACATCCAGTCAGGATCACTACCCCCATCCAGTCAGGATCACTACCCCCATCCAGTCAGGAACACTACCCCCATCCAGTGAGGATCACTACCCCCATCCAGTGAGGATCACGACCCACATCCAGTGAGGAACACTACCCCCATCCAGTGAGGATCACTACCCCCATCCAGTGAGGAACACTACCCCCTTCCCCATCCACCCAGCATATCGGGAAAAGTAGTGGTGGCTGGGGACCGAATACCGAGGGGCGGCTTCCCCCCATGAGGTTGCGAAAGGCCTCGGTCTCTACCAGCCTATAGGGCAGCATCTCCAGGCTCAGTAATTTGGAGATGTGGACGTTGAGGGCTTGGGCGTGTTGGTAGGTGGAACTTTATTTCCTCTAGCGCTCCAGCATCTGGGGTATAGACAGCTGGATGCTGCGCATGGAGACATTGGTGGACGCTGTGGAGGATCGTGGAGGCGAAGGTGTGGTTTCCAAGCGGGAGGTCCCCTGGGCAGGGGGATGACTAGCAGAGGCAGCAAATGACACAGGGGAAGGAGCAGTGGTGTGCCCGGACGGAGGGGAGCTGCCTTGGTTCCATTGAGTGTGGTGTTTAGCATTCATATGCCTACGCATACTGGTGGTGGTTAAGCTAGTAGTGGTGGAAACCCTGCTGATACTGGTGTGGCTCAGGTTGCACACCCCAGTCCGTTAGTCATCTGCTGTTTCTTAAAAAAACCTCCAGACTTCAGAAAATCTAGCCCTCGCCACGGGAGCTTCACTACGTGAAACATTTGGTGCAGATGCACCAGCTCTGGCCCTGCCTCTCTCCGTCTGGCCCCACCACTGCCTCTTCCAACCTGTTCTTGTATAGGACTCACCTCCGTCTCTCAAGCACCCGGCCTATCAACCCAGCTTGGGTCTGTCACCTCATCATCCTCCAATCCCTCAGTCTGCTCCACCCTCAGACTTCCTGTCCTGACTTCACCACTGTCTGACAACTGTGTCTCCTCATCATCCGACACCTCTTTACACACTTCTTCCACTACGTCAACAATGTCATCATGACCCAAAGACTGCGACCGGTGGAAAACCTGGGCATCGGGAAAGAGCTCAGCAGCAACCTGACAAGTGGCTTGTGACTCTGGGAAGGGACCACAAAACAGTTCCTCACATTATGCTGGCTCAAATGCCAAATTTTCCTGGGAGGGGGCAGACTGCGGGGAAGGAGGCTGAGGTGGAGGAGCTGGAGGAGTGCTCACTTGGGTAACATAGGTGGACTGCGTGGAAGACTGACTGGTGGACAAATGGCTAGAAGCATTGTCGGCAAACCACGACATCACCTGTTCGCACTGTTCTGGCTTCAACAGTGCTCTACCACGAGTCCCAGTAACTTGAGACATGAAGCTAGGGAGTGTAGCTCTGCGGCGTTCCCCTGCTCCCTCATCAGCAGGTGGTATCTCACCCTGCCCAGGACCACGGCCTCTGACCCCTGCAGTAATTGGATGCCCACGCCCATGCCCTCGTCCTCTACCCCTAGCCCTCGGGTTCAACATTTTCAAAATTAAAGTCTATTTTATAGACAAAACAGAAATATAAACTGTAAATATGTTTTGGTTTTTTTTGTGTGTTTTTTTTAATAGAACAAAATGTACTGAAGAAATCAGACAGCAACCACAGAAGCTGATTGCTATGGCTAGTTTCTAACCTACACTGAGGATTTTGTGCTGTGACTGAGTCTGTCACTTTAACTTTTGAAAAACAGTAATGTAGCCCTAACAAGGGCTGTTGGGTTGTTGGAGAATCACTCCTGCCTAACAGTAAGGTTCTTTTAGAATCACTCCTGCAGTAATCTACTAGAACACCCATCCCCGACCAGCAGCAGCTCTATCCCTACAGACAGACAGAGAATGAACCGAACAATGCTGGCATGGGCTAGTATATTCCTGGGTCACCTGATCAAGCCAGCCAACCACTGCTATCAACATGTAAGTGTACCACGTGATGCTGGGTGTACTGCAGAGTCTTCTGGCTTGTGATTGGCTCTGTTTCTGGCCGCCAAAAAATGGAGATGCCATTTTCTCGAGCGGGCGAAATACTTGTCCTAGCACCGAGCAGTTCCGAGCATCAAGCTGGGACGAGTATGCTCGCTCATCTCTAATCTTAACCTCTTAAGGACTCCAAATAACATCTCTGCTTTATTCTTTGGTTCGGTACGATCACAGTGATACTAAATTTATATAGGTTTTATTGCTTTTTAATACAGTTTTTGCTAAATGAGCTGATGTTTTCATTGCTACAATTTTGAGGACTGTGCAACATTTTGATCACTTTTTATAACATTTTTTTATGTAAAATTATGTAAAAGTGGCATTTTGGACATGTGGGTGCTATTTTCTATTATGGGGTTCACCGGCAGGAATAACTGTTTTTATAGTTTGATAGATCAGGCATTTTGGGATGCGGTGATACCTAACATGTCTGTGATTTTTCCTGTTTATTATGTTTTTTATAATCTCAAAAGAAAGGGGGTGATTTGAATTTTTTTTTTTTTTATAAACTATTTTTAAGATAAGATAAGATAAGATAATCCTTTATTAGTCCCACAGTGGGGAAATTCACAGCGTTACAGCAGCAGAGAGGGTACAGAGAGTGAAGTACAAACTATGACAACAATAATATTAGGGATAAATGAACAAAAATAAAAGGGGGATAAAAAGACATAAAAGAGACAAGCAATGATCGGCAGTTTGATGTTTAGTCTGTGGATGGGACCTGCAGGGACTGGTTAGATGGGGGGCGCAGGTTACTTCTGTTTGGGCCTTGTTTGTTGAACAGCCTGATGGCAGCGGGGAGGAATGACTTACGATAACGCTCCCTCTCACATTTGGGGTGAAGCAGTCGGTCACTGAAGGTGCTCCCCAATGCCACCACAGTCTCATGCAAGGGATGGGAGCTATTCTCCAGAATAGACTTCAACTTACCCAGTGTCCTCCTCTCAGCTACCACCTGCACTGTGTCAAGAGGACCCCCCAGGACAGAACTGGCTTTCCTAATCAGTTTGTCCAGTCTGCTCCTTTCCCTAGCTGAGATGCTGCTTCCCCAACAGACTATGCCAAAGAAGAAGGCTGGTGCCACTACAGAGTTGAAGAAGGTCTTAAGAAGAGCCCCCCGCACTCCGAATGCCCTCAGCCTCCTCAGCAGGTGTAGCCGGCTCTGACCCCTCCTGTGAAGTGCGTTTATGTTCTCTGCCCACTCCAGTTTATTGTTGAGGAGGACACCCAAGTACTTATAGGACTTCACTGCCTCAATGTCCGTCCCATGGATGACCACCGGTTGAGAAGGAGGACTGTGCTTACGAAAGTCCATCACCATCTCCTTGGTCTTCCCAGCATTAATCCTAAGGTGGTAATGCTTTAGTAGGGTAAATTAACCCTAGGTGATCAGATCTTTCCTGTGGCTGGTACTCCACTATGAAGGACTGATGAGGACAAGCATAAATGTATTTGTTGCTGTATCCAAAGGTTTTAAGATACTGGCAAAGCTTCTCATCATGCTTCTTGTTTTCCGAGGTCTGCAATAACCCCTGAGCTATAGCTTAGAAAATCAATGACTATAATGAATGATGCATGTGGCATCTATAATGTCCAGGAGGGGAGTATAGTCCTCTGTAACCACCACTGAACTATCATGTGGTTTTACTTTCACTGCCATAAAAGTTACAATGGGAAATGCTTTAACCTTCTTCTCACTGCCAAATCAGTCCCGGATTATTGGAATTTCAAATTCAATTCCAAATTAACAGGACTTTAAATTAAATTACAGATTAATCAAATTTCTAATTTAATTCTTTATTAATGGAATTTCAAATTTAATTCCAGAATAATTGGACTTCAAATTAATTCCAGATCAGAAACGTGTCATAGGTGAACTACTTCCTTCTTTGGATCCTTTAGGACAGTGATGGCGAACCTTTTAGAGCCTGAGTGCCCAAACTTCAACCAAAACCCACTTATTTATAGCAAAGTTCCAGCACAGCAATTTAAGCAGTAATTTATTTCTCCTTGTTCTTTGACAACTTTCAATCGTTCAACTTCCTAAAGACAACAATGCAGTTGAAAGGAGAAGGGCAAACTCGCCTATTATTGTAGGAAGATTCTGTAGGAAGATTCTTTGAGTCCTGTCTGGTGAACTTCATGCTGGGGTGATGGCCCGGGTGCCCACAGAGAGGGCTCAGAGTGCCGCCTCTGGCACCAGTGCCATAGGTTTGCCACCACTGCTTTAGGATCTAAAGGATCTGATGAAGGAGGTAGTTCACCTCCGAAGTGCGTCATCCAAATACTGTAAATAAATTAACATCAACCAAACAAATCACAGTGTGGACACTACTAGTATTCCCTATTATCCCTTAGCACCATTCTGGTCACAACAAATTGGCATGCTCTGGTAATGGTGAAACACAGTAAATGGTCCTGAGTAATGCTAATTAGTGTTTTGTGGGGAAATATTGGTAGAATTTTCTCATTTATTGATTTTTATATTTGCTTTTTTGTGCTCAGAAGCAGTTATGTAGTCATGGAGCTCGTCCTATGAGTCACTGAAGGTCCAACCCCTTTTTCTAAGCAGTGAAAAAAAAATTAAATTCTATTAATTGTGTATTTTCATCTGCAATTACATAGTTCACAGTGTAAACTGCAGACTATTATCTCAAGCTATCGGCATCTGCTGACCTCTGCCTGGAGAGCTTTGATCAGAAACAAAGAAAGATCATGGATCAGACAATGAGAAAAATACTTTTTACACATCATATGGTTTGTATAAATTTGAATATACTGGAATGTTTAACCCCCACAACCTTCAAGTTAAAGTGTAACATTCATAACTTTACAAAAGTAACATTCTGTGCTTCTATTTTTTGTCCTGTTAACAAACAGTACATCCATGCAAATTGGAGAGACCAATTAATAGCACTTCTAATCCTTTCTCATTTACCGACTTCAAAGACTCTTCCTCTAAACGTTAGGACAAAGCCTTTTTCTTTCATGTGATCTTTTGTAGTCTGCATAGTAAATCGCAGTTTGCAACTTCTGAAGTAGAGAACATGAATATAATAAGCACAAATGCTTATTGAAAGTGGCTGGAAGAGAATTACCAAATTGTCTAGTTTTGTTACCTTTTGTCAACTTTCTGTGCTCCATACATTAGGTGCAGAGGAGAATTAAAGTTGTTGAAGCTTTACCATAATGTTTATAGGTTTAAAGTAACTAAAGTTATACTTCAAAAGAATGTCAATGAGGGCACTACAGTCATTTGATAAATGTTAAATAGGAAGTAAATGTCAAGTATGCACCACAAATTTTCTCTTCTGACCTTAGTCTAAACTTCCAATATTACTCAACTGAAAATAATTTCTAAATGCTGTAGTCTAAAGAGGACACAAGAAACTTGTGCGCACATATTGGGGTATATAAGCTAAAAGGTTAGTCTTTTACAGTTTTTCAAAGTGTCTGTTGCGGAATGTGATTTAGTTTCTGACTGTCCAGTCAAACACTCCACCTACAATTATTTGGAATACTTTTATATCATACATTGCGCTAAAGTGTTTATAGCAAGGTAATTTAAGCCATGCCCATGTTTCCTCAACCTTTATGCTATCTCACATTCGACGTGGTTGACCTGTGATCACAGACCGTATAATGACCTATGTCACGGACTTGACCGCAATGCTGGGGATGGGATTCCTTTCATCTTAGTAATAATGTAAAGATTCCCTACTTCCCTGTTAAATAGCAGCACCAACAAGGAATCCCATCCACAGCAGTGTGATCATCCTTTACATGGGCATGGAGCGTGTTCATGGCTGATCACAGATATTATGATATATCTATTAATAAACCACAGAATATGTGCATTTTTATTTAATCTCTCCCGCACCACTCTCTTTAACTTTTTTCCTGTATCCCTAAAGTGATAACTTTAGTATTTACAAATTTAGATGATGGATTGTATCTTGTGGGACACATCGTAACTCCTAGTGCTAGAAATTAATATTCTTTTCAAAAATTTCAAATGGGCTAAAATTGACAAAAGAAATTGTTGTACCAACTTGCAGGTTTTTTACTGCTTTCCCTGAGCAGTATAAATGACCGATCCATTTAATTGTTTAGATCAGTACAATCACGGTTATGCAAAATTTACAAAGTTTTATTATGTCTTGATACCGTTAAGAAAAATAATGCATGGAGAGGGTTCATGGGATGATTGCAAAGTGATGCAAAATTACGTTATGGTTAAAAAGCTCACACATTCTACAGGACGGAGAATACATGAATGGAGGATTTAGAAAAGGGTGGCTCTGACAGGTTTTGGATGGCATATAAAATAGGTACATAAGCAGGCACTACCATACTTTATGAGTATGAAAAAGCAATGCTAAAAAAATGCTAGAAAAAAAGTATGATATGTTTGGCATGTTAATAAAGAGGCCTATAACATGCTTTTATTACTTGTATGGTGATTTTGCAGCTGGTAAATTTCCTTTGACATGTGAAAAATATGTCTGATATAAATACATTATTTAATATGAATATGACTTAATAGAATACAAATGCCCAAAGTTAGAAATAAAGAGTATTTTACTGAAGTTAATATTCTACATGTTTATTAAAATTTCAAACATTAAAATGTATCCTATGTTGCCAAGCATTGGAACTGGAAGAAGGGTTACTGTATAAAGCTCTACTCTCATGAAACAACCTCAAGAAGGTGCTTTCTGGTCAACTGATGTCCTGATATCGCTGATCTCAAGAAGAAAATCAGAAGGAATTAACTGAATTTTGTATTGTTTCTATATTTCAGGTAAAGAGGCTCAGGAAACCCCGCTCCAGCTGCTACTTTAACAGTCACACTATATATACTACAAAAAATGAGCTCTGCAATACATGTTCTCTATTTAGTATGTTTAAGCACATTTGTGCAGTATTCAGAATAACAATACCTTAAGACAAATATAGAATTTGCTGGGTGACAACAAACAATATTGGGATTAGAAACAAATTCCAGCTTACCTTTACATATTAAGCACAAGTGTGAAAAGACCATGATGTATTTGGACAAACATATAAACTTATACATAATATACTCATTATACATGAAAAACCACTAGTTTCAGCTTATTATAGAACCCAGAGTCTTGGCATCAAATAAGGTTATCATTCTTGGACAATAAAAAATATGTTTAGAGCTGTTCTTCCAAAAACAATTTACCTTCGTGTGGCGATCCTAATTCACAGATCCACACATACACTATTATCTATGGGTGATTTAGAAATGTATGAATTATAAATGGAATGGACACCTTGGGGGTTGTTGCTTGTACACCAGTTTTCCTCATGGTATGTTAAAAAAGATAGATGTTTGAATTGGTCTATTTAAAGTATTGCATTTTGTGTAGCTGTGTGTCCAATGCCAGTGCCATGCATCACAAACACGCACTGGATTTGCTCATGAAAAACTTGTAAAAGGACCCTAAGGGTTCTCTGTTGACCTAAAACACATACAGTATTTTTCTGACTATAAGGCGCACCGGAGTACAAGGCGCACCATCAATAAATGCCTGCTAAAATGTCTAGGTTCATATATAAGGCTCACTGGATTATAAGGTGCACCTGATTATAAGGATGAATGACCAGCAGGTGGCAGGCCTGTGCACAGTTCAAGGCAGCTGTTGTCTGTCAGGATGGTTCATATATAAGGCGCACTGGACTATAAGGCGCACCTTTGATTTCTGAGAAAATCAAAGGATTTTTTGTGCGCCTTATAGTTCGAAAAATACGGTATGTTTTTATGTATAAGGATCTGGAGCCAACTTTATGTGCCTCAGATATACTTAATGTAAATGAGACGCTCAAACATTAACAATTTTCTTATTAAGTAAGGTTCTTTCATCAGGAAAAAAAAAACATGATACATGATCATGATAAAAACATGATAGTGTGCACAATGTTAGAAATTACTTGACCCGTTTGAAAAGTGTCAACTATTTTCCGACATTGTGCACACTATCATGTTTTTTAAATCGATTATGGAATAAAACTTTAATGTTTTTAATGAATTTGCTGGAGAACACCTTTTCCTTATGATATTCACCTGAAGCAACACAACGCTTGTCTCCGTGCAATTCTTCCACAGCCAACAGTCCACAAGATTATCCTCAATTGGTGAGCTGTGTCAAAGTTTTTTTCTTTTTTCTTAAGTTCTTTCATCTCTGTTGGTAAAATCATAATCTCTCAAATGTTTCTTAAGATGTAACTGCATATGTAATTTTAAATGGTTAAATGATATTTTCTTCCCTTTCTAGGTCTTATAGCATAATAAGGTCATGTAACCTTGTTATTAAAAACAAAACAACAACATGATGTTTGCTTGGGATATAAATAAGGTGCTCTATTACCATGTTGCTGGATATTTGCAAGAACATTTCAGTCTTTGTATTCTTATTTTTCACTAGTTCAAGATCAGTATGTTCCTCTTGTACACTGTGTGAAATAAAAGGATACATAAGAGGTCATTTCATTAAAATAGCAGCCAGGGAAAAATGTAAGAGATGAAGTTGCAGAGTACCTTATTATGAGCACTTACACTACACTGACTCCCCTGCACATTAAGCTATATTAACAGGCCCACATCTTCATATCTCGATAAAATTTTGTATAGGCAAGAACTCTCCTGAGAAGAAAATTTAGAGCAGATAAAAATGTTTTTAAATGGAGCAGTACCTTTATTGTAACAGAAAGTAGAAAGTAGATTGTCTCCTAGTTAGAATCATTTGTCACTGATCAATCATAGACTATAGTTTCTGAGGATCTCTAGAAAATAAATACCAGATGGATGCAAATCGGCCATGAAAGTGTAGTGTTATGTAACGTGTATTCTTGGATGTATTGTTTAAAAGGTTTTTTTTTGTTCTGTGTTTTGTGTAATGCTGTAGCACCTTAATTTTTCTGAGGAGAACAATAATGTTTTTATTGTATCATATTGTAAAACAAACTTTTTTAACAGCCGATTGTGGGAATGTTTATGTGCAGGACATCTCCACCTTTGTCAAGAAATAATTAGCTACTGCATATCCAAATATATGTTGTAATATTTTACCTCCTGTAACATGGCAGACGTTTTTTTTTATTTTGTTTCTTTAAATGCTGCATTCCACAATCAATCTTTTCTTTTTATAGGAGCATTTTCTATGGTACAATTTGCATCCCCTAGCTGGATGAATTCCTTTTCCAAATGCGTTACAAATTGACAATGAATGTGAAATGACAAAAAAAAAAAATCAGTTTCTACCATGCTGTCCAAACTTCCTATTTATTTTATTTGGATATATTCAATCACAGAGGCACAAAATTTATATAGGTTCTGTGTTAATACCTTAAAGAAAACTAAAAACTATGAACAAACAAATTAATTTTATTTCTATAATAGAGCTGTGTTTTTTCTAGACAAGCTGAAGGTTTGAACATTAGGCAAGGTTAGTTCCCCACCACTTACTCAGTCTTACAGCTTGAGTCAAGTCTGGTTGTAGTTGAGCGGTTTGGTTGAACTGAAGTTGAACTGGTTAGGTTCTTAACAGATAGCCAGCCATACTTACTTGAATATGGATGTCATGTAAGCTGTAGTTAACCAGGTACAGAGTCAGATGGTTGAGAATCCTCACTTTGATCCTCACTTTGATCTCAGGGTACCCTATTACCAGATTTTTTCAGGGGAAATAGAAGGCTTTTCTTTTCCTCCATGGAAAGCTGCAAGCTATATTTTTGGATTAGACCCCAGTCCTCAAGCAATGACACTCAAAGAGTGGACATAATTATTTATCTTTTTAGTGGGAATCCAGATACTCCTGAGTTGTCCTCTGTTGATTTGTTTTTTTCTGCATTGTATGAATAACCAGACAAGGCTGCATATGTTGAAAGATCAAATTTTGGAGAGATCTTCTTGTAAGCTGTTCAAGTCCTAGTACACTAGAAGAGGCCATGTTTCCGGCTGTTCAGGTGGATAGGCAGCTTAGGGAATGCAAATGAGAATTCTGTCTTCTCACTCCTCCTCAGATTTCTCCATCTTCTGCCTCTACCCCTGCCCTCCTGTTATGACAAAGTAGTGGCATTTAAACCCATGCAAATCTAAGTGAATGAACCTATGCAAGTTGAAGTGGTAGTCATATCATTTTACCAATGCAGAGATCTCTGTAAGATAAATATCTTGTGCTCCTGCTGTGGAAACTGGTAATTTTATCTAGTACTGTCCTATCAGACCAGCGTTGAAGCAGCAACCTTAATAAGCAGCAGGTCATCATTGAGGAGGTTACTTAGGTGCCCAGGTATATCCAAAACCTCAGATTAAGTCACCTGTTTGTTCTTTGGCTGAGAATAAGGCATCAGGTCATCGTTGACTTAGAGACCAAGAACGTTAATTCTTGGTGTTTGTGGGTTGCAAACTTTTAATCCTGTGAAATTATCTGACTACTACTTACTTGTTCTGTCTAAGCCATGGACACAGTTGTCTATACATTTTGTCATAAATCTATCTCAGCCTCAGGGAATGACAGTAATTCGACTCATCTCTAAAAAGTGTTATTTCTATCCACAAGAGATATTGCCATATGCCAAGGAATTGGACAGTCTTTAATAATCTTAAACTGCACATGGTGCCTGAATCGGTTATTTTGATTTGTTGCTTTTACTCTTATACACCACTTGTGTAGCTGATGTCTGTGTTTCTCACAGGCAGCAGATACAGCACAGACACTATCAATGCTTTACTATACATTACACACAGACATGAGGAGGGGGAATAGAGGGGAGGGGTATCAGGGGCGACATCACTTTCTTACTCCATGTGTCCAGCCTCATTTACATAACAAAGAAAATATGATCTTGAACGATTAATGTAGGAATTAACTAGATGAAAGATGGGATGGAATCCTCATGAGCTGCTTCAACATGTAGTGGTGACAGGATTAGCTACAGAGACCTGGTGACAGGTGTCCTTTGATTAGGGAAGGGGGCCATGGATCTATGAGTAAGTGTCCCTGAATTATTATTATTATTATTGATTTTGATGGTAGATTTCCTTTACCAGTATAGTAATGCAGGAGTCTTATTAAATCAATATTAAGTGGCAAAAGGTAGTAGTAGTAGCATAAGTGGTAATAATAGTCATGCTGTGATGACTTCACAGTATCATAATATTATGTGAGTTATAGTGATATTATTTCATAAACCTATAGGTATATTTATTGTATTGGGATACAAGTCATCTACAGGAAGTGTTCCCTCAATGTGACCGATGACTAAAACTGTTCCTGACTGTGTATATGCAAAAGCATGTTTAACGCTACCTGCACAAGATGTGTACAGTCCTTTGGGCCGCAAACAATGTTCCAACTGCTCTATCTTTTGTTTTGCTATGGCAGTTGGCCGTGGAATACTTGGAATACTTATACAATGCAAATGTTTGTGGTTATTAATAATTTCTACATTAGTTAACATACTGTTTAATATAGGATGAGGAAAAGATGCACTTATGCTATTAGGTGTGACTACTGCATTCGCTCTATTTAAATAAGATACAACATGTATCCCTCTTAGTCATTCTCTTTTTCTACCTTTCAGCTTTGGAAGGTTTAAGCGTTTGTTATGTGTATTTTAATTAATGCACAATTTCCAACATGCAAGACCGACTATAATCGCTTCTCTCTGGAAACATATTGCTCCCAGGCACCATACTGCTCCAAGATCCATGGAGACCATTTGGCAGAATTACTGAATTCTGTCTCCAACATGCAGGCTGCTCATTTTGTGCCTCTAAACACCAATTACGTGGTATACCGTAGAGCTGCACAGATAAGTTACCATCTATTATAACAGTATCCTAGCTCCAAACTAGACAAATGTGACTATAATACCTAAATATCTAATAAAACATGTATGATGCTATTATACTGGGTGTAAAGGATTGAGAAACAAAGTTCAAACACAGGGATTCATTTGGTTTTCAAGGATTTTCTGGGAGCAGTGTTGAAACATAAAGGAATTACCATTGGTGTGAATCTTCAATAATTCAATATTCAACAATATTTTTTTTGTGTTCCGAACAATAAAAAATGTGGTTTCCAGCATGGAACAGACCAGTAAAAATATTTTGTATAGCATATTTCTTTTATTTCAGTTTCCTTTTTGTATTTTACATCCTAGAAAATTCTAGAAAATTTGCGTGGTACTTTTCATCAGGAAAGGGCTTTGTAAGTAGGAATGCATTTTGGGAAGGTTTACAAAAAAAAAGTATAATATGATGCATCACAAATCCCAGCAGCTCTTGTACTTGTACAAAGATATATTTAGGTTCACCAGGCAGGGTGTTGGCAGGGCAGTATTTTATGACAGTTAACTTTTTTGTTTAACTTTTTTTTAATAAAAAACTTTAAGTTCTATTAAAATGTGGTCCCTTAGTGTATTGAAGTAGGATGCTGGTATATGTTGCCAGCAGCCTTTACATCCCTTTCACCACAGGTTAACATTAACTGTTAGCATAGAATAAATTAGGAATACCTACACATAACATCTGGTAAAACTAGTACTGGCTCCAAAAGGAAAAACATCTTAAAGAGAACCCATCAGGCAAAATAACCCCCCTAAACTAAATATATTTTCATAAACTGCCATTAGAGAGCATTGCCTCTATCCCTACATTGTCGCTCTACATGCCTGTAAACCTAAGCAATGAGGTCCTAAAGTTGTATGCAAATGACCTGTGAATTGTCCAATGAGTCATTAGCATATTCAAGCTGCCCAGCTTATTCATGAGTGGGAGGCACAGCCACACCCCCAGTGCTTGACTGACAGCCTGTATAATGGTGTGATACAACAGCTCCAGGCAGCCATGTTATAGCAGAACATGTCAGGTACTTGTGTAGCTGATGTCTGTGCCTGGGAGGATGCAGCATGTCAGCAGATGCAGCACAGACACTAGCAATGCTTCACTATACATTACACACAGACATGAGCAGGGGGAGGAGAGGGGAGGGGTAACAGGGGTGACATCACTGCCTCTGACTATGTGACCAGCCTCATGTACATAATAATGCAATGATTAATGTATGAATTGACTAGATAAAGGCTGGGATGAAATTCTTGCGAGCTGCTCCAACAGGTAGTGGTGAAGTGACACAGACCTGATGACTGGTGTCCTTTAAGGACCATAACTATACAGCCACACTGATGTGCTGATAAAAAACAGAAGCGAAAGGTAAATTATCTATACTTATACATAAAGGGTAAAATAAACAACTAAAGTGTCTATTCAAAATCTTTATTAGTATATTACATAACAATTATATAAATTAAAGAAACAAAAGCCCCCTGTTCACAGCAACAAACTCTGACTCCAACCAAAGTTCAACTAGACAACCTTTGGACCAAGGTGCTGCATCATCTAATACAGACACCCTCCCTTTTGGAGGCCGATCCGAAGGGGGTGGAAGAAAGGAAGGAATAAAAAGAAAACAAGTGTCTTGGAGACAATAAATGAAGAACTGTTGGAAGATGACACCAGTACCGACTGTTCCACAATTCTAAATTTGATGGACATTCCTTTAGATAGAGATTGTATTTCACTGTTAGCCAAAGCTCTGGGTTTCAGACCATAACCAGAAAAAGACAGGTGTAGTGGGGCCAATGTGACCGGGGTCAGCCCCAACACGCATTTTAGCATTTAAGTAGTGATGAGTGGACCCAAACCCAAAGTTTACATACCCCTGTTATTCCACCTGTATTTGCCCATGCTACAATTAGAACGTAAGATGGCAGGTAGGAATATAATCACCTGGTAATAGCAGAAGAGCTGAGCATAAAGTCTTTGCCCATAAATATGGCAGCATTCATAGAACTACAAATGCAACCTACGTCTCCTGTCTACAGAAACCAGAGCGGAAAGATAAATGCACACTATTCATTGAGACCTCCCAGCAGACCTTGATTCTCTATATAAACAAACTCCTCGCAGAAAATGTGCTATACTGTCAAATGTTTGCACACAGGAGGTTACCAATTTTGGGTTGTTTCTGTATCCAGGAGATGCTTCTATATGTATGTAATCATTGATGTACTAATAAGATTTTTTTGTTTTTTATTGTGTACTTGATGCTTTTGGTTATTATAAGCATCTTTCCCTTTGGTTTTGCATGTTTTGATTTATTTGCAGGACCTAACCCAATAACAATATTCATGTTTATACACAGCCCGTCTGATTTGTTCCATTATAACTGAGGATGATTAACGTGTGCGAAACTTGTCCATGGCTATTTTCTTTTTTGCTACTTTTCGTACCTGATTTTAACGAGCTTCATTAAAACGATCTGATTTTATCTCACTGCTTATCTTCCATGTGGATTCCGGGGCGGCACGGCTTCTCTTGTGTCTTGTGGCTTGAGTATCCATGATGCTGCACCTGATTCTAATGTCCTACGAACGGTGAGCTGATTTCCCCATTGGTTTTGTTTTTTCTTTCGATGATATTTCGTCTAATTTGTACCACTGTTTTCATGTATTATTCTTTAGTTTCCCTGAACATAATGGGCCACATTTAATTACCTGTCCAATCGCAATCCTGCGGCACGTTGTCCTACGAGCATTCAGGTCTGCCGGGACTCACTAACATTGTGCGCGGATATCCTGCAGGTGTCGCTGCTGCGCCGAAGTCCGCCGGAGTTCACCTTCTTCTTCCTGGTGCATGTAATTGCTGATCTTGCAACACAATTCTTTTTTTAAATTCCGTGGTTTGTCTGAATCCTTCGGGTTGTCCAACGGCCATGCCCCCCTGATTTCTGTCACATGCAAGCCGGCGCCGATGCGCCACAATCCGATTGTGTGCGCCAAAACCCGGGGCGATTCGGCTCAAATCTGCAATATTCAGAAAAAACCTTACGGGACCCTTAGTAAATGTACCCCATTATTTCTCTTTTTTTAAGTTATGTGTTTCTTAATGTGTTCTCATTTTCATTTTCTCATTTTCTCCCAGCAACAGTAGAGCACCTCTGTAACCAACTAGTGGCACCATTCCATCACCTATGGCTGAGGCTCTCTAAGAAAGGCCTACAAACAGCCAGATCTTCTGTCCTCCTCTCCATCTGTTTACATTGTGCTGCTTCTAATGCAGATACTACTGCCACCACCCCTGATGCTACAACCACATTTGCATAACCAGTTTAAAATTTTATAAAGCATCAAGGTGAAACTTCTCAAGCAAACTTTAGAAATGTTAGCTACTCTACAAATATATATGTAAAGACAACTGTTTTCCAACAAGATGAAATATTTAAGAATATATATACATTAGTTTTTATAGTGCAATTTAGCAAAATTTTTACTAGTCTAAAAAGGTTTTCTTCAGGCTTTACTTACACATTATAAATGGAGGCACGTGAGTTATATCTGCAATTACTATATACCCATTTGATATATTAAAAAAAAACCTTAAAGCCCAGGGAACATGCTGTGAAGTTTGCAGTTGGTGACCTTAAGATACATCTGAAAATATAATTACTTTTTAATTAACTAAATAAATCTGAAGAATCCTGCAATGCCAAAGAAGCTATTCCTATTCCATTACTGGTTTGTTTGGTTATATGTTGTATGAGTCAAAGCTGTTTGAAGATTTGTTTTGTTTCTTTTTGGGAAAATTCCTGAAATACAAAATATAATACTTTTTCTCATGTTTAATCATTATGGGGGCTGCCATCTTGCCTGTTTTAGTAACAGCATTTAGTGTTATACATTACAGTAGAAATAGGCAATATTGTTCTGGAGACAAGTCAGTGAGGTCCATGCCTTTCACCAGATGCCATTATCACAGGGATATATGTAAATAGTTACTTTTTTACCTAATTAAACAGCTGAATGCTTTCAGTCACTGTCTGTCACTGGTGCTGATACATGTTAATCAGCTGAAGCCACCTACAATGGATCATCACTTCCAGCACCAGGCACCTCCGTTAGCCTGTGCCTTTGTGGTCTTAAACAGTATGGCCACCCTGACATGCAGCCAGTGACCATTAAGAAAGACCAAACCATCACTCACTCTAAGCTGGTCCTCAGTAACAACCTCCACACTCCCCTGAGTACCATCTGACAGCTGAGGTTCTGGTACTGTAGCAGCTTACCACTGTTGTACCTCATGCCTAGTCAGTAAGGTCTCTTGCCCTGAGACTATGGCCTTCTCCTGTAAGGTGTCTGCCTCCTGCAGAAAAGTCCCTGGCAATGTTGTGCCAGGCCTCTGGGCAATTCTTGTGTGGGTGGCAGATCTCTCCACATAGTTTAAATTTTACCTTCTCATAGGCGACACTGAGATGGTCGACCTCCCTACACAGATTAAATTTCACTATGGTGCACACACTGGCCATGTGACCAGTCTAACCACATCTAAAGCACTTTCGTGGTTCCACAGGATAGAAACAGACACCTTTCTCTTTGCCTGTAAATAAGCTATTGGGGAGATATAGGGTGATGTTCAGTGCAGATACCATCAGTGCTATATTTTTGTGAGGTCACGTCTGAGTCACACCAAAATATCCTGCAAGATACTGCACCACAAACCATCTTGTAAATCTTGTATTATATTAGTTATATTCTTGTACCACAAAAAATAAAAGTTAATAGTTAATTTTTGATAAAAGTATTGGACCAAATCACACAATAAACAGTGGGGGTCCCCATATGAAAATTAAACGATTGTGTGCCCCAACATGAAGTAGAATTAGTAATGTGGGATCCAGTATATGCAAATTTTTAATTTGATGGGAATTTTACATAATTATGTGTAAAAAAAACAGTTCTATATTGTTTTTGTATCACAATATAAACACTAATCTGTGACCATCACAAATTATCACTGTATACAAAAAGTAACCATTAGCAGCCGTATAAGAATAATGCATGAATATTAATAATAAAAATAGATTTTTGTAATAAAAAACAATATGGACCAAAAAGGCACTGGGATCCCAACATACAGCAAGTAACGATGGCAATGTCAAGCATAAAGTCACAGAACTGGCATAGATGTGTAACAGGTTAATATAATATTAATTGAGAGGGTTTGTGAACACTGCCATTCATGCACTTTCTCTTTAACACCCTTAAAGAGCTGTCGCCGTAGTTTCAAGCCAGTGAAACCAAGTCTTTTCAAACTTATAGGGGCACTTGCGATGCAAGCATAAGATCTGAAATGGGGACATATTTATTTATCAGTTATAGCCACCTAGATATGGGGGGGGGAACCTCCACAAGTTATGCCAATAATTTTACGAGCACAAAAAGGGCCAAATCTGTTGAAGGCCTTATCATAGTAACCAAGTATAATGTCATAGACAATGCCAAAATGTATCAAAATTTTAGGAAAGTCATAGTGAAGCCCAAAAATTCATGTAGAAAGACTTTTAAAGATATACCACTGACATGATTTCTTAAAAACTTATATTTCTTCTTTATTAGTATCAAAGCTAAAAAAGCACAGGAACTAACCAGTAATAGTCAATAACTCCACTCCACGATGTGCAGACACAAGTGGGAATAGCATACTAAGTAACGCTTGGAAGCGTTGGAAACGTTGCTCAGTATGCTATTCCCTCGGTGAAAGCAGCTTGTGTCTGCACATGGTGGAGTGGAGTTATGGACTATTACTGTTTAGTTCCTATGTGTTTTTATCTTGAAGTTTAGCTGGAAGTTTTTGTTCTTTACAGTGCACAGAAACATTAAATAAAGAATATTTTTATGAATGTTTGTAAATTATCCTGATGTGCTGTGTTGTGGAATTTGGAGTCAATAATCACTGATATAAACTTAATTTTGTACCACAGAGCTAATTTTGAGTTACATCCCACTTATTTGTTCCCAGTTCTACAAAAGTCTGGGTCGACAATAATAAGCTGTTCTTCTGGCTTATTTCTATGACAGAGGCATAGATGTATATATATGGTTAAATGTTTGACGGTATATTTCCATTTACAAAGCTGTGAAGAGGATCCAATTTTTGGGGGGTTGAATTGTTGTTTTTATTGAAATAATTTCAGGTAACTTATGACAAAACTGGTGGTGATATAATGAAAATAAAATTTAAACATATTGGGGAAGATTTACTTACCCGGTCCAGTCACGATCCAGGGGCACGTTCTTCGACGCTGATTCAGGTTCCGCCCGATGTCCACTAGGTGTCGCTGCTGGAATTCACCTCCTCCGTATGAGTGAGTGCTATTTTTGCGACACAAATTATTTTTTAAATTCCAAGTTTTTTTCGAATCCGTCGGGGGTTTTCTGCCGGGCACGCCCCCGATTTCTGTCGCGTGAAAGCAAGCGCCGATGCGACACAATCTGATTGTGTGCGCCAAAATCCCGGGGTAATTCGGCACAAATTGGAAAAATTTGAGAAACCCGGTGGAAAAACGCTAATCGGACCCTTAGTAAATGTGCCCCATTGACCATAATTATTTTTATTTGCAACTTGAATGAGACAGAAAGTGTTTATTTCATATTGTTTATGTACCTTTATATATAATCTACATTGAAGGATTCAGCAATAAAAGGGGAGGAGAAGCATACCTATCTGTCTACAAACTCTACTCTGGTTCTCACGGAGCTGTAATTGACAGAATTCATCTCCAATTGCTTTTTGGATCAGGACTATGAATTCTTATATAAGCTCTTTCTTATCTGTACTCTTTTCCTGTTATATAATCATTGATTAGCAAGCTCCTTATTATTCTGTAACTCTGCTCTCTGTATCCTGGTATTTTACCCTTTTGTTCGTATCCAGACTATCCTTCTGCCTTACATTTTTGTTGTGATCCAACTCTGGAGACCATTCTTCTGTGTTTGTTTTGTCTTGTCCTCGTGTCTGTGTCTTGTACTTACCCCTGAGGAAGTCACCCCGAGATGACGATGCGCGTGGGGTCCACTACCTCTCCAGCTCTCTGGCCATGCCTTACAGCCCCATTTACATGGACTTTTGAACTTCACCTTTGGTATTGTATAATATTGGGTTTTTGGCGCGCCTAGATGTACTAGAGTTTACTGAGGCACACTAGTTACCACTTGGTCTTTATTTGAGCACTTTTTGTACCCTTTAGATTTCTATGGCAGCAGATCAAGCTAAGGAGTATTGGACCTAGATTTGGCCCATGGTAGTCTGGTACACATTGTTGTTGTACTTTTTAAGTGTTTTTATCTTTCTTGTCTTGTCCTGATTTATTGTTTGTTCAATTTTGTAATAAACTTTATACAATTGTTAGTCCAGTGTATGCATCCATCTGTTCTTGTTTTACTCATTTATGCCTTTTTTAGGATGCGCAGACTAATTCTTTAACGCTTTACATTGGTACTGCCTACCTCTCTTGTTGTTTCTATGTCTTGTACTTTGGCACAATGAGAGAACGTCTTTTTTGTTGTACCTTACAGACTAGGTAATGCAAGGCAATATGGCAGGAGCAGCTGGGAAGGGGGCTTAGTCTTAGGGCCCACTGTCTCTGTTGGTGTCACCTTTCTGTCCCAAAACCTGTATAACAGAGCTCCAGTGGTTTCAATATGAAAGTAACTGCTCAGATAATATGGTCACATGTTATCTGAGGGTCAGAGGTCTGTAATTGGAATAATATACTATCATAGAAGCTGCTGTCAGGTCTTCACTGTAAAAAGCACAGGGGTTTTTGCCTTCTTCAAGGACCCACGTGTGTGTACGGTGAAGGTAAGACAGGATTTAAACTCCACAGTTTAAATCCAAAATTACCTTTTTGACCTTGAGTGTATTGGCTTTTTTGATATATGGCGTAGCATAAAAACAAAACTGATGGAATAATTAAATGATAAAAGTAAATAATCCTAATAGCATATCCTTATGATTTTCTACATGCTTGGTCCACCGCTGCTGCAAAATACTGAAAATTCTCTGAAATTTAAAAGTAATGATTTTATTTATTCAACCATTTACATACTCTAGCACATAATGTGGCATGGAATATGACACGATGTGTGATGTATTGTGACATGTTTCTTACCTGGTGTGTTCAACTGAACTGAAAACAGAATTTCACATATGTTATTATTGAATTATGAAACAATTATTGACTGAAGCGACGTCTGTTTCAGCTCCTCACAATTCTAGATTATGATAGATATGACAAGCTTGCAATATTCTGTCATGAAGATATTCATTCATGTATCTCCGATTTATTAAAAGCCAATTTAAAATATAATTCTAGCCTAATGCACATGCTGATGTTAAAATGTCACATCATTTCTAGCAGCTTTCAGGTGATACAAACCTACACACTAAAGATTTTCAGTCTTCATGTAGGTAGTTTTTTAAATCAATTTTACAAGCAGTTAAAGGAAAAAAAGCCCAAATAAATGGTAAAAAACACTTGTTTAGGGTTTTTTCGTTTTAGCAGGCTTAAAGAGGGGTTTCCTAAGTTTTTAGTTTGTTTTAATTGTTAACATTTAAAAAATATGATTAAAAAAGACCTGTCACCAGAAATGTACCCTTCATGCCAGTAATACTTGCTGGTTTTAAAACTCTTCCCCATATCACCTAAAATTATCTGCCACTGAGGTACTGTACCTTTTTATGATATACAAATGTGTAGATATGAGTCAACTTCTGAAGAGAAGAGTCAAATTTTCTCCCATGTTGCAAGTGAACCATGCCTCCTTCTTTTGACCGACAATTCAGTGTCTCTTCAAATCTCAACCTGAGCAGACTGGAAGTCATCTAACTGTCTGGGCCTGTATGCTGTCCCTCCCACTTGTAGGAACATTTAGCAGTAAGCACTGTGCATTTCTTCTCACCATTTCATGCACCCTTAGGTTGGTGGGAGAAAAGTGGTGGTGGGCGGGGCCAAATGGTAGTGGATTTGGCCAACATAGACAAATGAAGAAAAAGTTTGGTGAAAGTTTTTAATGGTGGACGGAGGCATAGGCTGGAATGCCTGCACTGCATTGTGTCTGTTCTTGATTACAGGTTCCCTTCAAATTAACTCATATACCATTTCACTGTTAATTATGTCTCTCAAGTTAATGCAGTGATCTCTTATTGCTTTTTTGGAAAATAATCACTTACAACAGAAGTTCCACTTCCAGGATCAAAACAGGCAATACTATTGAACCATATGTGCTGTTATTGTAATGAAAGTATATCATAGTATACCACAGTTAATCAGTATCAGATATTTGTTGTCTAAACATTTAAAGCCTCAATCAGATCCATTTTCTTTGTAAAGGTTGAGCTATGAGCAGCTCCTATTCCCTTAAAGGGAACCTGTCACCACAGCTGCCTCTAAAGCGTTAATAACTTGAAAAACACCCTTCTTTTAGCTAAAAATTGTTTTGCTCTTTGGAAAGGAGCAGTTCCCCCCCAACCTTGGGAAACATGTGACCTTTTCAAATATATGAATAAATCCCCACACTCGGGATTGGCTGTAGAGCAGCAGGGGGTGCGCTAAGCCCAGTGATGGGTGTTTTCATATATTTGAAAAGGTCACATGGAGGAGCTGTTCCCCAAGGGTTTGGGGGGAGCAGCTCCTTTACAGCCCCTCCCATTTGGCAACTGCCTAGTCACACAGCACATGCTAATGAAATGTACAATATAACATATCTTTTTTTCTGTAAAACCAATTTTTAATACAAAAACACTTTGGCAAAAATGAGTCTCCTGGTTACAGGTTCCCTTTAAGTTTTAAAAAGAAGGTCTTTGGAACAAATATTGGTACTGTTTGGAGAATGTATAATAATTTTGGCATTATAAATGTTTTGAGAAGGTTTTTTACGCCCTAGCCATGATACATAGGGTATTGCTAGTGTGTTTAGAGACTGCTTAAGTTGGTGTAGCAAAGTTGTATAGTTTTCTTTATATAATTGAGATGTATCTTTGGTAAGGTTTATTCCCAAATATTTAATTTTCTCAATTTGCCATTGGAAAGGGGTGTTTCTTTTCAATTTTTCTATCTTCCTATGAGGCGTGGATATGTTCATTGCTTCCGATTTAGTCCAAAGTGCTCAAACACTTCTACAACGTGTGGTAGGGATTTCTCTGGGTTTGTGAGGAGTAGAAGTAAGTCATGTGACGTTTAGATGAACCATGTCTCCAACTTTAAGTCCTGTTATATGTGGATGTTGTCTCAGTAGTGTAGATGCTTGAAGTAGTGTCTCCATTACTATCATGAATAAGGTGGGCGATGATGGGCAGCCCTGCCTGGTTCCATTCCTTATAGGGAAGGGCTCAGACAGGACACCATTGATTCTAATACGTGCTGAGGGTGTGCGGTATAGCATCATGATTGCTTTTATATATTGATTTGGGAATCCAAATTTGGTAAGTACTGCTATCATGTAGTTCCCTGAAACCCTATCTAATGCCTTCTTGGGATCTGTGCCGAGAAGGATTAAGGGTATCTTTTTTGTGTTGCATAATGGATGGTGCTGATGACCCTAATAAAATTGTGGTTAGCCTTCCTACCGGGGACGAAGCCCGTTTGTTCCTCATTGATAAGTGATGGCAAATATTTGCACACCCTTTTGGCTAGGAGCTTTGCCCATATCTTAATGTCGACATTTAGCAGCGAGATGGGTCTATAACTTCCACACGCTTCGGGGTCCTTCCCCGGCTTAGTGAGTATAGTAATATTAGCTGCTAGAGCTTGGGGAGGTAGTCTCTGATTTCTTTATCTGTGACAGGTTTTCAGTTCTTCTTGTCCTGCATGGACTAATGTGGGTAAATGTAGCTGCTATAAGAATTTTGTGGTCAATGATTATTTGTACTGGGTGTTATCTTGGTTACTTCTGTCTAAGTTGTACAGGTTATGGTAGAATATCCTAAAGGCTTCAGCTATTCCATCTGTCCTAGCTGTCTTATTGCCTTGTTCTGTTCTAATTTTTTCTATAAAAGTTGCTTCTCTGGAAAACCCCTTTAATGTAAGAACCAATATAGAAGAAGTCTGAATGGATAAGTGGGCAAGCGTGTTGCTGCTTTTAAAGGATGTGGTATAGATGTAGCCAAGCATTCGTTAGAGGTCCGCTATTTGTCCTCCTGTCTGACAAACTTCCTTTATGGGATCTGTGTTTAGCAAACTACCTCAACAGATTTGACTTACTAATGATAATGCAACGTACTAACCAATTTCAATGTAAAACCAGTCTTAAATAGTTCATTTAAAACATTTACTCAAAATAATTCTATTAAAACACTACAAGAGCTAAGGGGTGCTAATCCTCTATTAAATGAGTAGAAAGAAACCAGTCTTTCATTATTTGTTGGAATCACTATCCAATTCTTTTATTGAAATACTTGTGGATGTTAAGAAGGTTCCCAGACTTCTCATACAAGTACATACACATCCTAACCATACTAAAAAGAAAAGAACCGAGAATAATGCCAAGAGCCTGTACTCAACAGTGCATGTGTCTGAGTTTTATGCAAATTGCCCAACAGCATGCGGTGTGAATTACACTTATATGGAGAAAAAAGACATCTCTAGAAATGTGAAATTTGTAATTATTAGTTTGTGAATGAATGATCTATGGTTTTATAAATCTCAGAGCATGTCATCTGATTTTCTATTGATATAATAAAATATATTTAACACATGTTTTGACTTTATGATTTTATGCTTTATTTAAAACTGTCAGAAATGTAATAAAACTAAAAGTTCAGTGAACCCAGAGCTTTAATTTGGATTAAATGCCCACAGGACCCCCATCAGTACAGGGAATACTGGGACTCCTGTGACAGGCCCAGACCCAGAAAAAAAATCTGTGGTCCCAAAGTCAAAGTATTCTAAGTATTTAATACCCCCACTCCCCCATGTTGTGATGTCATCACCCAAGCATCTCTTCTACAGTACTTGGCTACATGACTGCAGTAGGTGGGCACTGTAACCGTATGGTGAAAACGTGATCAGAAATCTCAGTAAGGGGCTGCATGTAACAGAGGTATCCTTGGCTTAAATAAAATCCTTTGTTAGACTGCCCTGCAGTCCACGGAATTTAATTGTGAAGTGATTATGAATTTCCGAACTACCTCCTTCTTCAGAGCTAAAATCATGTCATTAATAAAAATAGAGGGAGCACAATCTACATGTCAACATTTTTGGGATATAGAATAAATATATTTAATAAAAGATCCAAAATATACAATATATAAAAAATAATTAATACTCATAAACACATAATTTACATTATACAGTATAGCAAAATATGCCCAATAGAAAATATGTCCCCTAAGTAACCAATTTTATTAGGGCAGGCATACTACTGCTCCTCCAAATAGTAATACTGTCAATTCAGAAATTATTAAAATATGAACTCATTTCATATAATTTGATATATAGTTTAAAAGTGTGTATCCCTTATCGATGTATATTGATTTTGAGAGGTCGAGTTATCTCCACTTTCCCCAGGAGAGTGGCAGTTGGTGGAGACTTTCAGTGTGTGCTCTGACTCCCCAAGTATTTAACCTATGTGTCGTGCAGGTACGAGTGAGCAGGGAAACACCCACTCTTCTCTTTGTGTATGTGCAGTGAAATGAAGCTGCATCAAGGCTGCTATCAGAGGAATGACTTATCTTCTTCCTGGACCTGCACAATTTCTGAAGGAGAGCCACTTATGGCCACCTCTGTTAGCATGCCTACTTTCTTATTGGTGAGTGCAGAGGAACTGTCCACCTGAGAGGTACTGATATTTTCCCTGTAGTCTTGCATAAAATAGAAAGAGCTTTTAGAATGTGGGTAGACTCGTTTAAGTGATTTTTGAGGGTGGGGGAGTTGGAGGTCTGGGACTGTGTGGAATCAATAGCTGTGGATGAGTAGCAGCGTTATTTTAATCTAACATTGTCAGAAATGTTGGTTTGGCTCCCTCTCATTTCATAGATTCAGTTAATTCCAGCCCCTTGGTGACAAGCTTCTAAATTTGAAGATCCAATAGGATTCTCTGATTTTTAATTTTTCACATCTATTATGCACTATTACTCTGGAATTTCTTTCACTGCGAGTGATCTTGACATCAAAGTTCTTAGGCTACATTTACACAACCGCCAGGGGGACATATATAGGGCCGCAAGCTTGCGGACATACATATGTCCCCCATTGATGGCAATGGCCACACGTGTGGCTCCGTACTACTCCGTACACAGGGAAAAGATAGGAAATGTCCTATCTTTCCCTGTGTTACGGCGCCGTTCGCCATGCATCGCTGTGGAGAGTGGAGGGTCACCCCTCCTTCTGTCCATTGTGGCAAATGCGTACGTTCATGTGAATACAGCCTTATTGTGATATAAAGTAAGATGGTGTGACATCTCATGGTCTGTCTCTCCATTGGTGGCTTCTTGCAGTGATCGTATTTCTTGTCAAAATAATTTGTAGGACTCAAGAGTTTAGTATAGATGGAACAAGAATGTTTAAGATTAGGGCCTATATTTCTTGTAGTAGCACTAATGTTATCTATTATGTGACTTGTCCTTAAATGTATGTAGGACTAACAACTAGGCCTTTACAAGGGAACATGTAAGGGACATAATTAAGGGAAAGAAAGTGATTACTCTACCAGACGTAAGCCAATTGAAAACAATACCCTGTCACATCAAATCATATCACAATTGCGATACTAAATTATTTAAAGTATGTGGAATCAAAAAGGTTAATATGGGCATTAGAGGAGGGAATGTCGAGAAACTACTTGCACAGTGAGAATGTAAGTGATTTATAGATCTGAACACAATAACTCCAAATGGTCTTAATGAGACAGTTAACTTTTCTCTATTTTTGGAGGATTTATATTATATGGCCTTTCACCAATAGTACTGTAATTTCTCCAACCTTCAAAAATCTGTAACTTTTTCCATGTAAAGAATTGTATGAGGGCTTGTTTTCTGCATAACAAATTGCATTTTATAGTGATGGTATTTAATATTCCATGCCATCTACTGGAAAGCAGAAAAATTATTCTAAATGCAGTGAAAATGGTAAAAACCGCATTTGCACCATATTCTTGTGGGCTTGGATTTTACAGCCGTTATTGTGCACCCAAAATGATATAACTACTTTATTCTTTGGGTCGGTGTAATCACAGGGATCGCAACTTTGTATTGGTTATTTAATGTTTTTATACATTTACAAAAATTAAAACCTCCTGTACAAATTTTTTTTTTTCATTTTGCCATCTTCTGGCTCTAATAACTTTTTTGCTACATCAGTGTTTGGAGCTGCAGGTTGTGTCAATATTTGCTACTTTTAATGACATTTTTAGTGCTACTATTTTTAGGACTGTACAGCCTTTTGATCACTTTTTATTGTTTAATGTTTTTATTTATCAAAATTGCAAAAAAAATGTTATTTTCGAATTTGGGGGCTAGTTTCCGTTACAGGGTTAATCGCAGAGAATAACTGTTACTACATTTTGATAAATATGACATTTGGGGATATCTAACATGTTTGTGATTTTACTGTTTATTTATTTTTATATCAGTTGTAACATCTTTGATGCAATTTTGCCAAAAAACCATAGGAAATTATGAGGAGATCTTAGCTGTGCTGGAGACAGGGCAGTTAGGTGGTGAGGAGTGGTAACATTTACCAACTGTAATAATGCTACAGAAAGTATGGAATAATTATATAAAAAAACATTGGGAGTGACCGGTGCAATTGCACACACATGCGTGTGCTTTGGAAAAGAAAGGGGATGACATACCAGGGTCGTTCAATAAGTATCTGTGTTAGAAATGAAGACATTATTTTTTTTTTAAATGTTTTATTTTTCAACATAGTCCCCTTATAGAAAGATACACGTCTCCCAACATTCCTGCCATTGTTTTAACCCCTCCAAAAAATAGGATTTGTCGAACTCTCTAAAATACCCGGCAAATTTTTTTCCTGCAAGCCAATTCTTCATTTCTGTTAGGGAACAAGAAAAAGTTGCAGGAAGCTAGATCATATGAATAAGGGGGGTGCAGCAGCAAGTCATAACGCAATTTATGCAGTTTGGCGGTACAACTCAGAATGATTGGGCTGGTGCGTTATCATATTGAAACAGCGCCTTCTTTTTTGCCAAATGCGGCAGTGTCTCCTTAGTAATGTCCAGTGATCGTTCTTCCTTTTTTTAAAAAATCCATGAGGATGACGTTGTTTGCATCCCAAAAAAAATCGTCGCAATGACCTTTCCGGCTGATGGGACTGTCTTCGCCTTCTTTGGAGCAGATTCCCCAGGAGAAATCCATTGTTTTGATTGTTTCTTAGTTAGCAGCCGCATTTGCTTGTTGTCCACCGTGAGCAATTGCGGCACCAATTTTTTTCATGGCCAACTTCGCCAATGTAAAATATTAAATGCCCTTCAGGTCGACACACCTATGGCCTCTGCTACTTTGCGCACTTTCATTTGTCGATCAGCAAGTATCAAGTTGTGGACTTTTTGAATGATTTCTTCAGTAACCACGTCTACTGGGCGTCCAGGTTGTTCCTCATCAAAAAAGGATGTTCCCCAACGTTTAAATTTGTTGAACCATTACCTAACTGTGGTCATAGATGGCGAACTGTCCCCATAAACAGCATCCAACTTTTCTTTTATCTCTTTGCATTTTTTCACATCCAAAAACAAAAAGCGAATTAGCGAACAATACTGTTTTTTTTTCTATCTAAGCGAAAATCACGAAACTCGGCTTACTCAAATGGCTGCCAAATCCAAACTAACCAATCAATCAGTCTGCAATTTGTTTTGCCGTCATTTAATAGATGGCAGCACACGATGATAACACCAACTTCCCTGAGGGACGCCCCCTGTCGTCAGATATGTGTACTTATTGAACTGCCCTCGTATATAATACAATTATTTCATGAAGGAGAAATTTTGATCACTTTAAATTTTTATTGAATAATAATGATTATTTTAACTCCGCTTAGGCTGAATCAAATAATTTGATATTAAAAAGCAATATTTATAAAAAATATCACTGATTTATAAAATTAAGTATTAGAAAAAAATTATCTAGGATAAAAAATTATCTAGGATATACAGTGCTATTATGAAAGTCAAAGGAAGTGGAAAAGGATATTAGGGGTTTAAATTCTGAATGTTGGGAGAATATATATTCGAGTATCAGCCAACTCCTTGGTTGAACTTGATGGACAAGTGTCTTTTTTCAACCATATAAACTATGAAACTATGAAACTCGAGTATAAGCGGAGACCCCTAATTTTAACACAAAAAACTGGAGAAACCTATTGACTCAAGTATAAGGCGAGGGTGGGAAATGCATTGGTCACAGCCTCCCTAGTATATAGCCTGCCAGCCCCTGTAGTGAGATAGCCTGCCGGCCCATAAAAAAACAAACTCAGTACTCACTTCCAACGGCCAGGGCAGCTCCTCTTCTATCTCCAGGTTCGCTGCAGGTCCGCGACAGCTCCATCTGCAGCGCCTCTTCTTTCTTCCTGCCAGCTGCAGGTCCGCGCACAGCCCGTCCGGCGCACAACTGTGATGTCAGCAGCGGCTTAAAGGGTTAAGTTGTTATCTATTAATGATAGTTTTAGGTTTATTCAATTAAATATTTTGTAAAGAGTTTATTATTCACTGTATATAGAGAGAAGGTGGGGAGACAAGGAGAGACAGAGAGCGCTCCGATAGTGTAATACCCTTGATTTAATATAATATGATGGTGTGGTGATAAACTCACCTGATGGAGTTGTGCATGAAGGGCACAACTCCTCATAAAGCTTGTAACGAGACTTGCAGTTTTCCAAACGTGCGTCTTTCAACGTCCAATAAAGATGCGTTTTTTTCTCTCTAGTCCGGAACGTGAAAAAATGCCGATGGCTTGCTCGAGGTGGCGTAAAAAAACTTCTTTTATTTGTATAAAATAATTGTATAAAAAAGATTAAAAGTAGAATATTGTGTTTGCGCTTAGTAGAAGTGCAAAACGCGTTATTCTACTTTTAATATTTTAAAAAGAAAGTAATAGGGGGAGTATTTTCAAAAAAGGTATTAAATAAAAATTATTTATTTATTAAAAACGTTGAATCCAGGTGGTCTGAAGTAGGGAGATAATTACTAACTAATTTATTACCAATTATTACTAATTTAAGACAAAATAACAAGTTTCTGTGTATAGTAGTGCCCAATTATATTTTAATTAGTATAAAATATATTTTTCCTTTTTTGGAAGACTAAATCTGGGTGCATCTTGTAGTAAAGAGCATCTTATAGTCCGAAAACTATGCTACTCATTTTCAAACTGTTTAAATTATAAAACGGTCTTTGTTGCCCATAGCATCTATACCCAATTAAGTAAAAATCTGAGCTTTTGTTGTAGTTTTCACCCTCCTGACTAGCATAGACTTCAGTTTTGATGTGTGGGGTACTGGAGATTTTTTTTTAGAAGTATTCAGGAACAGACATCTTGGATTAAGGCCAACACTTAAAATGTTGGTTTCAATAAATTTTACTTGAGGTCTCAACAAAAGCACACACATGGTAGATGAGAAATGGATTATACTTTTTATCCTACTATACAAATTCCTAAAAGAGTTAATAAAAAAAGACACCTAGAAAAAATAAACATTTTTCTATCATTTTTTGCACTTCTTTTTTAGGTACTGCCATATTAAATTATTATTAATTTAGTTATTATAAATTTGTTCAGATGGAAAAATGTGTTCTGTGAATATTTTAGCAGATCTTCTTTAAGTAATAAAAAATGTTATCTATTGCCTTTGTTATGATGGCAGGAAGCATTATAAAACTTCATCAGAATTTTTACTTGGGTAACATGGTAAATATGTATATGGCTCACATGAAATAACTTAATTGTATTTACTGTATATAAGATACACATTTCTGAAAAGGAACAGAAATACGAGATTTGGAAATCAATGAAGGAATCAATGTGCTTACCTGCTGTTTTTCTCTTTCAGATCAGATTCATCTGAAGAAGAGAACATATTTACCCTAAACAAATATATATTGTTGCTTGAGGGAACAAACCAGAAACTTCCTTTGTCAATGCTATCCAAAAATATATTTCTCATGAAGAAAATAAAATGTCAGTCCATTCACTGGTTTCCAAAGAAAAGTCCTTCACAAAAGAGATGAATTGTTTTTTTGTCATCTTTTTTTGTTTATGCTCAGTACTGATCCAAATTGAACACAATACTTGTTTTTGCTTTATAGGATATGCATTGTCACATACTCGCCATCCAGCAAAAAACACACGGATAAAAAAAGAATTTCAACTGATATCAGAAAAAGAAATATTTTGTATAATCTTTCAAAATTCTGTCCAACAATTCCCTAGGAACCTCTTATGTGAATGGAGCTGAACAATGGTTAGTGACAATAAGAAAAATGTTCTTGTGATAAAAGCTGTATTGGGATACAGGGCCTGAGAAGCTTTTCAGCTTTTCCTTTAATGAAATATATCACCAGAAATTAGGTATTTTTAAATCCCTTAATGGCGTAGTCTTTTTTGTGCATTTTTCGCTCCCCACCTTCAAAAATCTATAACTTTCATTTTTCCAGAGCTGCATGAGGGCTTACTTCTAATTGTAGTTCTTAGTTATGGTATTTATTATTCCATGTCTTGTACTGGGAAGTAGGAAAAAAAATTCCAAATATGGTAAAATCAATGAAAAAAATACATTTACACCACTTTCATGTGGGCTCGTTTTTTTTTTTTGCTTGCTGTCCTGCTATAGAAAGCTTCTACATTTACTTCTAGTGGATAGAAATCTGTCCATGGTGTGGTGATGGACAGGTAGGCAGCTGTTATTATCACAGAGAGTTATCAGATCTGTTTGATACTAATGGTTCATGTACTACCACAAGGGAAGGAATGGCACAGCAATAAATAGGTACATACACCAAAGAAATGCTATAAATGCTATACAAATACACCAAAGAAATGCTATAAATGCTATACAAATACACCAAATGCTAAATCCACAAAAGAGAAAGTGATGCAAATATATGCACAAAATACCTTTGTATTGAAGAGTAGTAATAAGAGGAGACACATACAAGGTAAAATCAATTAAAAATGTGCTACAATCCACTAGCACCCAATAAGACAAGGGACAAGTCCAGAGGCGGACTGGGAATTTAAAATAGCCCTGGAAAAAACTATAAAAGTGGCACCATTTTATGGACGGAGTCAAAACAAGTGGGTGTGGTCAGATAATGTGGGTGGGGTTATAACAGACAAATTGTTGGTAGATGGCCTTAATACAAAACAAGAACATCTATTGCTAGTAAGTGAATCTAATGTCCAAAGAATGTGACCTGTCGATCAGTAAATGATGCAAACACACAACCTGATAAGCCTTAACCCCTTAACGCTCTGCGCCATAGCTCTACGGCGCAGAGGTATAAGGGGTGTATGAAGAGAGCTCACGGGCTGAGTCCTCTTCATACAGAGGTGGGGGTTGTTGCATATTGCACCAATCGCGGCTATTAACCCTTTCAACGCCGCCGGCGGCATTTAAAAGACGCCTTTATTACCGATCGCCGGCCCCTGATGACGTTCGGGGGCGCGGCGATCGGTTGCCATGGTAGCTTCGGGTCTTCGTTTGACCCGAGACTATCTGGCATCTGCAGATTCGTTACAATGAGCCAGTGGCTCATTGTAATGAATGTGCTGCAAAAATGCCATATATTGCAATACAGAAGTATTGCAGTATATGGTATGAGCGATCTGACTATCTAGGGTTAATGTACCCTAGATGGTCTAAAAAATAGTGAAAAAAAAAAGAAAAAAAAAAGTTTAAAAAAGAAAAAAAATTAATAAAATATTAAAAATTCAAATCACCCCCCTTTCCCTAGAACGGATATAAAACATAATAAACAGTAAAAATCACAAACATATTAGGTATCGCCGCATCCCAAAATGCCCGATCTATCAAAATATAAAAACGGTTACGGGCGGCGCCGACCTTCGAGGCGGGAAATGGTGCCCAAATGTCCGAAATGCGACTTTTGTACCTTTTTACATAACATAAAAAATGAAATAAAAATGATCAAAATGTCGCACAGACCTCAAAATGGTAGCAATGAAAACGTTGCCTCATTTCACAAAAAATGACATGACACATCTCCGTGCGCCAAAGTATGAAAAAGTTATTAGCGTCAGAAGATGGCAAAATTTTTTTTTTCTTTTTTGTACACATTCGTTTAATTTTTGAAAATGTATTAAAACACAATAAAACCTATATAAATTTGGTATCACCGCGATCGCACCAAACCAAAGAATAAAGTAGGCGTGTTATTTAGAGCGAAGAGTGAAAGTCGTAAAAACTGAGCCCACAAGAACGTGACTTTTTTTTCAATTTTTCCACATTTGGAATTTTTTTTCAGCTTCGCAGTACACGGCATGTTAAAATAAATAAGGAAAGGAAAGGAAAATTTGTTACGCACAAAATAAGCCCTCACACAGGTCTGTACACGTAAAAATGAAAAAGTTATGGATTTTTGAAGTTGGAGTGCGAGAAATGAGCGAAAAACCCTGCGTCCTTAAGGGGTTAAATACCTTTCCCCTGTGCCATACATGTACAATTCAGAGAAAGAATATATTTTGCTGCCTTCTATGTACAGGAATAATGCTACAATAACACATTTAGAATAACACATTCAATCCTGCCTTCTATATACAAAATAAAACTAGTACAAAACCTTCTCCCATATACAAGCCAACTACTAGAATACTGCCCCCTATGTACAAGGATATAACTACTATAATACTGTCCCCTATGTACAGGAATATAACAACTATAATACGGCTCCCTATGTGCAAGAATATAACTACTATAATACTGCCCCCTATGTACAGGAAAATAACTACTATAATATTAGCCTCTATGTACAAGAATATAACTACTATAATACTGCCCCTATGTACAGGAATATAACTACTATAATACTGCCCCCTATGTACAAGAATATAACTACTATAATACTACATATATACACAGAAACGAACATGAAAAAAAAATCAGTATTTATCATATACAGCTACAGAAAACACATGAGAGATCCATACCCATTGCATCCAGTGACCTAAGGTGACGTATCCTTGGACTGTACTCGTTCCTTATCTTCTCCATTAGTTCCACCATCACCTTATCTCTTCCTCCAGGTACACAGCATTCCTGCAGAGTTTACCACACAGAAGTCTTATGTTCTGCACTTTCCCATTGTCCCTTCTTCTGCTACCACCAATACTGTGCCCCAAATACTGTAATAGAGCCCCTGAAATATTAGTACCACACAAATAGTGCCCCATAATGTAACATACTGTAATGGTAAGGATAATTTATTTCTTCTTTCTCTCCTTTAACCCCCATACCCCCCTCCCACCCCAGTATTGATAGAGCCCCTACTATGACCCAGGCGAAATAATAATGGCCCCAGCCTACCACAGTCATAAAATGAATGCCCCCAGCCTGCCCCTGGCATAGAATTAATGGCCCCAGCCTACCCCAGACATATAATTAATGCCCTCTGCCCGCTCAAGACATATAATTAATGCTCCCTGCCTGCCCTAGACATAGAATAATGTGCCCCCCCCACCCCAGACATATAAATAATGTCCCCTGCTAGCCCCAGATATAGAATAATCCCCCCAGCCCCAGACATATAATTAATGCCCCCTGCTAGCCCCAGAGAGAGAATAATGCCCCACCACCCCAGACATATAATTAATGCCCCCTGCCAGCCCCAGATATAGAATAATGCCCCCCGCCCCAGACATATAATTAATGCCCCCAGCCAGCATCAGATATACAATAATGCCCCCCACCCCAGATATATAATTAATGCCCCTTGCTAGCCCCAGATATAGAATAATGACCCCCAGACATATAATTAATGCCCCCTGCTAGCCCCAGATATAGAATAATTCCCCCCTGCCCCAGACATATAATTCATGCCCCCTGCCCGTCCCAGATATACAATAATGCCCCCCTCTGCTCCAGACATACAATAAATGCCCCCTGCCCGCCCCAGCTATACAATAATGTCGCCCGTCCCAGACATACAATAAATGCCCCCTGCCAGCCCTAGATATAGAATAATGCCCCCCCTGCCCCAGACATATAATTCATGCCCCCTGCTAGCCCCAGATATAGAATAATGCCTCTCATTCTATAATTTAAAAAAAAACATAATACTCACCTCTTTGGTGCAGGTTTCTTCCCGTCTTCCCTCGGTCCTTGGTAGCTTGGTGCAAAGGCACGGGATAGTGAAGTCACTGCTCCGCGCCTCTTATACCAAGCCTTGGAGCTACACGGAGGGCTGGACAGCTGACACGGTACGTGTCAGCCCTCCTCTATGCTACACAGGTTGCGCAATGACGTCAATTGCGTGACCTGTGTAGCTGCGTGTATACGCAGATGCAGAAGCAGCGTTGCTGTGCTGCGTCTGTGTACAAATTAATACTATAGATTATGTTAAAGGTTGTACCGAGGGAGTGCGGACCGGCCCCGGCCCAGCTGCGGACCGGTCCCAGACCGGCCCTGGACCAACCGCCCACCGGGAATTTTACAATGGCCAGTC
The DNA here is from genome assembly GCA_019512145.1 of Engystomops pustulosus. Classification (NCBI taxonomy): domain Eukaryota; kingdom Metazoa; phylum Chordata; class Amphibia; order Anura; family Leptodactylidae; genus Engystomops; species Engystomops pustulosus. The sequence continues at coordinate 199,724,560 of CM033642.1, read as the reverse complement.
CGCCCCTGGACAAGTCCCATGCCCAGGGACACCCCACAACCCTTGCTCACCCTCCCTACAAAGAACCCTAATCACTGCCCAAGTATATAAATGTGCTATAAGAAGACCAATTGGTATAAAAAGACCAATGTATACTATACCTCAGTAGAAAAAATGTATGTAAGGCAAGTAAACCTGTAAAAAAATCAATGGCTGTAAGGCAGGTCAGGCAGGGGAGGGAAGGAGAGTCGGGTATGGGTGGAGAACCAATGTACCTCACAAGACCATGGACAGATTTCTATCCTCTGGAAGTAAACATAGAAGTAAACAGTGATCTAGAAAACTTTGAGGAATTGATACAGAAAGAATATTGGAAAATTGTATAACTTTTCCTTACACAAACCATATCAATTACATGCTGAAAATTGCCAACCCCTTTAAGCCTAAAACAACGTGCATATTTAGTATGACTATTATATTATAGTATTTTATTCATACAGAATAAAGGTTATATAATATTTTTGTCACGCAATGAATGGAATATCATTTGAAACAGAGAAATATTTGTCTACAAATAAGGTCCTAGAATAAAAAACACAGTAAAAATGATAATGGTTGTGATGGTGTAGTCACAATTTGGTCCTCAAACCTTCATCAGACATCGATTGCATGCCAGAAAAGGATCTCTGGCTGCATGTATGTAACTGGCAGTGCTTACTAGTACAGTATTAGGGGTTCATCCAACTGGATGCCATTTGTATTATACCATGTCGCAGTCTGTTTCTTGTTTGCCCCATTATCTCTTCTTACCCTTCAATAAAGAGTACATTTTTGTAATAATAATTAGACATGGTCTATAAGTTCAGTATACTCCAGGGCGCTCTCATACGATTATATGATAACTCAGCCTGATAGTTGTATTTTAGATTGAGATCTAACTATAAGTTTTAAATGAATTAAGTTTTGGCCTTTATTTAATTTATATAGACCCATCATATTCTGCAGTGATTTAAAGAGTAATACCATTGTCAGATGAAAAAGGAAACAGAATGATATACCACGAAAAACAGCATGATCTAGCTCATTGATAGCAGTCTCTTGACCAAGAAAATTGGCAAACTGCATCATGTGAGTGTGGTAGGAAGAAAATTAAATGAAGTCCGTTCAACCATTCCGAAGCCAAGAGCTTCCAAATAGAATGAATTATACGTGATTAATGTGATAAACAAAAAACATTAAGCAAACCATAAAATATTTTATCCTTTAACCCCTTCCCACACCTTGCCGTAGAGTTACGTCATGGGGATCGCCTTTGCGATTACCACAGGATCCCAGCAATACGTGATAGCTTGGATCCTGCAGTAACCCTATAGATGCCGTGGTCATAGTGACTGTGGCATCTCTAGTACATTGCTGTGACAATGGGAACCCACCGTGCAGGGCATGGAGGTGTCAATTGTTGCCATGGCAGTCCTGATGTCCAATGGAGGACCCCAGAGCTGCCTTCACTAGAAGCCTGCTAAATCATGTTTTCTGCATGATCTAACAGTGCTAATGCTAATGTCAGGAACATGCTGCAATACATTAGTATTGCTGTATATTACTATTATTCAAATGATCACTTGTTCATGTCCCACCCTGGGACAAAATAAAACAGTAAAGAAAAGTTAAAAAAAAAATTGCAATTAAAAAAATTATTATAAAAGTCCCCTAAAGTCCATATTGGATATCACCACATACGTAACAACTTGTACAATAAAATAAAATTGTCAATGCACCTGCATGGTGAATACCTCAAAAAACAAAAAAAAACCTTCACATTTGACCTCATTAAAATGGAATAAAAAGTGATCAAAAAGTAGCATTTACCCCAACATGATACCAATAAAAAGTACAGCTTGCCCCAGAAAAAATAAGCAGCTATGTAAACAGCTCTGTAAACAAAAAATAAAAATGTTATGCCAATTAATACATGGCGATGTAAAAACAAGCACATTTCTCACAAAATTAGTTCTATAATCTGCAAAACAAGTTAACCATAAAAATATGGTTAACTTATTCATAATAAATGGGTTATCGCTGTAATCGTGATGACCCATAGAATAAAGATAACACATTATTTTTGAGAAATGGGGCAGGAAAAAAATGCTTAAAACCAAAAGCAAAAAATATTGTTTTTTTAACCACCACCAAGAAAGAGTTAATAAAATCTGATTATTAGCTATTGAACCCCCCCCATAAATCATGTACCTAAAAAGTGGATCACATCCGCAAAAAAATTTCCCCATTTGTCCAAATTCCAAAAAAATAAACATTTTGTAGCCTGTTAAATGCACATCTACTCTGAATTGCACTCCTTCCCTTCTATGCTAGGCTGTGTGCCCATACAGCATACAACCTATATAGGGCATCCTCATACTCAGGAAAAATTGGATATTTTGGGAGTTCTTCATCATTTTTGGCCAAAATTAATGTATTGTCTTAAAAAAAAATACACCGCCATTTTGTTTTAACCCCTGTGCAACATCTAAAGTGTTTACACACTTAAGTTGTTTTTTCACACATTGAGGGGTTTACGGTAGTTTCTGAAATAATTTACAGGGTTTAATGTAAAAGCGTTACAAAAGTATAACCTCTTATAATGACACAGGGCAAATTTGAAAACCCCGCCTTGGTCCTAAAGCCCTAAAATGGCTTAGACCTGAAGGGGTTAAGCAAAACCTGTTTGATTTTGTAAGTGGCACATCTTGTTGCACCAGTCATTTCACATAAACTTTTTAAAAGGTCCGGTGGGGTGAAAATGGTCACTAAATTTCTAACTTGAGGGATTTAGCTTTCAAAGTAATTTGTTTATCATTTTATTTTTTATTTAAATTCAGGGCCTCTGTAGTTGTCAGCCAGTGCTGTGTGGCCCAATGACTTTGTATGTCCTACAGTGAAGAAAAAAGTGTCAGAGCAGGCTGGACCACTGTATTCTGAAAATGGGGCATTGGTGACTGGAGACAAAGAGAAGGAGGAGATACTAAATGGATTTTATACAATAAAAGAAAGAACTTCTGACGTGGGTGGTACCAGTGCGGTTCATACATCCTGTAATATACTAGACTGGCTGAATGTAGACATGATGCAATCTAAGCTCAGTAAAATAAATTTGTACAAGGCTCCAGGACCAGATGGGTTACACCCCAGAGTTCTTGAAGAACTCAGTTCTGTTATTGTTATACCGCTGTCTAAAATCTTCAGGGATTCCATAATGTCTGAATGGTGCAAGGCGAATATTTTAAAAAGGCTCTAGAACTTTGCCAGGCAATTAGAGGCCTGTAAGCTTAACTTCCATTGTGGAGAAAATATTGGAAGGGTTAGCAAAAGACTACATACTGGAGTATGTGACGTCACATGGGTTTACTAAGCCTGCATGGGTTTACTAAGGATAGAAGTTGTCAGACTAACCTGATCTGCTTCTATGAAGAGGTGAGCAGATGCCTGGATGGAGGAGCTGCTGTGGATATTGGGGGTCATTTACTAAGGGCCCGATTCGCGTCTTCCCGACGTGTTACCCGAATATTTCCAATTTGCGGCGATTGTACCTGAATTGCCCCGGGATTTTGGCGCATGCGATCGGATTGTGGTGCATCTGCGCCGGCATGCGCGCGACAGAAATCGGGGGGCGTGGCCGAACGAAAACCCGACGGATTCGAAAAAACCGCCGCATTTAAAAACCGAAAATGTGTCGCTTGGGACCCGCTTACCTTCACCTGGTCCAGCTCGGTGTATTCCAGCGCGTTCAGATGCATTTCAGCGCAGCAGCGCCACCTGGTGGACGGCGGAGGAACTGCCATCATAAATCCCGGCCGGACCCGAATCCAGCGCAGAGAACGCGCCGCTGGATCGTGAATGGGCCGGGTAAGTAAATCTGCCCCATTGTGTTCTTGGACTTTGCAAAGGCATTTGACACTGTCCCTCATAGACGTCTGATGGGTAATATAAGGTCTAGTGTTTTGGCAGGAATCAATTGCATTGCATTGAAAACTGGCTGAATGATTCCTACTCGGAATGGTCACCAGTTATAAGTGGTATATCCCAGGGTTCTTGGCCCACTATTATTTAATATATTTATTAATGATATAGAGGTATGAATTAATAGCACTATGTCTATTTTTGAAGTCTACACCAAGCTGTGTAGTGTAATACAGTCTATGGAGGATGTTTATAGGTTGCAGGGTGACTTGGACAAAGTGTGCTTAGTCATCCACTTGGCAAATGAGGTTCAATGTGGATAAATGTAAGGTTATGAACCTGGGGGCTAATAATCCACAGGCAATACATGTCCTTGGGGGAGTAAATTTGGAAGAGTTCCTTGTTGAGAAGGACCTGGGGGTACTAGTAGATCATAAATTAAATAACAGCATGCAATGTCAATCAGCTGCCTCTAAAGACAGCAAGATGTTGTCATGTATCAAAAGTGGTATGGACTCTTGGGATAGGGATGCAATATTACCACTGTACAAGTCATTGGTGCGGCCTCACCTGGAATATGCAGTCCAGTTCTGGGCACCGGTCCATAGAAAGGATGCCCTGGAGCTGGAGAGTATTCAAAGAAGAGCCAGAAAAATGATAAGGGGTATCGAGTGTCTGAGTTATAAGGAAAGATTAAAACAACTAGATTTATTTAGTCTTGAAAAGAGATGACTACGAGGGGACAATATTAATTTATATAAATATATGAATGGTCCACACAAAAAATATGCTGGTAAATTGTTCCAGATTAAATCAAGTCAATAGACGAGGGGGCACTGTCTCCGTCTGGAGAAAACAAGGTTTAATCACCAGAGGCGACAGGGCTATTTTTACTGTTAGTACTGTACATCTGTGGAATAATCTGCCTCAGGAGCTGGTCACAGCAGGATCAGCAGAGAGTTTCAAGATGCCTTTTTACATCTAAATAACATGGATTTTATATAGAATTGTTCTCCTAAATACCTTCCTTATCCAATCCCTTCCCTTCCTTGGTTGAACTTGGTGGACATTTGTCTTTTTTCAACCATACAAACTATGATACTATGATAGTATATGTTCCTAGAGCACATTTTCTGAGATGTCATCTGAGAAGTGGATATTCGTCCAACATTGAAAGAGTAGCACAGTAAGATTAGGCAGTAGCCCTATGCTACAGGACTAAGTTAACAACTTTTACCAGATTAGTAAATTAGTAGACTTATATCAGACTGATAAAGACTTATATTCATTCATTGCATTATATTTTATGTATTTATTAGAATTTTTACTTAATTTTTATTTTATCAGTATGCACAAGAAATATTGAGAAAATGATGCAAAGAAATTATTTTCTGTATTATTTTAATAAAAATAATATACTATATAGAACATATTTTATGTATATTTATGTAGGACAGCCAAGCATTCATCTAGTGCCCATTCCTATAATATTTCATGTGGTTTGATAATTACCATATATACTCGAGTATAAGCCTAGTTTTTCAGCACAAAAAATGTGCTGAAAACCCAAACTCCGCTTATACTCGGGTAAAAAAAAATATATCAAAACTCATCTTACTGGCTCCCCCCCACTGCTGGCTATATACTGAGCAGGGGGCTGGCTATATACTGGGGGATATGGGCTGGCAGGCTATATACTGGGCGGCAGGTGCATCGGCAGTTTTTTTGCATATTTAGCAGGTTCACGGATCCCCGCCGTGTATTCATGGTGGGTGGCGGGTCCCACTGCATGGAGAGGGCTCACATGCCCTCGATCGGTGCTAGTGCATAGGCGCTGCCATCTTGCCGTGGATCGTTTTTCCCCATGATATCATTGGGGAGCAGCAATTCATTGCCATGACAGCCTCGGGTCTTCCAAAGACCCGAGGCTGTCTCGTTTTAACCCTATCAGCACATTGAATTAGGAGGAAAATCCCCGTACCGTAGTATGGCAGTATATGATAGGATCGATCAGACAACCTAGGGTTAAAGTACCCTAGGGAGTCTGAAAAATGGTAAAAAGAAAAATAAAAAAAGTAAAAAAAAAAATTATAATAAAAAAACATAAAAATTCAAATCACCCCCCTGTCCCTAGAACTGATATAAATATACATAAACAGTAAAAATCATAAACACATCCATAAATGCCCGATCTATCAAAACATACTAACGTTTTTTCACTGTGTTTAACCCATTAACGGAAAATAGCGCCCAAAGACGAAAATGGCACTTTTTTGCCATTTTGAAAAATCTATAAAAAGTGATCAAAAGGTCCTAGAGTCTTAAAAATGATACCATTGAAAACATTGTCAAATGTTGCCACCCACTGCTCCGTACATCAAAGTATAAAAAAATTATTAGTGCCAGAAAATGGCAAAATCAAAGTTAATATTTTTAGAAATGTATGAAAACACTATAAAACCTATACAAATTTGGTATCCCCGTGATCATACCAACCCAAAGAATAAAGTAGATATGTCATTTGGGGCGCACAGTGAAAGCTGTAAAATCCAAGCCCACAAAAAACGGTGCAAATGCGCTTTTTCACCATTTTAACTGCATTTGGAATTTTTTTCCCACTTCCCAGTACACGGCATGGAATATTTAAGATCATCACTTTGAAGTGCACCTTTTTACTCAGAAAACAATCCATCACAGACCTCTTTACATGTAAAAATAAAAAAGTTATAGATTTTTGAAGGTGGGGAGTGAAAAATGGAACTGAAAAAACAAGAAAGGGCCCGGTCCTTAACCGGTTAGAGAATTTTCATAATGAACTAGTTCAGGGGCCATTTAATTTCTATAGGGGTTTTGAAAGTGCTATTTATGAGAAAGCAACTACAAATTGCTCCAATTTAAAAACTACACCATCAAAATTGTAGAACAGCATGTACGGAGACAGAACCTCATGTGGATGTAAACCACTGTTTAGACACATAGTAGGGCATAAAAGGAAGCCTCAGTTGGCTATTTGAGAATAGATTTACAAGAACATTGAAGACCCCCAAAGACTCACCCCATTTGGAAAACAATGCCCTCAAATAATTTATCAAGGGGTACAATAAGCCTTTTAACCCAAAAGATGTCTCTTAATTTATTGAGATTTGTCCATAAAAATTAAAAATTAAAGTTGCTTTGGCATCCACATTTTTACTTTTACAAGGCCTTAAAGGAGCAAACTCTCCCCGTATTTTATCACACATCTTCTACGGAATACAGTAATATACCAAATGTGGTCAGAAACTGTCAGAAACTGTTGTGGTCAGTTACAGTATGTGGCTCAGAAAGAAAGAAGGGCCGTTAGGCTTAAGGAGGCAGAAGTAGCTGGAATGGATTTTAGGTGGTATGTGCAGAGCCCCTGTGGTACCAGAACAGTAAATAAAAAAATTATACTCCTCAGGGCATTGGTAACGGCCATGAGAAGGCAAGAGGTGCCATTACTGATGGCAAATATGTGTCTCTGAGGTGCTCAATGAAGTGAGGAATTTAGTGTTAAGGTTTTTGTATAATAAAACAAATAATGACAGGTAACAGTTAGCTTGGACTGCTACTACTGAATTCGGTATTTGTGTTGATCTGTCACAGAGAGTTAAAGCCCCCAAAATAATGTGAAAAGACTGGTAAAATGCCACTTCAGTGTCCAATATGTCAGAGAAGCGTTATCATTGTTTCATTTCTAGATGAGTCCCGAGGGATGATGGATTGTTGAGCTGGCGCTTCCCACGTCTTAGTTCACACAACGTAATGTGTTTAAACAAGGTTTCTTTATTAAAAATGCAACGCGTTTCTGCTCCGAACCGGAGCCTTCATCAGGCATAACATAACAAGTGGTAGTGACGTGATAACTGTCACGTGATAAACCGGGGGTCAGGGTTCAATCCGGTACCGTAACAGCTTAGGGAGAGCAATTCTTATAACTAAAACAAATAATATATAACACTTTAATCAAATAGATAAATAAATAAATACTTAGATAAATAAATAAATAGATAAAACCAGTTTCATTAATAATTAATTAGTTATCAGGTGCGTAAGAATATCTGTAAACACACATATAGATTTCCATCATATTAAAATGTTCATAATAATAATGGTGAATCATCCCCATAACGATGTATAAAAGGGTTAAAACATTATCAATTCAAACGAAACATAGATAATATTTAGTTTAAAAGATTAGTGCCCGATACATCAAGTCGCGGCTGCCCTTTAAACTGCATCACTATCCCGTTCTGTTCTGGCTACGGAAAGCGAGTGAGGACCTACTAAAAGAAGCGTTTTTGTTATATTAAAATGTTCATAATAATAATGGTGAATCACTTGTTATGTTATGCCTGATGAAGGCTCCGGTTCGGAGCAGAAACGCGTCGCATTTTTAATAAAGAAGCCTTGTTTAAACACATTACGTTGTGTGAACTAAGACGTAGGAAGCGCCGGCTCAACAATCCATCATCCCTCGGGACTCATCTAGCTTTTTGGTTTACACGCCTCCGGGATCCTGGTCCTGTATACCGAAGCGTGGTTCATCGAGACCGGCTGCTCCGATCTACTTCTGTGACATGCCCTACTAAACTAACCACCAGGTGAGAGTCTACGGACAATCTTACATATATTCTAGTGGTTAACTGTATCACACGAGGTTGCGCTCCCGCTTGTGTCTCCTCTCCACACGGGGTATCTCGGGATCACTCGAGCCCCCTCCTCTCCAGGTATCCTCCAATTGTTTCATTTCTGTTCCATGCTGTGTACAAAAAGAACAGTTTATGCCCAAAAATATGACATTAAGTGAGTTACCTTAAGTAAATCACTCATATCTATAGGCATACCTTGCAGTTCAGGCACGGAGCAAGGTGCAGAAGGTATGTTATTGAGTTTATGGAGAGCAGATTTTGATGGAATAGATTGAAAGTGCAATGTCACAGCGGCTTGGCCCAAAGAATTCAGCATAGTGGAAATCCTTCCCTACCGCATTTTGCTGTTAAGTATTATCCCAGCCTGACCATTCTATATTTTTATGCAATTTTTGAGTATATACTTGTTATTATCATACATATCAGTATCATACCAAGTGTCACAGCGTGGTGTCAACTGACAGCCGACGCCAGAAGCTGGGCGTAATAGCATGTCCTGGTGAAGAAAGTATCTTCTCGCAAGGATGTACTATTCTGCCCTGGTGCACATAGGGGTTAAATACCGTCTCTATGAAGTGTACTTTCTTACGTAGAAGACAAGCCCTCACACAGTGCTTTACAAGGAAAAGTAAAAATTGTATAGATTTATTAAAGGTGGGGAGTAAAAAATGGAAACGCAAAAACAAAAAAGGCCTCAGCGTTAAGGGGTAGCGGATTAGAAAAGAGTAAGAAATATTGAGCCAAGTGCTACGTAGCAATTCAAGATGCTAGAAGGCACTTTTTTCCCAACTTCCGATACATATTTCAGGAATATACAACCATATCGGACACAGAGCTGATGCCAGCTCAACTCGAGATCAGAGCTGAGTCAGTATTGGCACGTGTGGGGTGTCAGCTGAAGTTGAGCTGACAACCCGTGTAATACCCCTGGTTGGAGTGAGCTTCAATCCTGCGTGTTTAACCCATTAAATGCTGTGGTCAGTGCGACCGTGGCATTTAAAGTGCCTGCCAGGGGTCTTTCCCCTACAATCGCCCCCCTACAGCGCCTTTTTTCTATGGCAGCCCTAAGGTCCGATCAGGACCCAAGGGCTGTCCACAGACAGCTATCAACTAGCTCCATAACCAAAAAACTAAAAAGGTTATACCACTTGGAAGACGGCAATGAAAAAATTAAAGATTTTTTCGCAACATTAGGTTTTATTATGCTAATTTAGTAAAACGTAAGAAAAAATATCCAAATATGCTATCACCATAATCGTATAGACCCATAAAAGATAATATGTTTATTAGGCTATACATATAGTATAGCCATATATATATATACATAGTATATAAAATAGGCCTATAAAAAAAAGTCTGCCTTGCACACCAAACGGTCTCATCCGGACCCAGGGTTTCGCCCAATTCTGTATTCTTTTGAGGCATGACCTTAGCATCCTCATATTTCCTTATATAGGCAAATGTATTCCATATATTTTCACAAAATTGCACTTTTACACAAAATTTACACACACTTATATGACAAAGATATGAATATGGAGTACATTTGCTAATATAAGGGAACTCAAGGACACCAAAGTCAGGTCCCAAAATCAGCCAGAATTGGTTGAAACCCTGGGTCTAACTAAGACCATTTCCAGTTGAAGACAGACTTTTTATTGCGCAGTCTGCACCTATGGAGACGTCCGGGGGCGAGCAGGCCTCTGTGTGTGCCGGATTTTCAAACAGATGGGCATTGACGTAGAGGTGCGAGCCATGTGGAGGGGCCAGTTTACACACCAAAGAGGCCATGCGGAGGCGGGGGGAGCTTTACTGGATCCAAGAGCTCTCCTGCCTCCTTGACTGGAAATCTATATGGAATAAAACTAAATTTTGAACAAAGGCAGCTATGCTGAAAACACAGAGAAGTAACATTACGGCACCATTACAGACTTCTATAAGCCACTATTTATGTTCCCTTTAAGAAACATAATTCAAATAATGCCAAATAGATTTCAATCGCAACTAATGAATTGACATTGTATATTGCTGCCATTTTCTATATTTCAGTTTCAAGGTTTAGCTCACAATGTACTGGATAAGAATTTCAGTGACAATCCAAAACCTTTGTGCTTCAACAAGAAAATAAAACAACAAACAATCTCAAGAACAAGCATTGTTGGCAGAACAATACACTTTGTTTATCTTGTGGGTTTTGTGGGATGTTACTTTACTAATTGAATTACTGCTTTCTGAGTATTTAAAGTTAACAGTCATTTCACTATATATATATATATATATATATATATATATATATATATATACAAACGAAAGGGTAATTGGAGAAACACTTGTGTGAGGAAATCCAGGGTGCAGGTCCTCAAACAGCCGACCAAGCTGAAATCAAATCTCCAAAAGAAATAGCAGTGAAACAGCACTCCATACAAAAAATGTTTTCAAATACTATGATGCTAATTACACAATAGCTGTTGTTAATATGCAACCTATAGCCATTCAGTGCATTAAGATAATCTGTTCATTTCAATTTTTTTGTTTTGTTTGTGTGTTTTGCTTTGCATTTCGAAGCAAAAGCAGTTTTCATTTTAGCTGGAGCTACCGGTAAACTTCTCTTAAACATGTTGAAAATATAATTATTAAATAATAAAATGTGTTTTACTATAGTGTTTATGTTATAGTTTATGGTTATACATGAGTAGAACACAATATTTGTCAAGAGGATTACTAAGCTATCAAGATTTATAAGTGGAGTTAAAATATTTGTCTTCATGACATGTTTGAAAAGAACCTTTAGTAATGCATGCAATAAATATGTGTCTTTGTGCAGACATGTGAATACATACCAGACTGTATATACCAACCTTGTGTGTCATAAATTTTTATTTTACCTTGGACTTTCATGAAAGTATCCCCCGATAATATTTTTTTTTCTACAAATAAATACGGTACCTTTTTTTCATGTAGTTCTTTCATGAGAGAACACAATGCATCATAGGTAGTGAGAACATCTGCTTAAGGGGAAATTCAGGAGCCCCAATATATAGATGGTTTCAGTGAAAGGTTTGGTTGACAATTATGAAATGTGTACAGTAAATTTAAAATGTATGGGTATCAGTCTTATAACCACTTAATGACCAGGCCATTTTGCTGACAGGGCTCATTTTTAAAAAGCTGGCATTTGACACTATATGGGAGATTTATCAGAAGTGTCTGAGAGCCAAACAGTTCTAGTTGCCCATGGCAACCAACCAGCGCTCAGCTTTAATTTTCCCATAGGTGTTAATGTAAGTAAAGCTGAGCTCTGATTGGTTGCCATGGGCAACTTGAAAAGTTTTACCACTGCTGATAAATCCCTCCCTACAAGAGGTTATATCTTTGGAACATTTAACATATCCTTTTTCTCATGACACATGCTATTTGAAAAATTTGGGTGATATGTTTTGCGTTTACTTATGCTTGGTGAAAATTTAGAAAAAATTCTCAACTTTCAAAATTCAAATTTTTTACTTTTTACTTTTCTGACACATAGTCATAACACCATAATAACTTCATAACAAACATTTACCAAATGTCAGCATTATGTTAACATGTTTTATTATGCGTCCTCTCATTTTTGAAGAGGAGGCTTTGAACTTTAGGCGCAATTTTTTACATCATAAAAAAAGCAAATCTTTTGATGAATCTGCTCAGCAGGTGAGAGGCCTAAATAATAGTAAAACCCCATAAATTACACCATTTTAGAAACTACACCTATCAATGTATGTAAAACAACTTTTATGAAGATTGTTAACCCTTCAATTGTTTTACAGGGGATAAAAAAAAATTAGTTGCAATTTTGAAATTTATATTTTTTTGACTAATTGAATGTATTTTTCAAAAAATGTACACATTATCAGGATAAAATACCAAAACTCATCACAAAGCTTGATACCCAATTTCCAATACCACTTAGGCTACATTCACACAATGTATGCCCGCAGTACCGTAGTACGGCAGGCATACATCGGCGCTGCGGAGAGGAGCAGGGGATGAGCGCTGCTCACCCCCGCCCCTCTCCATAGGGAGATACAGCGCACGGCGCCGTATCATGGGAAAAGATAGGACATGTCCTATCTTTTCCCGTGCTATGGAGCGGTACGGTGCCGTGAGCCCATAGGAGTGTATGGGGGACGTATATCGGCCGTATATACGTCGGTCATATATACGTCCCCCATACATGTGTGTGAATGTAGCCTTACATGGTATTGAAGGGAAGCTGCGGCACTCAGAACAGATTTACTTTGTCACTTTGTAAAGGCTATACAATCTTCATTTCTTTCTGGCAATTTGGACATATAAGGGCTTATTTTCTGCAAGATTAGATACAAATACTTCATTTTAGTGGGTCTTCAGCTTATTGTTGAGATTTTATTAACTCTTGAATGTATGGAGAACAGGAAAATCATCAATTCTGGTTTATGATTCTTTGGCATTTTTTTTTGGGGGGGGGGGCTGTTCCCTGTACCATAAAAATAATATATTATCTTAATTCTATGATTCACTATTATTACGGTGATGCCTCATTGATATAGTTTTTTTTCATATATTTGAACAATTTTATTGAAGAAAAATGAATGTAGAGAGAATCTCATTTGTTTTACGATCTCCATCTTTTCAGCTACATAGCATTTTGTGGTTGACAGAGCCGGTTATAGGGCTTCCTTTTACGTAATGCATTGTTTTTTTCAGTGATACCATTTTGATGCACATAATGTTTTGATCACTTTTTGGATCATTTTGTGAAAATTTTTGTTTTTTTCAGGTTTTTTTTTTACAGCAGTCACCAAGCAGGTCCAATAAAGTTTCCAATTTGTTGTACAGATTGTTACAAATGCATAGTTTTTGTGACTTTTTTTGTACTTTATTACATGTGTATAGGGAATGTTGGTGTTTATGGGACTTTTATTTTATTTAATTCATTATTTTATTGAAAAACTTTTGTTTACATTTTTTTCTTACCGGTTGGCTTGAGCAAGCAATCCTCTGATTGCTTGTTCAAGCTCTTATTCATCTAACAGAGTGCAATATAGATATTTTGCACTGTGTTATGCAACACGCTCAGTGTGTTACAACTTGGTTCTGGCCAAGGGACGGTCTGGTAAAGAAATTGCGCAGCCCCGGGGCACTCGCTGGACACCCAAATAAGTGGTGTGACCGGGGGTCTGATGCAAATCTGAACCTACTTACATACCATGGTCATGCATAACTATGGCATGTAAGGGGTAGGAATCTCCAATTGTGGGTGTTACAGACGGGTGTCAGATGTGATATACAGTTGATACCCACAGCTTCTGGCTCCAGATCCATTTGTGATGTAAAAGTATGGCACGGGTCGGTAGTCGCTGCTGCCCATGCAGTACTGTTACGTCAAGCATCAGGAAGGGATGAAGTGTTGATAATAGGTAGCAGTAGCTAATAAAGTTTCAAATGAGTTGATGGTTCAGATCCTACTTACAGCAGTGCCTAGTTAGTAGAGATAAGCAAAACCAATCTTCCCATTTGTGTCCGGGTTCAGCCGGGTGCCACGGACACATCACTGGATTGGTGACCGAGTAGCCAAACCCCAAACCCGAACAGGAACATCGGGTCCACTCATCTCTATAAGTGAGCCATAAAATCAACTGCATATTGCATTAGTACAATATTTTAGTTTGAATTCCTTATTATTGCTTAAAATGAGCTACTGACTTTCCATCAGTGAAGTGGTAGGAAATATATTTCCGTTTGGAAGCGATAATAATTGTATTCTTTCATGTCTTATCGATCCAGCCAAAAAGAATGACAGAAAACCTCTTATATAAGACTCCAACGAATTTTCAGTTTTATTGTTTTCTTTCATCTAAACAAGTCACCACCTGCTGCCAGCTTGGCAGTATCAACCTAAATTCTTTCTTTAGCCAAATCCTTTATCGGCAGAATGCACCCTAACTCTGACAAAAACACTTTTCTATTGTCATGCAACCACCGTGCTTTATTTTTTTTCACTTCACTTTCCAATAGAATGGGCATGTTATCAGAGCTCAGAGTCTCGATTTGTCAGAAAGCATTATCCCTACATTACAAATTTCTGCCTTGGTTGGTCTCTAATTGGATATAACAGGTCTAAATAGATAGGTATTAACGGCTCCTGAACCAAGTGGTAATTAGTTGGTCATAAAAGGAGCACAACGGAGATGCTAATTATGTTCCAGCAGATGAATAGAGCTGAGCCACAGGAGCAGAAAATTATCATTGTAGAAACTTGTTACAATTGATGACTTGCTGGTGGCAATGAATAGAGACGCTGCTGATAAAGAAACGCTCTTAATTTCCCAGCACATAGACTATTGTGAGAGTTAGATAAATAGATACAAGAGGCTAGAGCATAATACTGTTCAAGTTAAGCAAACCCAACATTCTTGGCAAAGTAACATTGCACTGTGATATAAATCTTCAGGCAAATATTGTGTATATATTTTCTATTCAAATATACTTTGATTTATTGTTTAAGCGGATATATAATGGTTACGCAGTGACAGCTTTTTCCTTTTGTTGAGATTGTATAATGCTATTTTTAAGTGCATTATCACGAATAATCAGTAATGAACAATGTAATAAATAGTTCCTCCACTAATTGTCAGGAAGTCTTTTGTAAGTTTAATTGTTGTTCTGGATACATTTTTTTTTTAAATAAAAAATTAATTCTGCTCAAGTTAAAAAAACTATTTACCACTTGAGATCCAAAATAAATTTAAACTCGGGGATAAAAGTATTGTGTTATTTTTTTGAGCCAATTGTCAGGGCTGGGAGTCTGTGGACCCTCTGGACCACCACGGGAGATGGTACTAGCCGACACCTGGGACCGGAGTCTAAGTGGTACCCGGTCTTCACCAGAGTCTGCTGCAAAGCAGGACAGGCTTGCTGCGGCGGGATACCACCATGTCGTTCCACAGGTGCGACTAGCACTCGGTGGCTGCCAAGGTAGTAATGCAGGAGACAGTGTGTAGCTGGGTGACGACAGGAGAATAGCACAGAAAGCCACAATAGGACTCAAGTCAGGAATCGCAGGAGCTGGCACACGGATCAGGAACACAGGAACGGACTGGCACACAGGAACGCAGGAATCACAGGAGAGCTTTCTCTTCAGGGGAAGGCTTGCAGATTGGCAAGGGTCACAGCAAGAGCCAGGCACTTATAGGAGGCCAGCTCCAATTATCGCTGTGGGGGCATGAGAGGCTGCCGCTGGGGCATGGGACGGTAAGATCTGCGGATATCTGGGGGCACACTGAGGGGCACGGGTGCGCCCACAATCCGAGACAGGGATTGCGGGAGCACCCATGGCACCAATTTTCCATTTACATTATTCCCATTTTCTAACACTTAACTTAACCAGTGTTTGATAAGTATACTAGGGTCTAAGCTGGAAAAAGTAGTATTTATCAATTTGTTTACTAACGGAATCAGTACTAATTTGAGCCTAAATTCCTTTAGCATAGTTTTTAGTAGTGTTAATAAACTTTTATTACTTGTACCACAAAGGTAGTTGTAGTCTTGCAAGTAAAGGTGCAAAAAGTTAGCCAGATTTCTATCTGGCACCATCCACTTCAAGGGCTGTTTAAGACTGTCTAAATGTCTTAGTTTAAGCTTAGTTAGTTTACTTTAGTTTAGCTTAGTTAAATATGCCCTATAGAACATGCACTGGAATATCAGTATTTCAGAATTTTTTTTTTATAGTATACATATTTTCACGTATGTAAAAAGTAAATGAAAAAAAAGGTCAATTACATTTCTCTTACGCATTAAACTTCATTTGTATGAGCCGGGAGCCTTTTAACCTAACCGATTATTATTTACAGGGATTAGAAACAGGTGCATTTTTTAAACATGAGGCTTTTTTTTAATATAAGTTCCAGTTTTAGTTCTATTCTATAAACTTCCCCACAGCACCACCATGATGAAACATTATTTAAGGGACAGTTAAAATCACAGAATTATGTTGTGGTATAGTCAGGAACAAAATAAAAAAAAGCCAATTTTACCAAAATTGTAATGTCTGTACTAGGAAGATATAGAATCTGAAAAACATGAGTAAAAAAGCACTTTTCACTACAGATCAGACATATATTAAGCCACTGAACACCTACACATGGTGTATTTTTACTTTATTTCCAAAGTGACTTTTCTTTAGGGGAAAAGGTGAATAAATGGACATCCTCTGCCTGAGAACAAAACAGGTCTTGGGTAGGGATGAGTGGACCCATTTAATATCAGTCCGGATACCTAACCCAAACTAGAACTCTCACCCTCACCAGCGACACCCACCATCGGTGCTGGCACTGTTCGCAGCATTCAAATTCCTGATGACCATTGCTCCCTGTGATGTAATTTCATCACCAGGAGCAACTATTATAGAGTAAAAGTTATCAGCAATGCCAGCACTGATTGTGGGTATTACCAGTGGAGAAGGGGTAAGGGTAAGCTGAGTGCCAAACCTGAACTTTTGGCTGAAGCTGAACATTGTGTATTGGGTCCACTCATCACTAGTTTTAGGTTGTCCATATATATTAACTGAACAAATTCCAACATTTTTCATCGGGATACTATAACAAAATGTCTTAGGTGTCTCCGGACTCTCCCCTGATTTTTTTAAATAAAAGAAATAGAGAGATTATACATTTAAGTTGCCTGACTTTTCTGTTTAACTGCAACTTTAAAGTTAGGAACCTTCAATTTTATATTGTCAGTCCTAACTCTTTCTTCTATTGTTCATCTGTCAGACCCCTGGGACTGTGGACCTATTTAGATCCTTACTCAGTACATACTCCTCTCCCTGATTGCTGTATTTAAATTCGACCATGACCTTGTGTGTTGTTGGTCATTGCCATATACTTGGCGAGCAGTTTGTCATTACCTTCTATAAAATCATCTTTTTACCTGGATCTTGTCCTTGTCTGTTGTTCATCTTGTTTTGTCTATCGTGGATTGAGCATGGTTTGTCTACTGTTAAATTGTTCTGTTTACAGTTTTGGTAACTTCCATGCTCTTCTGATCAATTGTAGCAAAGTTTCCTCTCCCTGCAGACCAGGGATGCACAACCTCCTTTATCAGTCAGAGGGCCTCAATGTCACAACACTCAACTTCAATGGGCCATACGAAAAACCAGGCAAACCCAGAAACCACTACTTCATAATTCTACATTTGTACATTAATTAATACAGATCCCAGAGAAAACAACACATACAATGCACAAACCAAACAATAATACAGACCACCCTAGAGCAGATGTATAATTCTGGAGACCCCCAGAGCAGACCTATAATACAGGAGATCCCCAGAGCAAACATAAAATAGTGGTGACTTCCAGAGGATATCTATAATACAGGAGACCACCAGAGAAAACCTGTAATACCGGAGGCCCCCACATAATAATATAATATAATATATGAGACCCCCAAGAGCACAGGTATAATACTGGAGAGCCCCACATCAGACCTATAATACTAGAGACCACAAGAGCAAAGCAACAATACTGCAGACACCCTAAAGAAGACTGTATAATACCGGAGATCCCCGAGTACAGATGTATAAGACTGGAGAGCTGCCAGAGTAGCCACTAATACAGGAGACCACGCACGGCAGACACTAATACAGGAGAGCCCCCAAAGAAGGCACATAATACTAAAAACCCCCATAGCAGACAAAAAAATTAAAGATAAATGTTCACCTGTTCAGGCTTCTCTTCTACTTCCTGCTGCTTTGGCTTCTGACACTGGGTGTGTATGTAGGACCCAGGGCAGTGCTGTGGCTGGAGCAGGGCAGGAGCCGATCGGTGAGCACACAAGTCCTTACCGCTCAGGTCTACTCTAGACTGTACAATAAAAGTCAGTGCCTTGAGGTGTCACATACTGACTAACTCATTGAACCACAGTGTCAACCTGGGTCATTTGCCATTTAGACTAATCGTTCTTACAAGGTGAAAGGTACCTAAAGGTTGTCTAAGATTTTGTCATGCAAATCAGTGTTGATTGTAGGTAACTTGTTATGCTTTGGGACTTTATCCTTCTAGAGTTTTTCACGCAAAGAACAATATATGCCTGGGAATCACTTGTCTATTGCAAATAATTGGGAAAAGACCCAATTATAGCAATATTAATTATCACACAGTATAACAATATCTAAACTTGAATATATTCAATGTATTTTCTTCCGGAATTGCATAGAAGATGTCAACTTTCAAAAACCATAACATTCAGTTATAGTGAAGCTATAGCTGAATGGGCTTTTCTATATTACTTTTTTCCTTCCAGAGAAATAGCAGTGAGAATAACATGTGACAAGTTGAAAGTACAAAGTAACAGATAACTCATTGAACTCTTGTTGCCTAGATACCATTGCTTTAGTACTATAAGCTATTTATATGTAAATATGTTGATGTGGAATAATCTAAGTCTTCTCTACAAATATTGCTAATTCAAAAGAATTTTGTGACAATTCCAAAAGATAGACGTTGTGGACAGGTATATTCTTAAATGTGTCTAGTTTTGCCCAATATGTCATACACATAAATATAATTTGATCGTTTTTCCTCTTGCCGTGGATAAAATATAAATTTGTGGACTGAATCGAAACTTGGTTGTTAGCCCATGATGGCCTGTTGTGTCACTAGGTCATACTGCATCTGTAAAGCCAATTAATTGTAAATTGCTAGCAGCTACAATGTTCATTATCTGGTTTCAGAGGCATCGCTAAAATTGATTTTATAGTAATTGATATCTTACATTTTGCTTCCTCGTTTTTTAACTTGTTCAGTTGTATATACAACGGTGCCTATAGTTTTACTCACTATCAATATCTGTCTTTGATGCATTATCAGGTGCAAAATTATTGTGCACTGTTAATATAAGGTTAGTAATTGCTAATTATTTTATGAAGGTCAATAACTACCAGCTTAAGGGGATTTCTCCCCAAACAAGTTAGGCAACATACACAGGATAAGGCCTAATTTTATCACTAAGATACCACATTCATATAGGTTTTATTGTGTTTTAGTAGATTTAAAAAAAAATGTAAATCTTTTGTACAAAAAAGTTGTAATTTGACCTTATTCTTACCACAATAACTTTTTCATACTATGTTGTACAGACCTGTCTAAGATGTAATTTTTTGTGGGATGAGCTGGCATCTTTCTTTTCTATATCTATATATCTATATTTGGAATTTATATGACATTTTGGTCATTTTGGACATTTGGATGCTATTTTCCATTACGGCATTGGAATAATCATTTTTATATTCTGATAGACTGCACATTTTTTTACACCGGGATACCAGGAGAACATATAATTTTTTTGTTTATTTTTATATGTGTTCTATGAAAAGTGAAGTGATTTTAAATTTTTTTTTTAATATTATGTTTTCATTTTTTTACCATAATTTCAGGGCCACTAGGGTACTTTAACACTATGGGGGTCATTTATCTTGTCTCTATTTTGGCTAGTTTTCGCCTGTCGTTTTTTCTGTCTGCTTCTTTGGTAATTTATCAATCTCACTTTTTCCTTGTATAAAATGTTTTCTTTTCACATCTCTTTTTGAGACATTTGTTACAAATGTCACAAAAATGTAGCAAAAATATCTCAAGTAATTTCTTTCCATTTTCAAAGTTTTCCTTAAGTATAGCTTGGTCTGGAGTTTTTTGCACCAAAAAATGTTGCAAATTTGAGACAATTTGAAATGATAAAGGTCATTTGCGAAATTTCTGGAATCTGGAATAGAACCCCAAAAAAAGGATACGTATACCATAACACATAAATTACTAATTTTATTTATTCAAATATGTTTACCAAAGATGAGTTAAAATTGGCCAACAACAGATAGTGGAGCAACACACAGAAACAACATCATTGCACATGGCCCGAGTGTAAACAGTAAAGTATCATCATTAGTGTATCCAGCATAAGTATAATGGGAGAGTAGTATTAAACTATAGTAGTATTGATCTCTAGAAAATAAGGCTTTATCAAGTATGAGGTAGAAAAGAGGGGGTGGCTATTTGACCAAATGCCCAAAGATACACAATTACCAACAACCTAAGCCTGCAGGAAAACACGATGTAAGTACCAATACAAACCACGGACCAAGACAAAGGGAGCCCCGACACGTGTTTCCCCAAACACTGGCTTCTACTGGGGGAGTCAATTTTAACTCATCTTTGGTAAACATATTTGAATAAATAAAATTTTCAATTTATGTGGTATTGTATATGTATCCTTTTTTGGGTAATATTTATGAACAGTGGGGTGGCGGTGCATTGCCCTATACCTCCACTCCCTATTGTTTTTTGTGTGTGACATCTGGAATAGAAGTTAAATGTATTTTACTGATGAAAAACAGGGGACATTTCAAAATGTCCCCAAAAAGGTGCAAAAAATGTCTCAAAAAAGACAGAAAAAGAGGAAGAAAAATAAAGATAAATGACCCCCCCCAGGTGTTATTGCTCAAACAATATACTGTAATAGTACTGTATTTCAGTGTTTTGTGTATATGATAATGATCTGTAATGGTGTGTATCTCTATGAGATTCCAGGCTGTCAAGACAACCAATCAGAACTCTCCGATTATGTTGCAGTGGGCGCCACTGGACCCTCCAGTGTAAGTTGCTGCAGTTGGGTTCAACTGCCACAATTAGTGCTAGAACCAATCAGGGCAGTTAAAGGCAGGTATCTGTTGTGTAACACAATTTATACCTGCTCTCCATGGAGAGAGCTGGGTCCCATATAGCCTCTACAGTGTGTAGGTGGGTAATTCAGATTGATTTTATGTCTCAACAAATTATATAATGAATTTGGAAAACTGGTGTGTTCCCTAATTTTCTGTATTTATTGGATAAGCTTGCATCTGTAGAGAAACCAGAAACCATTAGTACTCATACATCACTTGGTTTTATTTTGGTTGGTGCTTTAACCCCTTCCCATACCTGGGCATAATAGTATGCCCGGTGGGAAGATACTTCCCACACAGGGACATGCTTTTATGTCCAGCTTCATGCTCATGAACAGAGCTGGCACCAGAAGCAGCGGGTTTCAGCTGATTATCACAGCTGACATTGTGTTCTAACACCCGTGATCAGAGCCATCTCAGATAGAAAGTGTTGACCCCTTATGGATGCGATGTGTAAGGATCTCCAGCCTAGGGACTGCCCCAAGCAGGATTGGATCCTCCGGTAAGTGACATGGATACCTGCAGCAGTCAGACCCTACATTAATATATTAGTGCAGTGTCTTGGACTTGAATCAGCAATCAGTGGCGTAACTACTGCCGTAGCAGCCGTAGCAGCTGCTACGGGGCCCATGAGGTCCAGGGGCCCGGGGACGCACGGACCCTGTGTGCAGTGCTTCGCAAAGTGGTCCGGGAATGCACTACCGGATGCCTGGCAGATCGTGTCCCCCGGCCCCTCCCTCTGTGTCCCAGCTACCACCCACCTCTCTCCTGGCGCACCCACCTCTCCTGGATCGTCCAGTCCCTGAAACTCCCCCCCGCCACCTCCCTGACCGACCCTCCCACCTCCCTTCCCGGTCCGCCATCACAGGTGAGCGAGGCCCGCCTACCCCCCTACATAGGACTGCACAGTTAATGACCACGCCCAAGCGAACACACCACCCTCGCGCGGCGAAAGGATCACCCTACCCCTCCCTCCCGGCCCGAGCGCACAACCCCCTCCCCCCGCCCGAACAAGCAACCGCTTCAAACACCCCCCCCTCCTGCCCGAACAACCACCGGAACACCCTAACGCCACGGCCGGGTGGTTACCCAAACAGCCCCCAAACATCCTAAAAGGTAAGTATATTCATATGTATTTATCTGTGTGTATATACTATGTATATATGTATATACTGTGTATATGCTATGTATATACTGTGTATATTGTGTATATACTGTTTATATATGTATATACTGTGTATATATGTATATATCATGTATATTTATATACTGTATATATGTATGTACTGTGTATGTTGTGTATATTTATATACTGTGTATATTTATATACTGTGCATATGTGTACATACTGTGTATATTGTGTATATATCGTGTATATTTATATACTGTGTATATAGGCATATACTGTGTATATTGTGTATATTTATATACTGTGTATATATTGTGTATATATTGTGTATATGTGTATATATTGTGTATATTTATATACTGTGTATACACTGTGTATATGTGTATATAGGCATATACTGTGTATATTGTGTATATTTATATACTGTGTATATGTGTATATACTGTGTATATTGTGTGTATATGTGCATAGATGCAAATGCTGTATTTATTATGTATATAGTATGTATGTATATGCTCTATATACTGAATGTGTGCATGTATTCCCCGTATGTGTGTGTATATGCTGTATATACTGAATGTGTGTATTTGCTGTATGTGTGTATATTCTGTATGTATGCAGCATGTGTGTATATGGTCTTTTTATACTTCATGTATGTGTATATATGGTCAGTGTATACTGTATGTGTGTATATACTGTATGAGTTTGTATACACTCTGTATTAGTGTATAAATGTATATGACTGCATAAATGTGTGTGTATACTTGTATGCATATGGGTGCAAACTTTATGTGTATATAAGTATTGTAGGGATTCACTCAAATGGTAGCCTTTAGAGAAGCGCCAGGCAGCAGTCTTTCAGGTGAACAAAACAGGTGTCTTTATTTAGACATAAAAATAACAGGGAAAAGGGCTTGCTGCAGCCGTCAAAACAAAATGCATAGTCCATATGATAAATCTCAGTCCATGTTATCAAGCATAGTTCACATTCACAGACACAGTACCGTATTTCACCCTCCTGGGTTAGGAGCACCTTTTCAGTCCTCAGACTTCCCCACACAGCAAGGCTCAGCTCTGGCTCTGCTATTCCCTGTGTTCCACTCAGCTACACACAGGTAGGGAACCACCCACCCTTCTCCTGACACAGGTGGCTTTACACCTGCAAGCCCTGGCCTGGAACGTGGGAGCAGCCATCCCACCCAGCACTGTGACTGCTCCAGAAAAAACCCGTCCCGGATCAGCTGCATTGCAGCTATGCTAAAATAACAAAAGTGTGTCAGTGGCCGAACGCCGCTGACACCAGCAATACTGGTTTTTACTTCACCGAGGCCAGGCACCACAGTGACACGTATCTACCATCTACCACAACACCTTGTGCCTTTCTACAGTATATAAAGGTGTGTAATTGTATAAACATGTCCTTATAGGGTACATTCTCAAGAACATATGAGGGATGTATATCTGGCTGCAAATTCGCTGACGGATATACATCCCTCATAGGCGTCTATACGCCTGGGCTCGGTACAGTGAGCACAGCGAGTACTCACTGTTCCTAGCCATGGCCACAACAGAGATAGAGCGTGCTCTATCTATGGCCATAAGAACGACCATGCAGCTCTATTCTCTATGGAGAGGGGAGGGGTGAGCCGTGATCACCTCTCCAGCATGTCCGATGTGTGCCTGCCTGGCTATAGCCAGGCGAGCACACGTTTATGTGAATGCAGCCTACATATATATATTTTTTAAGGGGAAGGGGGGCCCCATGCAGAAATCTAGTTACGCCACTGCCAGCAATCAAAGCATCGGTGGTTTAAGTCCAAGTGTGTATAAAGTAAAAAAAATAAATGAATAAAAAGTAAGCCCATTAAATAATACATTTCCATTAGAGATGAGCGAACATACTCGTCCGAGCTTGATGCTCGATCGAGCAAACCCCGCCCCCTCATGAATACGCCGGACAGCTTTGCGAGCTGTCCGACAATTACACTGTACCCCGCCGCAGTGTTTGATAGCGTTACCGGAGGTTTCCGGTAACGCTATCACTCTAACACTGCGGCGTTTGATCAAGCACTAGGAGCTGCTTACTTTAGTAAGCAGCTCCTAGTGCCGAAAATTTAGGTGACAGGTCCTCTTTAAAGATTTAAGCCTTTACAACAAGAGTGATGTAATGCCTTTTGTTAACTCCTGTGCAATGGAAACAGTTTCAATTGAAATGGGGACAATTGAGCTACCCAAAAATCCTTAACCATTTACCAAGATCCACTAGGAGGGCACTTTCTGAGCTAATCCATGATGACAAATTGATAATAAAACCAGCCGATAAAGGCAGAGCAATTGTCGTCATGGATAGGGCCAGCTATATGAATGAAATTCAGAGCCAGCTAGCAGAGCAAGACATGTACCATAAGCTATCTGAGAATCCACTGCCTTGGATCTTAAAAAGACTAAGCCTGCTAGTGAATAATGCTTTTGCGATTGATATCATTGATAAAGCAACTCGCATCTTTTTGATCCCTGAGATACCGGTTACCCTGGTATTATATTGTTTGCCTTAACTACACAAGAGTCTGATAGCTCCTCCTGGCAGACCAATAGGGTCAGGCAGGAATTCTGTACTGTCTCCTATAGCAATATTTGTAAACAAAATCTTGTGTAAATTTGCTGCATCAGCTAAATCTTACAGAAGTGACATGTCTGACTATCTGTCTAAAATATATGATGTAGAGGTCCCTGCAGATGCTTCTTTTGATGTTACTAGTCTCTAAACTAGCATCAACCACGAAAGAGGTCTTGCTTGTATCAAGAGAGTACTAAGTACCACAGATTTCTCTGAAGAGAGCCAATTTTTCGTTTATGACTTATTGGACATTATGCAATTATTTTATGTTTGGCAATGACTATTACTTACAACTACGAGGGACGCCTATGGGGGCCAATATGGCCCCCACATATGACAACATATTGGCCCCAAGGCAGACCTGGAGGAATTGTCAATATATGCGTTACCATTCTTTGAACATGTTCTTAGGTGGTCACATTTTATCGACAATATTCCTGATCTGCCGAGTTTTTTGGCTTTTTCTGACTCTTTAAATTTGATGGACCCAGACATCAAATTCACTAAGAATTACCATACAGTTTTTGGACACCAGTGTGTACATTGAAAGTAACAGACTTAAAACTGATCTGTATGTAAAAACCACTAAACGAAATAACAGTCTGAGATTTGCCAATCCTAAGAGAATAATGTTTTTTTTCCATATAGTCAAATGATCAGGGTCCGAAGAATTGATGATAACTAGAGATGAGCGAACATACTCGTCCGAGCTTGATGCGCGATCGAGCATTAGCGTACTCGTAACTGCTCGTTGCTCGGACGAGTATTTCGCCCGCTCGAGAAAATGGCAGCTCCCGCCGTTTTGCTTTTTGGCGGCCAGAAACAGAGCCAATCACAAGCCAGGAGACTCTGCACTCCACCCAGCATGACGTGGTACCCTTACACGTCGATAGCAGTGGTTGGCTGGCCAGATCAGGTGACCCTGGGATAGACTAGCCTCCTCCCCCCCAGTCTGCCCCCTCCCAGCAAAATTTGCCATTTGCCGGCATACTCTGAGGAACTGTTTTCTGGACCCTTCCCACAGTCACAAACCACTTGTCCGGTTGCTGATGAGCAATTTTCCGATGCCCATGTTGAAGTTGTTGTCAGGGCAGGAAGTCCGAGGGGGGAGCAGACTGAGGGATCGGAGGATGATGAGGTGACAGACCCAAGCTGGGTTGAGAGGCCGGGTGAACACAGTGCTTCTGAGACGGAGGAGAGTCCTCGACCAGAACAGGTTGGAAGAGGCAGTGGTGGGGCCAGACGGAGAGGCAGTCCCAGAGCTGGTGCATCAGCGCCAAATGTGTCAACTAGTGAAGCTCCCGTGGCGAGGGCTCCTGCAGCGAGGGCTAGATTTTCAGAAGTCTGGAGGTTCTTTAAGGAAACACCGGATGACCGACGGACTGTGGTGTGCAACATTTGCCAAACCAGGATCAGCAGGGGTTCCACCACTAATAGCTTAACTACCACCAGTATGCGCAGGCATATGAATGCTAAACACCCCACTCAGTGGCAACAAGCGCGTTCACCTCCGGCCGTGCACACCACTGCTCCTTCCCCTGTGTCAGGTGACAGACCCAAGCTGGGTTGAGAGGCCGGGTGAACACAGTGCTTCTGAGACGGAGGAGAGTCCTCGACCAGAACAGGTTGGAAGAGGCAGTGGTGGGGCCAGACGGAGAGGCAGGGCCAGAGCTGGTGCATCAGCGCCAAATGTGTCAACTAGTGAAGCTCCCGTGGCGAGGGCTCCTGCGGCGAGGGCTAGATTTTCAGAAGTCTGGAGGTTCTTTAAGGAAACACCGGATGACCGACGGACTGTGGTGTGCCACATTTGCCAAACCAGGATCAGCAGGGGTTCCACCACTAATAGCTTAACTACCACCAGTATGCGCAGGCATATGAATGCTAAACACCCCACTCAGTGGCAACAAGCGCGTTCACCTCCGGCCGTGCACACCACTGCTCCTTCCCCTGTGTCAGCTGATAGTCAGCCCCCTGCCCAGGACCCTGCCACAAAAACCCCATCGTCGCCTCCACGATCCTCCACAGCATCCACCAGCGTTCAGCTCTCCATACCCCAGACGCTGGAGCGGAAACGCAAATATAGTGCAACCCACCCGCACGCCCAAGCCCTTAATGTGCACATCTCCAGATTGCTAAGCCTGGAGATGCTGCCCTATAGGCTAGTAGAGACTGGGGCCTTTCGCAGCCTCATGGCGGCGGCCGCCCCTCGGTATTCGGTCCCCAGCCGCCACTACTTTTCCCGATGTGCCGTCCCAGCCCTGCACCAGCACGTGTCAGACAACATAATCCGTGCCCTGACCAACGCCGTTTCTGACAAGGTCCACCTGACCACGGACACGTGGACGAGTGCTGCCGGGCAGGGCCACTATATATCGCTGACGGCACATTGGGTTAACTTGGTGGAGGCTGGGACCGAGTCTGACCCTGCTCGAATAACGAGTACCCGAGCATTTTAGTGCTCGCTCATCTCTAATTTCCATACAAATACTTAATAAAGTATAAAAAAACACAAAAACACCCCACAGCAACATATTGGGTATTTTTGCATCCATAACAATCTGCATTATAAAACTGAATTGTTATTTAAAACCCATATGTGGTGTATCTTTTGTTATTTAATCCATTGAAAACGTTTAACTCCCTACGCGTCTTAGGGGTTTTTTGATACTTTTTTGCTCCCCACCTTCAAAAAGACATACCTTTTTATATTTTTGCGTCCAGAGCTTTGTGAGGGCTTATTTTTTACATGACAAATTTTAATTCTCAGTGTGGCTATTTATTATTTCATGCTATGTACTGGGAAGATGCAAAAAAATTCCAAATGTGGTGAAATTTTGCAAAAAAATGCATTTGCTTCACTTTATTGAGAGTTCAATTTTTTACTAATTTAACTGTGCCCTCCAAATGATATGTCTACTTTATTATTTGGTTCAGTATGATCACAGTGATACCAAATTTATATAAGGTTTTATTGTGTTTTAATACATTTTCAAAAATTAAAACAATGGGGCACATTTACTAAGGGCTTTGCACCAGTTTTCTGATGGACTTTGTACATTCTTTTAGGTGTAAACTGCTTGCACAAGTATTCAAGAAGTGTCAACGCCACTATTGTGTTTTACGCGACCCTTTTGTGGGGCAGCTGCGCTAGCCACCATGCAAAACAAATTAGTGGGTGTTTCGGCGCTCAATCCGACCGTGTGCCGGATTTAACATGCAAATGCTGTCGCACGCAAAGATGCTGGTGAACTCTGCCGGGCTAGTGCATGGAAGCGACAGATTCATGATTTCTGGCGCACATTCTTAATGAATCTTATACTCTAGAGAAACAGGAAGTGTGTCATACGAAAATTTTCGACAAAGTACAATAACTATTTATATGAGCAAAAAACATAAATTTCATCTAATAACGGGATGAAAATAAAAGCAATTAAAAATGTACAAAGTACATATGATATACAATTGTTTGGTTCAACCATTTAAGGTTGGCCAACAACACACCTCCTCCAACAGAAAATAGAAGATATCTGAGTCACCCCTAGAAATAAGTAAACAAGGTTGGTAAAATACCAAACACTATACAGTACCTATAAGAATTGTATAAGTGCGTACATAAAAGGTATTCAGCCAAGGCTATATCACCAAGACAACAAAAAGCTCTCATATATTACAGGTCAGTGTATAAGTCAAGTGTACATAGGTCAGCGTCTAGGCAGTATATCATCAGTTGATTCAACGGTTGTGAGGGATGTGTTTCATGTGTTCCCTTTCCTGCTGGAGACTTCCTCAGGGCTAGAAGTAGAAGTCTCCAGCAGGAGACGGAATGCATGGGGATTTTCAAGGAACAATAAAATCTATACATTGTCACGGCCACGGGTGCCCCTGTGACCCATATCCCAGGTTGCAGATGCACCCTTGTGCCATACAGTGCCCCCGGAGCCTGCCTGTTCATAAACTGCCCTCTCCCGGCTCAAGCGGCAGCGCCCTCACTCCCCGCCGTACGACATGCACGTTCCCTTCTCCTAGGGTGCGCACTTACTCGCTCTGTAAGATCTAAAGGGCCAGCTCGCCAGTAAGTGGCGGTGGCTGTGTTTCCTGACCTACTGCTACGCCCTCGACTCTGATCCTGTGCTTCCTGTCTCGACCTAGTGCCTGTCCCCGAACACGAGTTTGCCTGACAATTTTGTACTACGTCTTGGCCGCCACCGCGTACAAAGTCGTGCCTGTTGGTACCACGCCGCAAGAAGTACAACCTGCTTTGCGGTGGGCTGTGGTGAAAACCGGGTACCACTTAGACCCGGGTCCCAGGTGTCGGCTTACGTAATCGTCTGCAGTGGTACAGAGGATCCACTACTACCCACCGACGTTCCGCTAACTGTTCTGGCTGATCTTACCACCATTGTGGCTCAGCAGACCCAGCAAGTTGCTGTGCAAGGTCAGTATACTAGACTGAGAAAATATCTTCACAATCTTTTTGGATGATGCAGTAGATAATAATAATTATGTCTGCTCTTTGCAAATATTGCTGTAGAAACCTGCATAATCAGTAATAATATCCCTGCACTGATGCAATTCCTCACAGTAATAATAGAAGCCTCTTTTATATAACTCAGTGCCTAGTGCTCAGTCCCTACCTAGTTGACTGACCCTATAAGCTCTCCCTGGTTGTCTCCTGTGTGTAATGAAAGTGGAACCCTCCTCTTATACTGCAGAGTCACATGTCTAGCCTAGCCAATTGCGGGCATGCCTACAAAGGAAAGGTCTGTGGTTGCTAAAGGGCTGGGAACTGCTTGATTAGCTATTTCTGCAGTCAATCAATACAACTTCACACGGACAAAAAATAGCAAATAATGATTTGTGCTTGGTCTCTGGGCCCGTTGGTGCAGTTCAGGTCTGCTCATTACTACTGATTTCCATAACTGGTAACTAGGTAGTCAATTCCCTTTCCAAAATAATGTACAATTTATATACCTTGGTATACAGTATATGAAGCAGCAGATACAATATTTGAGCTCAATAACTAGTCACAAAAAGTCTGCTATAAATTTTAATTTTTTTTATAAATCAAAATAGCTTTAAAGAAAATAAAGGCCTGGGAGACTAGAATGCTTTAGAATCCTTTGGTTTATTTTTCAAAACCAATTAATTCTTCCCATTGGTGATAGAAATAGTCAAGGCAGCATAAAGTATGCTAGTGTTCAGACCACTAATGGTGGTTCAGTGTTATGAAAGAGAGGTAACATATTTTGTATCCATGCAAAAAAATATTCAACCAATACTCCAACAAGATCAATTACTGAAACTAAATGTCTTCTTACATTATTGAATCATATACAATGCAAAAAAGCAAGTAGAACCCGAATACATTTTTCCATGTTGTTTAACAAGAGGTGACATTTATTTTATCTTTTTTTCAAACAATTTATAACAATAACTCAGATTTCTGCCAATTAAATTGAGTTCACAAGCAAAGGGTGTATATGTCAATATAACTTGATCTGAATAGCATGGCATTTACACAACAGTCTATTCTAAAAAGTAGGAAGGAAATGTTTCATCCTAAGGACAGTACAAAGCAAATAGAGCATACCTTTATATTTGATAAAAGAGGTTTCACCAACAATGTAGCAAAATTTCCTTTATAAAATGTGAAATTTGCAGCTAAAGAAATTTTGATTGGCAGTTACAATAGATATGAACAGACACAGTGTGTAGAGGTCCTTTCAGGGAGATCTTTGATTGATGATAACAAGTTTTTCTTTTTCATTTGTTTAATATTTCTGACAGTCTTGATATTTTGTTCATTGACCTTTCGCTTTGTGGACTGTTCTTTGAAATAATAGGGCATGTAATTAGATACTAAAACATATAGTGGTATTACTGATTATAATATTTTTATGTTTTTTTAATACATTTGGATAAGTTATTAAAGTTAACTAAGCAAAATTTTTCCAAAAGATGAAAGGAAGCCTCTAATGCACATGAAATATCCGTAATTTGAATGACAGTTATTTGTCTGGTACCCTCAAAAACACAGCTTAGTTGGTGAGCAGATAAAAAATTATCGATCATGAAGAACACCTTACCCCTGTGTATATATCTATCTATTAGGAGGCTCTCATTCACTAGTCATTTAAATCTACTGCTTCAATGAAGTTTTTCCAAAAAAATTTGCCAAAAAATGCTATTTAAACCCTTAAGGTGCAAGCCACTTTAGGGCTTCCGGACCAAGCATGATTTTTTTAATCTGCCCTGCGTTGCTATAAATGATTATAACCTTCAAATGATTTAACATACCCAGGTAATTTTGAGAGTGTTTTCTCGTCACACATAGTACTTCAAATTAGTGGAAATATTTGGATTATATTTTTTGGGTTTAATTATAAAAAGAATAGAAATTTGTCAAAAATTTGGAAAAATTCTCAATTTTCAAAGTTCGAAATTCTTTTCTTTTTAAGTAGATAGTCATATCACCCAAATAACTTTATAAATACCATTTCCCAAATTTCCACTTCAAGTTGGCATGGCTTTTTCCGCATTCTCTTAATTTTCTAGGTTGTTATGGGACTTAGAATTGTGGGTGCATTTTTCACATTTTTTTTTAAGATAATCGCCAAAACCTATATTTACAGGCACATGCTCAGTTTTCAAAGTTACTTTGAGAGGCCTAGTAGTAGTAAAACCTCATAAATTACCCCATTATAGAAACTGCACACCTCAATGTATGAGAAACCAACTTTAAGAAGTTTGTTAACCCTTAGGTGTTTTACAGGGGTAAAAATAAAAAGGAGGTGAAATTTACAATTTGTAACTTTTTTTGACAATACATTACATTAATTTTGGCCCCAAATTAAAAATTCACAATGGATTAAATGACAAAAAGCTCCGAAAGTTTAATACCCAATTTCTCCCGAGTATACTGATACCCCATATGTCATGGTAAACTGCTGGGCATGGAATGGAAGGAGGCTCCATTCAGAGCAGAGTTTCATTATCACATTTTACAGGTCATAAATTGTTTATTTTATTGTTATTATTCATTTTTATTTTATTATTATTTCCAGAATGAGATCCACTTTTGAGTTGAATCATTTAGTGGGGTTAAATAGCTAATTGATGTGATTTTATTAACTCTTTCTTGGCAAGGATAAGAAATTCAATAATTCTTGTTTAGAGGTTTTTTTTTCTTTGTAGGCCATTCACTGTACAATAAAAATAAAATGTTATCTTTATTATATAGGTCACCACGATTATGGCGATACCCCATTTATATAGCTTTTTTATGGTTACCTTGTTTTGCACAATATAGAACTCATTTGTTGAGAAATATACGGAGATGTTTTAGGGCTTATTTTTTGCGGAACAAACTGTACTTTTTATTGGTATCATGTCAGGGTAAATGTTACTTATTGATCCCATTTTATCCTATTTTTTAGGAGGTTGGATGTAAAAATATCGTAATTTTTGCAGCTTTTAAAAAAATGTTTTACTGTGTTTACCGTACGGGTCAGTAACAATTTTACAGTTTTATTTTATTCTACAGGTTGATACGTACTGTAGATATGTAGTGTTTTGTGGTGATTTTCACCTTTTTAGGGGATTTTTATTCATTTATTTTATTTATTTTTTTTTATTTACACTTTTTTAAAAACTTTTTTTTTCCTGCTTCACTTCGTCCCAGGGTGGGACATGAACAAGTGATCATTTGATTACTTGTTCAATGTAATATACTGCAATACCTATGTATTGTAGCATATTACATAGTCAGCCTATGTCGAATGCATAGGCTGACAGGCACTGTGTTAGATCGTGATGAAAGCACCTACTGCCGGCAGTCCTGGGGACCTTCATAGAACCCCAGGGCTGCCATGGAAGCAGTCGGCACTTCCGTGCCTTGCATGGAGGATACCGACCCGCCGGGTGAGTACCCGGCACTGCTCTATAGATTATGGGGCAGCGTTAATGGGGTTAGACGGACGGGATCGCGAGTATCGCAATCCCAGCTGTTACTGTGGGAGCTCGGCTTTCACATACAGTGGATCGCACGGGCTGTGCTACTGAGTCCGGGCGATTGGCGAGACGTGCATGTACGTCAGGATTCGCCAACTGACCGCATTTCCCGACGTACATGCACATCCTAATGCGTGAAGGGGTTAAAGCACTAAGAGAGTGTAAATGCTATTGAGCTATAGCTCAATAGACAGACAAGAAGTGTATTAAAACCCAGACAAATACTGCATCAGAACCAGCTATGAACAGGTTGTATTGACTTCTAAAACAATTGATGGCAGCTTGCTGGACTGGTAGTTCTATTTCTGCACTTTCCCTTAACACACATTTTTTTTGTAAGATTTCAGTGAATTTGGAATTTGTTCCAGCTTCCCAGTACGTTGTACAGATTAAATGCCATTGTTGATCTTTAAACTGAAAAGTAAAACTTTCAGAGCATTTGAAAACAGAGAACAAAATATAAAAACACAAAAACCTGAATGGGCTTTTGTCAGAAGGGGTTATGGGTAAGAAGATTTTTTATGCATTTTTGTATGATTAGAAAATCATTGTATCAGATAAATATGCAGACATATGAGTATCGGGGGAACAAGCATGGGATTGGGGTACAGGCTCTGAAACCATGTTTAAAGCAAAGGCTCAGGATTGGGGCACAGGGTCCTGAACAGGGTACAGGGAACAGGCTCAGATATAGGTTTTGATCTGACAGGATACAATGTTCAGGGTCGCAGGTCAGGTTGGGTTCACAAGGTTCTTGCCCTGGCAGTATACAAGGTTCAGGGTTCCACATCTGGTAGAATACAAGGTACAGGGTTCTTGATCAGGTTGGCATACAGGGTTCCAGATCAGTCAAGACACCTGGTCAGATACTGGTTACAGTTCACAGTGGGATCCAGGGTACCCGCTCAGGCTGGATACAGGGCGGGGTACTGGTTACAGTTTAGACTGGGGTTCAGGGTACTGGCTTACGCCGAATACCTGCTAAGATACAGGTTCCAGTTCAATACAAATAAAGCCTAATGTTAATGTACAGTTTCACTTTGTTTATGCAGAAAGGATTATAAATGGTGAATAAAATATAACTTTTAATGTATATTATTATAGGTAAAAATAGTGTCCATGAAAAAATTATAGATGACACTCCTAAACAGATTAGCAGTCTAAAAATGACCTAAACCTATTGGTCCTGTATATCCACAGGAAATAAATATTATAACCAGACAATTATGGCAGAATCAATTGTAATGAAAAATCTGGTCCCTAGAGGGTATGGACTCACCAATGGGAAGGTTTGCAGTAGAAGAAAGAAGCGCCATCTTCCAGATTGTACGCTCCGATTAAAGTATTCAGTGACTGCAGTGGAGATAATATTGATGGTAACTCTGTGAGCAGTCCATGAAGAGTGTCGCGGTGGAGCTGTACATGTACAGACTGAGTTTTAGGTCTCGCAAAACAAGTAGGTCGTAGTATTATAGGTAAACTGGGTAATAGTTGTACTGGCTGTAGTACAACTGCAGATTAGCTATTTATCCAGTTTGTATCCCTTTCATCATTCAATCTAACATAGAGCTCCAGAATTATACCACCAAACTTTTCAGGAATCAGGTACTGCAAGGCAGTTGTCAATCAGCTCCCAGCACGATATCCATGGGTGTGGATCACAACTGAGTATCCAGTTGTCATAAATAAAGTATTTTCAGATTTTCAGCCACTGATATATGAAAATTTTATCTTATTGCAAATTGGTTTGACTATTGTTTTTAATGCAGTATCTTAATGTATGCATGGCATTTCTCTGGATATGCAAATCTGAACTCAATTTATGACATACTTAGACAAGTGCATTGGGAGATGACAGTATTTCTGATATGAGTTCTATATCTTATGTCTTTTTTTTCCATGAGGATTTTCATAAAATGTTTTAATTCAATATGTCCCATTTACTTGCTGAGCTTGCAGGAACAAACCATAAATTACATGCTAAGTGCAAAATAAAAGAAATTATTCCATATCCAAGACAAAATACTTTCATGAATAAATTGTTATGTCTCAGAATACTTTCACATTAATTGCAGTTTAGATTATCGAAGCATTTCTAAAAACTGGTGAAGGACAAAGACAATTGTTGTGAATTCTCATTAGCATTTTTAAGTACGACTGAAAAATTGTCTTGTAAAATAAAAATGTGTAGTTTTAGTCTAAATCTAAAGTGTGTATATATAATAGATTCTAGAAGGCAAATGGGGAAAAGATTTATGGAAATAACTAAAGTATTTAACAAAAGATCAAATAATGGATGTATATGGTAACTTGTACAGGAGAAAAATTGTTTGATCCCACCTTGAACAGTTTTGTAGTAAATGGAAATTCATGAGTGGATTAAGGGTACAGTGCTCCCAGGGCCGGCTCCAGGTTTTAGTGGGCCCCTGGGCGACAGAGCCTTAGTGGGCCCCTCCGTGGGCCGCCTTCCAGTGGCCACACTGCGCCCCTCCCCCTGCAGACACACTGCCCCCCCCCCCTTTCCCCCTGTATACACACTGATCCCCCGCCCCCCGCGGATACACTGACTCCCCTCCGGAAAAGAAAAAAGAATTCACCTTTCCAGGTTCCCCCGGAGCAGCGCCTGCAGCTGTCTTCGGCCTGGGCCTTCCGTACGCGCCGTCTCTGAAGCCGGCACACGTGATCCGATGACATCATCATGTGCGCCGATTTCAGAGCCGTCGCATACCCTGCCGTGTGCTGGCGCCAGGCCTGAGTGCTCCTGAATAGATTGGAAGGTGTTAGCCATGCATGGAATTTATACAGGCAGTCCCCGGGTTACATACAAGATAGGGTCTGTAGGTTTGTTCTTAAGTTGAGTTTGTATGTAAGTCGGAACTGTATATTTTATCATTGTAATCCCAGACAGAACTTTTTTGGTCTCTGTGAAAATTGGATTTTAAAAATGTTGGGTCGTCATAAGAATCAATATTAACACTAAAGCTTCATTACAGACCCCTGTGATAATTGTTATAGCTGTTTATTGTAGCCTAGGACTAAAGTACAATAAATTACCAATATCTAGTGGTCCGTTTGTAACTAGGGGTCGTATGTAAGTCGAGTGTTCTTAAGTAGGGGACCGCCTGTATTCTTTTCTGCTGAAAAATAGTAATAACAGGTAAACTTTATACATAACTACACAAAAGCAATATATTTTACACATCTTTAGGTATTTCAGTTCATAACATAACAGTTCTCTAACTTTTCAAATCAGTATTCACACAGTAAAGGTGATAGTCTGTACAGTTTAGTATGTAGCGCATCCATTGCAAAGCTTAAAGAGTAATTAAACCTTTAAACCATTTTTTTTAGAAATGAATAGCACAGGTTGTAATAGTAAACTTTTTAATATACTTTACTGAGCAATATTAATTTTTTTCTGCTTCTTTCACCTGCAGTGAACAGTGTATCTGGAAGGGTACTCAAGTCAGCACACAGGAGGTAGATAAGGGAAGAAGGCTGATGATTAAGGCCCCTTTCACACTTGCGTTTTTCACGCGCGTTTCCTGCGCGTGCTTTTGATGCGCAGAACTTGCATTGCACTCTGACCCATTGTAATCAAAAACGCACGTGTGTGCATGAAAAAAAAATGCAAGTCTGAAAAGACCCATTGATTACAATGGGTCAGAGTGCAATGCAAGTTCTGCGCGTCAAAAGCACACGCAGAAAACGCGCATGAAAAACGCAAGTGTGAAAGGGGCCTAAGTCTTAAAGATGTTGAGTGAATATTTCACTTGATGATTCAGCTCTTTCAGGAGATTAGACTATCCTGTGATTGTCTGTAAAGCGGCGTCATTACAAACATTATCAGGTTCCTGTGAGCTGTCAGTGGAGCACAGGATAGAATGCATAGTTACCTAAGTGCACAATGAAGCTAACTTTTATTATCTACACTATTGTATTATGCAGTTTTGTTAAAAGTTTATTTACAGTACTTTGTAAGCCAGTTAAAAAGGTGGTGCAACCAAATTAATACATGAGATAAAAACAGAAGAGCGCCATCAGGGACCGTCATTGGTGGATCTTTCATCTTTGAAAGTTTGCATGCTGCAGTTTGTGCACAGGCGTAAAAGCCCTGCTTAATAACCCAAAATATCTATATTTAGCCAAATAAAAGAAAAACCTTTCACAGTTAAACCTATAATGATGTATATTAGTAATATCCATTTTAAAAACGAAACTGTATATGAAAAATATGGTTATCGATATTAGGGCACAATTGAACAATAGGGAGCATTACGGAATAACCCCTATGTATTTTATTTGCACAAAACCATAATATATAGAATTTAAATATAGTAAGATCAATATTGCACAAATGTAATGTGTAGTTAATACTACAAACAATAGAAAATCTGTATAAAATGCATACAGTGCATATAATTAGTGATGAGCAAACCCAAAGTGCCTAATTTGGGAGGGTCTTAATTAATAGCAAATATTAATACACATTATATAGCGTGCAATAATACATGGATAATAAAAGTTCTCTTCTCAGTGAAAGATGTGCAGCACTATGTGGTTCATAGAAGTGTTCATGATAGTGAATAGCGCACATTAATACGTGGGAAATAGTAGTGCTCTTCTCAGTAAATAGCATGCCTTAATACATGGATAATTGAAGTGGTCATTAAGTTCTTAATCATAGCAGTTCTTATTATAGTGAATAGCGCACATTAATATGTGGATAATAAAAGTGCTCTTCTCGGTGAATAGTTTGCATTATTTAGTCATTCCTACAAATGTTTATCATAGTTACTAGTGCACTTTGACTATTAATAGTGCCTTGTTTTGACTCCTGTATCCTGCCAAGCCTGTTATGTCTGCCTTCGAGTCTGCCTTGTAATGTTACATTTGCTGCTTGTTCCTTAGGTTTTTCTACATTTCTTGTTATTGTAATATATGTTTTCTCTTATAAAAACATTATGTCATCAAAGTAAATAGCATACAGTAAGATCATGATCATAAAGCTGCTGTCACCGTATAGTTTGGTACTGCAAGTTTTTTATGAGGAAAGCAGGAATTAAAGGACATGGACATGGCAGTGGTGCTTGGTAAAAATAAAAATATGTGTTCTGTCTCTGCCTGCTCCAAGCTTCAAGTGCAAGCAGGTGCCAGGGCATGCAGCGTGTAGTGGTAGGCCTTCATAGGCCATACGAAGTTGAGACATTGGCAATTTACATGGCAGACAGTGCATCAACTTCTGTGGGATTATCTTTGCCATGCTCATCCTCATTTGGAAGTCCAGAGCCCTACACCTCAACCCCCTTCAAAGTAGCAAAGCTGTTTCAGTCACAAGTCATGAAGCAGTTGGTCATTCTGTATGATGGCTTTTCTGGCTGCAATTCTATGGCCCATCCATCTGCCCCTGTCTTAGTAGCAGATATAGAATTCCAAGATTCCCAAGAACATTTAGCGGAGGTTGAGGGTGTGGGCGTTGGACTATTGGAAGAGACTGATGATGATGATGAAACACAACTGCTAATGTCTGCGGATTTCTGCAATGTGCAAATGGTGAAGGAGGGTAATGCTGAGGGCTTGGTTTTAGAAGAAGCAAAGGGTGACGATGAGGTCTTAGACACAATTTGGGTGGAAGGTATTCATACTTTGGACAAAAAAAAAGGTGGTAGCCAGGAAGCCACAGACAGTTTCAGAACAAGCAGAGGGTTCCAAGGCACAGTGGTCAGCCCAAAGCCACATTTTCAACTGATACTGCCCAAACCCAAGGAACCAGGAAACAAAAGCCATCCCACAGGGTGTCTGCAGCGTGGAATTTTTTCTTACAGAATGCAGATGACAGAACACATGACATTTGCACGCTGTGCCACCAATCCGTATAGTGTGCCCAAAGCCTTAATAATATGAGCACCTCATTTATGACCAGGCACCAACAGAGTAAACATGAGCTGCAGTGACCGAGACACTAAAAAACCCTGGAAACACCTGAGGCTCCCAATGCTGCTTCAGTTGTCCCAGTCTGTTCCACTGCCTTACAAGCTACAAGGCCACCTATCTCCCCGCAAGGATGTGAAGGATGTGACCCTGCTGCCACCATCACTACCACCTCTGTAACAAAGCCTGTTCACAGCATTCATTCATGGAAAGAAAGTGATAGTCTTATGCATCTGATGCACATGTTCTGGTCTTGAATAGTATAATTTCCAAATTGGCCTTTAAAATGCTCCCATTCAGGCTGCTGGAGACAGAAAGCTTTACAGATGTGATGGAAGCTGTATCAGTATAAAATTCCATTACTTGTCCTCCCTACCCTGCACCAACGGGTTTTGGACTAAATCAGATGCATCTCTTTAACTGCCCACTGGGTTAATGTAGTGGCAGTTGGTCCCGAAGCAGAAGGTTTACATTCTGCCCCACCCAGGATTGCACAGTGACGGTCACATTGCAGCCACAACACAAATCTGACGCAGACACTTTATAAATACACGTGCTTATAAATACATGTGCCAGCAGTTTGCATGTTCTTTTCAGTACAAAGTCAGACAGAAAACTGGTGCAAACACTTTAGTTAATGTGGGCCACTGAGTGTTTGGTCATCCAATTGGCAAATGAGATTCAATGTGGATAAATGTAAGGTTATGCACCTGGGGGGAGTAAATCTGGGAGAGTCCCTTGTTGAGAAGGAACTGGACGTACTAGTAGATCATAAATTAAATAAAAGCATGCAATTTTTTAATCAGCTGCCTCTAAAGCCAGCAAGATCTTGTCATGTATCAAAAGTGGTATGGACTTTCGGGATATGGATGTAATATTACCACTGTATAAGGCATTGGTCCAGCCTAACCTGGAATATGCTGTTCAGTTATGGGCACCAGAGTATAAAGGATGTCCTGGAGCTGAAGAGGGTACATCAAAGAGCCACAAAAATGATAAGAGGAATGGAGGGTCTAAGTTATGAGGAAAGATTAAAACAACTAGATTTATTTGGTCTTGAAAAGAGATGACTGAGGGGGGACACATTTAAATTATACAAATATATGAATGGCCCATACAAAAATTTTGTGGAACATTGTTTCAGGTTAACTCCTTAAAGAACAGGCCTTTTTTTGTTTTTAAGTTTTCATTTTTCCTTCCCCACCTTCAAAAATCAATGGGGGGAATTCATGATTGCCTCTGCGGCTGAAATTGATGTTATGTGCCCAAAAAATTGTCTAAAATGCCATACAACACATGGGCTTTTGGCCCATTGTTGGTTGTTTTTTGACACATTCGACAAAGGAGGTGTGACCCCGCAATGTGGGGCGTAGTTTCGTAGAAAGGGGCGTGGACATATGGAAATGAGCTTGTGGTCCAAAAAAATCACGGAGGTTTCGTCAAAATGTGGTGCGCAGTTTAGACCAGCTAAAAGCAGGTCTAAATGAAGAACTTGAAAGTCCGGGTTCATTATCACAATAATGAATCTGGTGCAGCACAAGACCAGCTCTGCACTGTCGGAGTCTGAGAAACATTAATGGCTTTTCCCTTTTAACTTTTTTATTTTTCCATGTTAAGAGTTGCGTGAGGACTTGTTTTCTGCATAACAAATTGCACTTCATAGTGACAATATTTAATATTCCATGCCTTGTACTGGAAAGCCATAAAAAAAATTCCAAGTGCAGTGATATTGGGGAAAAAAACGCATTTGCGCCATTTTCTTGTGGGCGTGGATTTTCACTGTGCACCCCAAATGACATGTCTCTTTTGTTGTTTGAGTTGGAACGATCATGGGGATACCATACCATACAT
Source organism: Engystomops pustulosus (assembly GCA_019512145.1). Classification (NCBI taxonomy): domain Eukaryota; kingdom Metazoa; phylum Chordata; class Amphibia; order Anura; family Leptodactylidae; genus Engystomops; species Engystomops pustulosus. The sequence goes on along the minus strand of CM033642.1, from coordinate 199,683,684 downwards.
TTACAAAAATTAAAACCTTCTGTACAAAAAAAAAATCTTAATTTTGCCATCTTCTGGCACTAATAACGGAGCTGTGTGGATTTTCCATTGCTGAAGTTTTCAATGCTGCAATTTTGAGGACTTTACAGCCTTTTCATCACTTTATCAAAATGAATGAATGGGAATTTTACACATCATCTAATACAATGTGCAAACCAGACAGCCTCCGGTCTTTGTATGACACTGTCTGCATCTGGAGAAAACAAGGTTTAATCACCAGAGGCAACAAGGCTTCTTTACTGTGAGAACTGTAACTCTGTAGAATAGCCTGCCTCAGGAGCTGATCACAGCAGGGGCAGCAGAGAGCTTCAAGAAGGGCCTAGATGCCTTTATACGTCATTATACCATTTTTTGTTATATTATAGAACTGTTTCCCTTGGTTAAACTTGAAACTAGCTATATCATTTTTAATTCCTTTTTTCACTATAAAAAAATGCAAAATTGTAAAGCCAGCCTTACTGTAGAGCATAGATGAAGAACACACAATCAGCAACCAACATAACATTTCCCAAAAGATGTATACCCCCTTAACGCCGCAGCCCTTTTTCGTTTTTGCATTTTCATTTTTCACTCCCCACATTTAAAAATCTGTATTTTTTTTATTTTTCCATGTACAGAGCTGTGTGAAGGCTTATTTTCTGCGTAACAAAGTACACTTCAAAATGCTGGTATTTAATATTCCATGCCATGTACTGGGAAGCGGGAAAAAAATTCCAAATGCAGTGAAATTGGTAAAAAAACGCATTTGTGCCGTATTCTTGTGGGCTTGGATTTTACAGATATTACTCTGCACCCCAAATGACATGTCTACTTTATTCTTTGGGGTCGGTACGATTACGGGGATAACAAATTTATATAGGTTTTATAATGTTTTCATACAATTAAAACCTCCTGTACAAAAATTTTTTGGGGGATTTTGCCATCTTCTGGGGCTAATAACTTTTTTATACTTTGGTGTATGGAGCTTTGGGTGACGGATTTTCATGACATTTACAATATTATAATTTTTAGGACTGTGCAACCTTTTGATCACTTTTCATAGAATTTTTTAATTTTTTTTTAAATGGCAAAAAAGTGCCATTTTTGACTTTGGGCGTGATTTTCCGTTACGGTGTTAAACGCAGTGAAAACCTGTTATCATATTTTGATAGATCGGGTATTTTCGGACGTGGCGATACCTAATGTGTTTATGATTTTTACTGTTTATTTATATCAGTTCTAGGGAAAGGGGGGTTATTTGAGTTTTTAGGTTTTTTTATTATATTTATTTTTAAACTTTTTTTTAATTTTAATTTTTACTATATTTCAGACTCCCAAGGGTACATTAACCCTAGGTTGTCTGTAAGATCCTATCATATACTGCCATACTGCTGATAGCACATTGTAATGAATGAGTTAAAACAAAGTATCCTCGGGTCTTCATGAGACCCGAGGCTACCATGGCGAAGGATTGCCGCTCCGATCGCGGGTGTTACCCTCTCCATGTACCGGGACCCAGCATGTGACATAATACTACGTCACATGTCGGTAAGGGGATACTGTATATATTTGGTTAAGTAGGTTAAAAAACCTAAACATTTTTTATCTTTTACAATGACATAGTGCCACACAGTAACCTTCTGCTGAGTAAATGCAGCAGTTCTTCCCCCTCTTTCACTTTGACACAGGGAAGTGTTGGATTAAAGATTAGTTTCATTGTGCGAATGGGTAAAAGTATTCCTACCTTTTCTTCGCTTGTGTGTCAGATTTATAGTTTCCTCTCAGGAAAAACAGCATTCCCTTTTCTCTGGTCAAACAGTGCAGAGTTTCATTTCAATACATGTAATATTTGTTGTTGTTGAAAGAAGCATTCACGTTTTCTTGAAAGCACTTACCGTATATACTCGAGTATAAGCCGACCCGAGTATAAGCCGAGGACCCTAATTTTACCTCAAAATACTGGGAAAACCTATTGACTCGAGTATAAGCCGAGGGTGGGAAATGCATTGATCACAGCCTCCCCAGTATATAGCCAGCTAGCCCCTGCTCCAGTGTATATAGCCAGACAGACCCTGCCCCATTGTATATAGCCTGCCAGACCCTGCCCCATTGTTTATAGCCTGCCAGACCCTGCCCCATTGTTTATAGCCTGCCAGACCCTGCCCCAGTGTATATAGCCTGCCAGACCCTGCCCCAGTGTATATAGCCTGCCAGACCCTGCCCCAGTGTATATAGCCTGCCAGACCCTGCCCCAGTGTATATAGCCTGCCAGACCCTGCCGGACAAATCGCACAGAAGATATACAGGGGTCGCCGGAAAGGTTTAGATATATTTATTTTTTTGACTCGAGTATAAGCCGAGTTTGGGTTTTTCAGCACATTTTTTGTGCTGGAAAACTAGGCTTATACTCGAGTATATAAGGTACTTTCACATGGGCATGGTGCTGTGCCAATTTCAGCGTTAATGTCATATTAGTGTAAACACAGCAGGCCTAATTTTCTTCTTCTTAATGGAACTTATTAAAATAATATTTCTTGGGGTGTGACAAGAAAACCAACTATTTATCCATGGCGGTCTACAAGCTCCCAAATCTCCAAGAAGTACAAACAGTTTTTTTTTATTTTATTTCTAGTTTTATGCTCAAAATCGGAATTGTGTACTGTGAAGTAGTCACACAAATGGTGGCTGAGCACATTTATGGTGTCATGCAAGCAAGACGTCTCACAACACAGTGAACAGGCCATGCTGCAAATTATAAAATGGGTACTATTCCTGCTCAGATTTGCAGCACATATGGACAACAATGGGATGAGCTGCGCTCACATGGAGATATCAGATAGGCCGCAAGCAATGGCACATGGGCCAGTGCACACAACATTTAGTGATAATGGGATCAAATTATTTTCTAGTATAAACAAATAAACATATTTCATCTTTTGTAGTGAAATGTTACCTATTATATCCCATTGTATGGTTCCTTACACAGTAATTGATACATGCAACAGCTTTCCATGTAGTTTACTATTGATTAGCTTTTCTTTTTTTCCCCTTTTCATAGATCTGACTCAGCCTGGGGTTACATTACTTATGCATGAATTAAAGATAATTGATTCCAATGCTGGAGGATGTTTTTTTATTTATTAACTACATGTGTACAATTAGATTTTTCCTTTCCTCATTTAACATATACCTTTAGTAAGGTTTTCTATAAAGCTATTGTTTATGTACACTTGTGTGTATATTTATGCAACTGTTTGAGTTTTCATTTTCTTTTCCCATATATAGCAGTTTTTTTTACTAAAACTTAATTTTCTTTGTTCTACGCGGCTTCTGTTTTTATTAAAACCAAAGCATTCTTGTAATGCATTTAAATTCAAAGAATCTGCTGCAGATCCAAACCCAAAAATTAACCCCTTAGTGATGAGGCCTGGTAAGACCAAGCATTTATAGTGTACTTACAGTCATAGTGGTTTAAGGGCCATAATTTTGTTTTCATGCACCAACTTCAATATTTTTGCAGTGTTTTTTTCCATGAGACATAGGGCTCATTAAAAAGTGTTGAAGGAATATTTTTTTTAAAATTTTTTTTATTTGAGACTAATAGTGAAAACAAATCTTCATGTATGGTCCATTTCTGGGTGCAGAGGGCTTTATGTAGAGTCGTTATATCTGTTGAAGGGAGATTTGTTGAAGATGTTATTTGTTTTACCACCTTTTAAAAAATCACCCATCTTCTTTCCCTACCCTACAGGCTATACTGTGCTGTTTTTATCGGTTTACTCAGACATAGGTATTCAGTTTGTAAAATAAAGACAATGGCCCAGATATATAAAAACTGGTGAAATGTGCCTAGTTTTAGTTTGCACTTTCTTTCTGCAAGTTGTGCCCCATTATTTAATAGTGTCTCATTCTCTCAGTTGATCCCCTCAGTTTTCAGGATGTGCACACAGTTGCACCTATTTTTTCTTGGTGCACTTTGCTTCATGCTGCTGCAACAGAATTATGGTGCATGTCAGTAATAAATGTGGTGAAACTCGAAACACACCCCTTTACGTGCACAGTTTTAAATAGTGTTGGATAAAATGCAACCGAGGCATAGTTGTGGCCCACATAATACATACATCGTTGCTCCACATGCATGTGGTGGTGCCCAAGGCAAGGTACAGATTCAGCAGGCAAAATGGGAGTCGTTGTCAGGCAGAAGGTCAGGACAGTCGGCACAGAATCGTAGTAAAAGATGTAGCAGAAAGTCAGGACAAGAGAATCAGTCAGGAACGTAGCAGGAGGTCACAACGGATAGTACACAGACAGTCAGAGAACGCTTTCTCAATGACATAAGGGTACAAAGATGCGGCAGGGGTCACTGGAAGAGGCTAGCTATTTAATAGGTCAGCCACTGGCCATGGGCAATTAGTGGCACACTGGCCCTTTTACAGAGCCAACGCGAGTCCTAGGAGGTGAGGATGCGGGTGCTGAGCCCCGGGAGACGCGGCGGGTGATGCCGCTGGAGCACAGAGAGATAAGTGAGGTATGGAGGGGCACAAAGAGGTACATGGTTGTGCCTGCGACCTAAGATGTGGGTCGCAGGGGCACTCCTGACAAAAACCTTTCCCTGGTTTGCATGGCCACTACTCCAGTCTTGAAGCCTGGCAATGGTTGCTAAAATGTTTAAATGCATTTCAAGGTTGTCTAAATGTTTCCTTAGATGTAATGACAGGATTTGAAGGCGGTATATAAATAAAGATAATTATTTTTAATAAGATCAGACCACCCTTGAGACATGTTGCATGATTTTAAGCAATAAACATCACAGACTTATGTTTTCCTGCATTTGACAATTCTGCAATTTGTTGCTGTGGATGAGAATAAACATTGTTTCACTTTTCCATCAATGTTTTTACTTTGGCTTAGAATGAATGAACCTTATTGTACTTGTATGGAAAAGTGTATAACATGGTACACAATGACCATTTGCCAATATACTGTAAAGGTGCATGTGGCTTTGACATGTATGTGAATCTTTATACAAAATGATTAACCAATCATTAGTTTTATACATATTATGGCAAATGAATCCAACTTGCCAATACATTGTAACAAACTTTTATAGTTTTACGCTTTTATAGTTTTAACTTTTCAAGTCTAAGTCCAAGTAGAAGAGGATTTAGTTATCTATTGTGCTTTGATGTGGGGTTAAAACTGTTCTGTATTCTTTAACATCACATGGCTCACTCATTGTTTTAGCATTAATCTTCTTTTTTGAGAAAAAGTGCTAAGTTTAATATTCTCATCTGCCGCTCTTTCAATCTCAGAGCTTTGCATTTTTATTGTACTTTTATTTTTATCCCCTGGCTAAACCACTGGATGTAATTTAGAATTTGAAATAAGTAGCCCAAATTTTACTATCTATCTGCAAATTCATTTCACACATTTTAATGCACTTCTGCCATATCCCCTTCAATATAAAAACCATTTGACTTTTCCAAATTGATATTTTATTTTTCTATATGTACATTAGTCATGTCATAGCTACAGATTTCAGCATATAACTTTACATTTGTAGGCTGTCATTCAAGTTGACAGTAAAGAAATCATTTAACATTTTCTTAGAGTTTCTTAATATAGATTTACCAGTTTTCAATCACATATTTACCAACATTGAAAACTGAAGAGGCTATGACAAAATGTGTATAGTTCCCTAAACCCTATATGTAGATGAAGCCTCAGTGTCTATGATCATTTTGATTTACAATATACAACTCCTATTTACATGCCAAATACTGAAATATATTGAGAAAAGTTCCAAACGTTACTAAAAGAAATCAACCATGTAAAAAACATTAAAAAACCCTACAAATACTCACCTCAGCTCCTCTTCATTTTGATGCCGGCGCTGTCCATCACTATCCTTGACATGCTGGGATCACCTAGAAAACAAACTACTAATTAGCAGCACAGAGCAACAGGACAATATGTCTAGCACTCCAGTCTGCTAATTATGCACACTCCCCACCGACCTCTCCCCAGCTGGGAGAGGAAAGTGACTCCATGCAAGAGGCATGAATTCACCCCTCTCACGTGACATTACCTTTCTCTCTCATACTCCCATCAAGACAAAGAGGAGGGGGGTGAGTGTTTGTAGGTTTTTAATGTTTTTAGGTGATTGATTTCCTTTAACCCCTTTAACGACTTGGCCATTTTACACCTTCCTGACACGGCCCTTTTTTTTAAAATCACTTTCAGTCATAACTTTGGAATTCTGTAACATATCCAGGTGATTTTGAGAATGTTTTTTCATGATAAATTGTAGTTCATGTTTGTTGAGAAAATTAAGCAATATATTTAGTATTTATGATATAAATGGAAATTTGGTGACAATTTCGAAAAATACTATGTTTTCCAAATTCAAAATTTTCTTTTTTTTGGAAAGTTATTCAAATCCCCAAAATAACTTGATAACTAACATTTTCTATATGTCTGCTTTAACTTGGCATCATTTTTCAAACATCCTTTCCTTTTGTTAGGAGGCTTATAACTATAGGTGTGATTTTTCTGATTTTCACAAAAAAATCATGAAAACCTAATTTTGGAGGGCCAATTTAATTAGAAGTGACTTAAAAAGACCTATATGGTAGAAACCCCCCACAAATTACACCATTTTAGAAACTGCACCCCTAAAAATATTCAAAATAACCTTTGGGAAGTTTGTTAACCCTATTAGCGTATCATGAGGGTGAAACATATATGGAAGTGAAATTACTGAAATGTAATTTTATCTAACAATATATTAATTCAACACTAAAATTTGCACCTTCACAATTGGTTTACAAGGAAAATACATTTTACAATGTTTAGTGCAATTCCTCCTGAGTAGACCAATACCCATTGTGTCACTGTGCAGGGCACAGGGAGGCACTTGGAAGGGAAAGAGGGTTGTTTCATTTTTGGGGGAAAAAAATGTGAAAAAAAATTTAGAAAGCCATAGTGGTACCAAAACAGAGGAGAACCCCAACAAGTGACACAATTTTGGAAAGTTCACCCCTTTCCAAATTGCGCAAATTGATATTTGTGCATTTGCCCCAACAGATGTTTGATTCAATTAGGCCCCAAAAAGGAAAAATGTGAAAATTATCTCAAAAAAGACACCCCATTTTAAGCCATAAGGGATAGAAGATGACACAACCCCCAAAAATGTGTGAAACTATTTCTAACGACACATGCATATAAAATGTTGTATGGGTACACAGTAGGGCTCAGAAGGGAAAGAAGGATGTTTGCCTTTTAGAAGCCAAATTTGACAGAAATTCTTACATTTGTCAGGATGCATTTGGAGAGCCCTAATTGCATAAAACAGAGGGAAACCCCAACACGTCTCACCATTTTGGAAAGTACACTCTTTGGAGAATTTAGCAAGGTGCAATATGTGTATTTGCCCATAAAGGTGTTTGATTCAATTAGGAATGTTTACCTTTTAAAATCAAAATTTGACAGAAATCTTTTGGTACAAAACAGAGGAAAAACCGAAAACTGACCCTAATTTTTGAATGCACACCCCTTAGAAAATTTAGCAAGGTGTAATTGAGTATTTGCCCCTACAGGTGTATGATCTAATTAGGCCCAAAAAAGGAAAACTGTGAAAATTTTCCTATAAAGGTCACTTTTAACCCTATTTTTATAGCCACAAGAGATAAAAGATGAAATAACCCCCAAAAATGTATAAAACTATCTTATGTGATGCCCAGTATGTGGCACTGTAAAATGTCGGGTCTCTTTTAAGGAAGCCATATTTCCTAATGTGAGAAAGACCCTACATTTGATCCTAAACACTAGCCAGAAAATACAGCAGGGCTCCGGAATCAGCACTTGGAATATATATAATAATAATAATAATAAATAAATAAATAAACTTCGAGAATTATAAAGGATTTGCTAACAAATCCAGAGGTATGGAGTGGAAATAGAAAACCGAAATGAAAAACATGAAACTGACAAATGACCCTAGTTTGCATACTACGTCCTGCAATGAATTAATCGAGGGGTACAGTGATCAATTTGACCTAATAGTTGTTTCCTTTTCCCGAAATGAATTCACAACCAAGGTTGGATGTAAATAGTGAATGTGATGCGTATAAGGAGGTGGAATATGCCAGGGGACCAACTAAAATGTTGTAATTTTGGAGTTCTCACAGGTCTCGTAGTAGTATATAGTGTCCATCCTAACTCCTCTTTTGGAACAGACTCTTTTCTGAGTCCTTCCTCTAGAAGCAGTGGAATTCACTGGGAAAATGCTGTCCTGGCAAATAATCCAGAGGTACTCGGACCCAGTCCTTCTTGTCCAAAAAAAAGTTATCCACATACAAGTGGTAACCCTTATCCAGCAGTGGGTGCACAGATCGGTCAACCTGAGCTCTCTGAAAGATGGCAAGATGCCACCAGACATGGCCCCTACCACTGGTGTTTGGTGCTGTCCTAGACAGCAATAATTATCGCTGTGTGTTGCTCTTATTCACTCCAGCGATGCTGATTGGGATGAATATTACTGGACCAGCCAATAGCGGCGAACATGGACAGAGCGGAGTAGCGAAACCGCACTTGACCACAAGGAAAAATTGATGGCTGTCAGGAACAGCCACAATCTTGCCCCGATCACCGTGTCTACAGACATGGTGATTGGTATTACTGACGTCATAAGTAAAATTGCTGCTATTGGCTGGTCTGCATTTATCAGCCAATAGCAGCGATCATGAGCTGTGGGGGGGGGGTGGACAAAACCCTTCTGGTCCACAGGACAGAATGGATGGACATCAGGAACAGCCACTATCTTGCCCTGATCACCATGTCTGAACCGTGTTGGCAAGTCACTTCCCGCTGCACAGTTCTATGACATCACGCATTGGGGTTTATAATCTTCATTTATTTTTGGGCAATTTGAACAAATAAGGGTTTATTTTTTTGCAAGACGAGATGCACTGTAAAAAAATCTTCATTTTAGTGAGTCTTTAGTATATTGATGTGATTTTATTAACTCTTTATGTGTGGAGAAATCAATTCTTGTTTCAGATTTTTAGCTTTTTTTTAGGAACTTTTTTTTAGGACAGGAGTAGAAAAGCTTCAATTCTGTACTGGATTTTTTACTTTTTTTTTTTTGAGTGTTTACTATGTAGCCTAATAATCATATTATCTTTATTCTATGGGTCAGTACCAAACATGAATATTTTTTCTTACGTTTTACTAAATTTGTCAAATAAAACCCTAATGTGGGAAAATTCTATCATTTTTGCATTGCCGTCTTCCAAGTAGTACAACATTTTTATTTTTTTGGCTACGGAGCTAGTTGATGGCTTGTGTTTTGCGGGACATGTTGTACTTTTCAACTGTACCATTCAGAAAACGGCGCTGGGGAACCAATCATGGGGGAAAGAGCCCCCAAAGGCAGGTTAAATGCCACGGTCGCATTGACCACGGCATTTAACGGGTTAAACACCTGCGATCGGAGCCCAGTCCGACCGAGAGTGTTACACTGGGGTACCGGCTATTAGTTAATGTTTCCTGATGCCAGTTCGGCTCCGATCCAGAGCCAAGCTGGCATCAGCTCAGTGGAGGATATATCCGCCACTGAGCGCCAAGTCACTGCGCTCCGTGGCGGATATATCCGCCATGGAGCGCTAAGGGGTTAATAAATACATATCAAAAGGCATCCAGTATATACAGCATATGTACACACACATCCAGTATATACAACATACACACATATCAAAAGCATATATACATATGCATCCAATATATACACAACATACACACAGATATACAGCATATACATACAAGCACCCAGTATATACAACATACACACAGATATACAGCATACATACAGACACATCCAGTATATACAACAACATAGAGCTATGTGTGCCGCTGTTCTAATGTCTCTTTCTTCCTTTAGCTGTTTCTTTTGTTGTCCTGGTTACCCAGGCAACTTGCAGGACATGCGCCATTGGTTCATTTATTTAGGCATGGCGGAGCCTCGGGCTGACTGTCTGATGGCAATAATGTAAGTATTTTAATTATGTATTCACTTTTGATTCATTGTAACACTGTAATACTTTATTACCACTGCCCAATATGAATTTATATTGTATATTATCACACTCATTGTAAACTGATTGATGATGTCACATCCTGTGGGGGATATAAACCCGCCTTGTACTACCACTAATTATGCTTGAAAATGGCTGCATAGAGACGTTGCATCTGCCCACTGGCGAAATAAAACACTGAATATTTCACGGAGTGCTGCCTCCCTGTTTTGAATTTCAACATACACACAGATATACAGCATACATACACACATCTAGTATATACAGCATACACACAGATATACAGCATATACATACAAGCATCCAGTATATACAACATACACACAGATACATCCAGTATATACAACATACACACAGATATACAGCATACATACAGACACATCCAGTATATACGACACATACACAGATATACAACAAATACACACAGATATACAGCATGCATACATACACACATCCAGTATATACAGCATACACACAGATATACAGCATATACAAACACGAATCCAAGATATAGAGCATACACACAGAAACAGCATATATACACAAAAACACATATGCATGCATTTACATATGTAGTAAATTACTCACCTTCAGCTCGGATGTCACTCGGTCGAGAAGGATGGACAGGCCTGTGAGACGCGTAGGCTGGACCAGGAAGCATGTGAGGATCTCACAGCCGGGCCAAGCCAGGCAGCATGTGAGGGGCGTTCCCGGCCCAGGGAGCATGTGAAGTGGGAGAGACGGGCTGGGCGAGCTTCTGAAGCAGCAATCAGGGGAGGTACAGGGGCCAGTTGGGAATTATCCTTAGCTAATGATGTGCCCCCGGGCCCATCCCACTACCTCTCTGCCCACCTCATATGAGACTTGCAGTCAGGGGAGGTTGTGGGATGGGCCAGGAGGCACGTCATTAACATAGTATAATTCTGCTGCTCATTAACCCCATAGCACAATAAGCCCGTGAGCCCTCTTCATACTCACCGGGTTCTTGCTTCAAAAAGAAGCAAACACCCGTGATTGGTGCTTACCATCTTGGCTCCGATTGTCGCTCCCCGTAACGTAATCGGTGAGCGGCGATCCATTGCCATGACAGCCTAGGATCGCACAAAGATCCGAGGCTATCATGTTTTAGGCTCTCTATTACAATGTGCGATTTGCACATTGTAATTGATGGTGTGCAAAATCCTCATATAATGCCATACATGTATGTCAATATATGGTAGGATCAGACAACCTAGGGTTAAAGTACCTTAGGGAGTCTAAAAAAAGAAAAAAATATAAAAAAGTAAAAAAATAAAAAATTATATTAAAAAAACTAAAAATTCAAATCACCCCCCCCCCTTTCCCTAGAAGTCATATAAATAAACAGTAAAAATCATAAACACATTAGGTATCGCCACATCCGAAAATTCCCGATCAAAATATAAGGTTTTTTCACTCCGAGTAACCCCGTAATGGAAAATAGTGCCCAAAGTCGTAAATTCCATTTGCCATTTTTAAAAAATATAAAAAATTCAATAAAAAGTGATCAAAAGATCATACAATTCTAATACATTGAAAACATCATCAAAAGTCGGAAAAAAAAAAGCAGCACCCACAGCTCTGTACACCAAACTATGAAAAAGTTATTAGCGCAAGAAGATGGCAAAATGAAGAATTTTTTTTGTACAGGAGGTTTTAATTTTTGTAAATGTATGAAAACATTATAAAACCTATACAAACTTGGTATCCACGTGATAGTTTTTCAAGGTGGGGAGTGAAAAATAAAGACGCAAAAACGAAAAAATGGCCTGGTCCTTAAGGGGTTAAACCAGCATCGTGGCAGAAAGCATCTTAATAAATTGTACTTTCCCCAAATGCCCGTCTATCGCAGGCCCCCCAGAGGCTGTTGTTACACCACAGATTATCACCTGAATTTAAAGTCAAATTTTGCATTAACAGAATTTTAAACTACAGATGGTCAAATTCCGCATTACCAGAATTCAAACTTGAAATTGTCAGATTCTGTTCTAGCTGGATTTCACCTGGAATGAGAGGAGTGGTGTGTGTTTTTTTCACTGCTTCTTTACACCTCTATGTAAATTAATGGTTCTGAACACCCAGTGCACCATTAACAGCATTTTTTATTAACTTTTTTAAATGATTTTTTTAAATTATTTCTTTGTTTATTATTTTATTTTATGTTATGTTATTATTTTAAATACATAGCCTATCCCAATTGTGTCAGGGAAGCTGCCCTGTTATTAACACCATTTTTCAGTCCCCTAGCCCTTACAAACCCAATTTTACAGGCATTTTTGGGTGTTAAAATTTGCAACCTCATTCATCTCCATTGAGTCACACCTACAGTATATATATATATATATATATATTGTGAGACACTGAAGGGGTTAACTGTGGATGGGCGGTATGTTTCCCCTAGATTTTGCTATTACGCAAGGCCTTAGTGCTGAGGTTGTGTTGTCCAGCACCTTGGACACAGGTGATGGGAGCAGCCTAATGAGTCTGCATAAAGTGGCTGAGCAGAGCTCAGAAGGTTGTCTATCTCTGAAAGGAGGCTGGAGAGCACACAGCCCTGACCTCTGTGCCTGGAGCAGCCAAGTGATTTTGTATAGTGGTGAGTTAGTGAACACCTGTATAGTTAGCACCCTGACGGGTAGGATTTTTTGTTTATTTAATGCCTGAATGTAAAGGCTGTTTTATTTTGCTGCTGCAATAAACGCAGGCGAGACCTGTTTTGGACTAAACCTTGGTGTCACTGTCTTGAACTGCATCACAGCACCCCGCTACCATGGTCTCTACTGGGCCAAATCTCCCACAATATATACACACACACACACATTCATGCCCATACACTATACAGTATATATACCGGTACACTCAGGACCATACAATATACAGACAGTGTCACATATACAGTATATATACACTCATATAGTATTCATTCATGCACATATAGTATATATAAACTCATGCGCATACAATCTTCATATATTCACTGCAGCATTCAGGAGTTCTCCTCCCCCATTTATATCACCTAATTGCATTAAAAACAAGAGGATTTCCAGCATGTGTATAAAGTCTCTAAACCAGTGATTTTCAACCAGTGTGCCGTGGCACACTAGTGTGCCGCGACACATGGTCGGGTGTGCCGCGGGGAAAGTTCCCCAAACTATGGTGCCCCCTGTGTTTTATTCCCCAGCAATGCGCAGCCACGGCTTCTTACAATGTAGGAGACATGTACAATAACACATGCACAAGCTTTGAACCTCGCGCAACAAAATCACGTCACCGAGGCCGGTGCATCATCCTGAGAGCAGAGAGACTCTCGCATTTGCCCACCGCCAAGGTAATGCCCACTAATAATGCTGACTATATGGCTGAGTATATGAACTGTTGGCAGAATACTCAGCATATGAGCTGGTACTTTTAGTACTCCAGCAGTATACTGCATATAACAATGAGAAATGTCAAATGAGAAATACTAGTGTCATGAGGCTGGAGTACTACAAGTACCAGCTCATATGCTGAGTATATGAGCTGGCACTTGTACTCTGGCCTCATGGCCATAGTACTTCTCATTATACCCCTTTATTTTGCAGTATATGAGCCACATAATAATCAGCACCATATACTAAAAACGGGGAGAAACTGAGAACTGTTGAGGAAGAGCTTCGTGCGTGTCTTTCCACCATTCCTGCCAGGATATCCCTTTTGTGGTTACCGAAACAGGCCCAGGTTTCACACTGAGTGAGTAAAATAAATTTAGAATCTATATGATTAACTACTGTATATGTATAATATGACTGTTTTAGTGTCATTTTGTGCTATTTTGGTGTGGTGTGCCCCAGGATTTTCTAAGTATAAAAAGTGTGCAACGGCTCAAAAAAGGTTGAAAATCACTGCTCTAAACAGTATCCCCCACTATGCTCCCGTTTCATACATACACTTATACTTACTTATTTCCCGGTAGTAGAGCAGCAGTTATTAATTCCCCACATGGCAGGAACTGACTGCTGGAAACTAGTGCAGTCAGGGAGAGGGCAGGGCCAGAGATAGCAGGGCCGGGACGACGGGTAGATGAGGGCAGGTGATCGCTTAGGGTGCTACCTTGCTACCTGACTTACCCTGCTATTTGTTTTTCCGTTCATGTGACCATGAGAAGGCTTTTTGTTTTGTGATAGGATATGCATTTTCCAGTGATATTATTTGGGGTGACTCTATCCTATAGAGGAAAATGTATTAACTTTTTAGTGGGGTGACGTAGGAAAAAATGTCAATTCTGTAATAAATTTGGGGCATTTCTTTTTTGGTGATCATCGAATAGCCTAAATAATTTGTTATCTTTATTCTACAGGTCAGTACTTTCATGGGTGCCCCTGCGACCCATATCCGGGTCGCAGGTGGGCGCACCCGTGTACCTCTGTGTGCCCCAGCTACGGAACTCACCTGTCCCGGCTCCAGCGGCGATCCCAGTAAGGGCCACCCTCCGGCGTGAGCGCACTGCCTTGTCCTAGGGCGCGCGCATACTGGCTCTGTAAAATTTAAAGAGCCAGCGTGCTGGCCAGCTGCCTGCCCTAATAAATTCCAGCCCCTTCCTATGCTCCCTGACGATCTTTGTGCTTCCATGCCTGAGAGAAAGCTATATTCCAAGCCCTCTAGGGTTGTCCTGATTTCCCATTGTGACCTTGATTCTGTTCCTGACTCCGATTCTGTGCTGTCTGTCCTGACCTACCACTAGGTCAGGACAGGACGGCACTAGACAGCGTGGGCTAAAGCTGTATACAACATTTTACAAACTGCATGATGAGAGTAATGGCATGAGCCATTGGGGGCTCATTTTTATTATGGGTGAGGAAATTTGGACTCTTGTCTATTTCATGATTATCAGCAGTCTATCTTGTTCTCATACACTTGTATATACTTTCTCTTGTGTCCATTTTGTGTACAATCCCATACCTTGGTTTTTTGTACATACCTCTCACCTGTGCCTGAATGATATTTAATGCCATTACTCTCATTATGCAGTTTGGATGTTGCCATTGTGTAAAATGTTATATACAGCTTTAGCCCACGCTGTCTAGTGCCGGGGAATATTTTTCCTGTGCACAGTTATCCATTAGTCAGTACATATTTGTAATCTTTTAACTATATTTTTCTACAATAAAATTTATTCATATTTGATCATTTTTGTTGTGGAACCTCTTTTTCTCTTGGTTTGAGTGCTATCTATATGTTCCACTGTATTTATGTGCTTTTTGAACTTTTGCAACTCTATAGCAAAAATTCTTTTTTGGTTTCATTGCAAGAACAAGTGCAGCAGGTACATTGAATGCAGTAGGATAGGTAATAAAGTTTAACAAAAGGTACAAGAACGTCAAGCAAATATGCCACAGGTTTTATCTGTGACAACCGTGTCTTATAAATTGCTCAAGTGAGTAAAGGTAATGCTGAATGAAAAGAAAAAGCAAATAAACATAGAGATGACTAATATAACATATCGATATTGCTTCAAATATTATTTGAAAACAATAAACACAGAATCAAATTAAAATTCAATCAAGCATGTCTTCATTGTCTTAGTCATTGGTAACATAGAGAGGGGGAAATGAAAGAGATTGTTTCCAAGTAATAGTTTTATTTAAGTTATGTTCTTGAAGCTAGAAATCAATACATTCATGAAAAGTCTGCTCTGTTGGTGACCAGAAGAAAACAGGAAGTAGTCAGCCTTTAGTTAAATGCAGCAGAAGAATATTTGTCTATGTGTGGTATAATTATCACCATTGTGGGTATTGAATTATGTTTGATGTACTCACCGTGTCTTTCACTTGTATTTTTGATATATGTATATTGTTTCCATGACGACGCTCACCGGCGCACGCGCATATAAGGTGCACGGCGCGGGTGAGTGACGTCATTGGCTTGATGATGCGCCAGTAGGCGCGAAACGGCTCGTCGCCATGTCCGCTCCTCCCTGTACTATGCACCCGAAATAAAGAAATTGATTTTCACAGTAATGGTGAGTGCCGCCCATCCTTTCTTTTTTGGATTATGTTTGATGTATATTCATTGTGGGTATTGATTTATATGTGCAGTATATTTACTGCAGTTACATTTTCACATGTGCAGCATAGCGGTTACAGGCACACTTTTCTGTGTGTGGTGTATTTAGTGCATATATAAATATGGCATATTCACTGCAGGTAAATACAACACTGATTACTATATGAAAACTGACTGTGCTCTTGAACCCGCATCACTTGGCATGTCATTGTGGCATTGCAGGAATTTATTAAAAAGCAACAATTTCGTTAAACCCCCCAAAGCTGTCACCTGTCTCCTTGCCTCACGTGCCCAAAAGGTGAAAATAAGACAACTATGAGGACAGTCACTACCTTAGCCACTGTTCAGACACTAGACAAACAAACAAATAATACATAAGAATCACAAGCTGTCCAGGTCACAAGATAGCAGGTGCAGAACAAAATCGGAGTCAATATGGATAGTCCAGGGTAGAATAGCCGAGGTCAAAACCAGAATAAATAAATAGCCTGTCTGGTCATCAGCAGTAGCCAGGGTCAGACTGGCCCACTGACAGTGTAGCCAATGTAACAATGAAACCACCAATTGGCCTTGGACCTATTGGCTCTGCCCTCTGCTGTCCACTGAATCCACCCATCCAGCATTTGACTCCAACTCAGCCGCAGCTGTGCTGAGACTTCAAATAATGATAAAGAGAGACTTCAGATCTCTGCATCTCAGTATTCTCCTGCTGCAGCTGTATGCGCAATGTTATGAAATCATCAACATCTATTGGCGTTACTGCATGCAGCCGCAGAGGAAGAAGTGAAGAGGAGGGCTGTTGGGGAGTATGGAGAGGTGAGTACTTGACCTTTTTTATTTTCTTTAATTATGCTGAAACAAAAAAACAGGAAGATAGTGGGCCCTAAATATGACGGGGGCACAATATGAGGGGGAGATGAGGGGATCTTGCAACATGAGGGGGTGCAGAGGATAAGGCGGAGTTCAGGTGAGCCCACAACATGAGGGGGAGGGTCAAAATATGAGGAGGAGCTGACGGGCCACAATTGGAGATGGAGGTGAGGGGGGCACAATGGGAGGGGTAGATGAAACATTGATATCACAATTCAGGGATAATGGACACAGTTATGTCACAGCATTGAGAAAACACACACAGTTATGTCATGGCAAAGAAGTAAAATGAACTTGTGATGTCATGCTATAGAGTGTTACACACAGTGTTATCCCCGGACATACACAAATAAACACGGTAATGTTGCAACATGGAGAGATAGAAAAGCTCAAGCATAATATGTGGGGAATTGCTCAGGTAGATGCCTGGTAGTAGTGCAGGAAGCAGGGACACATGAAGAGTTAAAGTCCAAATAAAGTGTTTTATTCACACTTCAAAAAGCAATATAAATTCAGCCTTGGTTTTAGCACATATAGAGCAACACAAAAATAAATCCTGCCCGGCTAGGCACTGCCTAATACAATATCAGATCCTAGCTATATGGGTACCAGGCTGCCTGGCACACG
Source organism: Engystomops pustulosus (assembly GCA_019512145.1). Classification (NCBI taxonomy): domain Eukaryota; kingdom Metazoa; phylum Chordata; class Amphibia; order Anura; family Leptodactylidae; genus Engystomops; species Engystomops pustulosus. The sequence continues at coordinate 199,666,015 of CM033642.1, read as the reverse complement.
CTCTTGGCCAGCAGAATATGAGGAGGCACTTAGTTACCTTTGCTGTGTGAACATGGCCCAGCCTTCAGCTCTCCAGGTAGTGCCTCTCCTACTGCTTTTGGCCTGCAGATTATATCAGGCTCTAACGAGGCCTGGGAACCACACCTGTGGGCTATACAGAAACCCAGGACCGAAGCCCTGGTGGAGTAGGAGTTCCACTACCAGCCTACCCCTACTCCATAATAAGCAGGACCAGTACGAACATTAAAGGGGTTGTCCAAGAGTTGTGAAAATTAACTAAAGGTGGCCGGAGGGGGCTGCTTAAAAAAATAAAGAACTACTTACATTCCGGTGCCCTCCGGTTGGACTCAGCTTCCGGCCGGACCCGACAACCTTCAGGACCGCATTCACAATACTGTGAATAGGGATGGAAAGGCGTGCCTGGCCACGGCCGCCCGGAATCTGAGTCCAGCGCTGCTCCAGCGGCCATGTTTGTTTACATGGCGCCCGGAGATTCAGCAGCACGGGTTACCGGGGGGCACCGGACGGAAAGTAGTTGTTTATTTTTTTAAGCAGCCCCCTCCGGCCACCTTTAGTTAATTTTCATAACTCTCGGACAACCCCTTTAACAGCGTGTCCATGTTAGCATGTTAACAGACTACTCCTGCTTATCACATGTCTGCATTAACCCTTGGGTTACTGCAGACAAATCCAGGGCTTTTACCACCTGCATTTTAACTGCCTGTAAGACAGATAGTGATTTTCCTACACAACACCTCTTACTTTCTCACAATTAGCAAAAATAAAATAAAACCGTAATGAAGTAATTAGGTGTGAACTGATGCACACAGCTCCATAGAAAACATTTTTAATGCTATGTTAAATATTACATGCCCACCTTCACTGTCATCACTGCTGTCTATACATTCAAATGGTCCTCTTTCCTTGATTGGCTCCATAGCAGCTGCCATGCCTGGTGCCTTGATGGGGCAGCATGTTGGCTTAGTGGTTAGCACTACAACCTTGCACCGCTGGGGTCCTGGGTTCAAGTCCGAGGTCAACATCTGCTAAGAGTTTGTATTTTCTCTCTGTGTTTGCGTGGGTTTCCTCTGGGTCCTCCAGTTTCCTCCCACACTCTAAAACATTGTGGTAGGTTGATTAGATTGGCTAGGGATGGATTTGGCTAGCGTTGAGTAATCTGTGTGCACAATATAAATAAGGGAATTATAATTAGCTACATGAATGCTGGGATACAAGTTTGTGTCCCTTCCTTTGAAAAACTTGAAAAAAGTTTTATTATAAAGAAAGTAAGAACAGAAAGACATGTAAAACCCCTTATGAGATTATATGACATGCTTGAAGAAAGATACAGTCAAATAAAAAGAAACTAAATTAAGTAATAATTAATACACAATTGAAGCATGATTTCTATACAGGATGATATTAACAAGGATCTCCAGCTAAATCTGCAAAATCTTTACTGAAAATTGCTAGTGAACAATATGATTCAATACAATGAAGCTCCTACTTATGTGTAAATTAAGATGTGCTGTCACAAAGCAGGTTAAAGCCAAATGAGACCCTATCTAATAACTGTTCCCAAGGTCACATAGTCATGTCAAGTGTTTGAAGACCCAGCATGAAGCACTGTGCCAAGTGCAATTTACTCCATTACATTGATTTCCTGCAGGACAGCTAACCTTCTTTTGTATAGCCTCCAGCTGCACACATGCCAAATGAAGGTTTAAATATATTAGTAGGTAATGTTATTCGAAATGCTGTATGATCAAATATTCAGATGTTCAGTCAAAAATGAAGGATTATTTTATTATGTATAAGATTTAAAAGTACAAACCCGCAGAAAAGTTCAAAACATGTAAAACAGATCTGTTCCCGTAATTCAAAAACTTTAACTATTCTAATTTCCATCAACTCTATTCATGACTACACAACAGGTCGCACAAGAACAATGGCATGATAATACTTATATTATATCAAACTATACTGCAAGTTCAAAATGAAATATGGAAACCAAGGCTTTTTATGGTTAGTTAGTTCCGACCCTTTTCACCCCACACAATCAACCCGGGATGCTCACTTTTCACTATTACTTATTTAAAGGGATATTCCCATGAAGAAAACTCTCTTATATGTACTCAGGATAACAAAACAACATATTCTTTAATTTACTGTTATTAACAAAAATGCAGCATTTCATAGATATAAGTCCAATCTGTCCTGGTGTACACAATTTCAGTTGCCCCTAGACAGGTCCCTGTAACTTCTGACCTTAGGGTCGGCAACGCCATCTTGGATTCCTGTGTGATAGCCGTGCTGCAAGATTTTTGTCTCTCTCTGCTGTGTGATTGTGTTAACATCACTAGGGGATTGAAATGTGAGAATTTTCTTAAGTAATAAATGTGGCAAGGTATGTAGGTCATTTTTGTCACAAATTGTCAAGCATTTTTGAAAATGTTCCCACTGTATTGCATGCTGGTCATTCAAATGTGAGTTCTGTGTCTCAGGCTCGGCCATACAGGGCAGCAACCACACACGAAGGAAGCCCTGGGTGTCTGTTGGTGAAAATATTTACTGTGCACCCATTCAGCACAGTTTATGTTTGTGGCTTCAAACATGTGCATCAGCCATGCTAAGGAGCCATGCACTTAGGCTACATTCACACTGCCGTGAGCCCGCCGCACCGTAGTTTGGCGGGCACACGGCAGTGCGGGGAGAGGAGGAGGAGGTGAGCGCAGCTCACCCCCGCCCCTCTCCATAGTGATATATGGCCGCGGGGGCCGTAATACGTCCTATCTTTTCCCTGGCTACGGAGAGGTAAGTTGCTGCACCGTACCGATCCCGTAGAGCGCCGTGAGCCCATAGAAGTGTATGGGGGACGTATGTCAGCCATATATACATCCCCCATACTGTAGTGTGAATGTAGCCTCAGTTAGTATCAGTTGTAAGCATCATTATCTATTTGTTGGAACATCATCTATTTTTCGTTTGCAATATATGGTTTATGCCATCTTTTGATGGATTTAAAATTTGTTGCATTGCCTGTAACTTTCTATTGTTACTTGATATTTGCAATTTATTATTTCGCTTATATCTTCCTGGTTGTTATGTAATTTGATTGTAGTGGAGGGATTGTTTGTACCCAGAGAAAGACAACCAAGTTAATTTTGGATGTTTATCGTTGGGCTGCCACTAGTGGCGTAACTAGGAGAGACAGGGCCCCCTAGCAGGGCCCCCCTTCCCACTTAAAATATATATATATTAGTATACTCACACATATAAATATGTACATATATATATATATACACATACTTATATATACAGTGCCATATGCAAAATACTCACATACAGTGTATACAGACAACATATACACATCACAGATACTGCATATATACATCACATATATGTTATATACCTATTATGCTGTACATGTGCAGTACAATATAGATATAATGGTGCACATCCTCCATTCTTTATTGTGTCAGGTCGGATGACGGGCCCCCTGACACTGCGGGCCCCATAGCGGCTGCTATGGCTGCTACCACTGTAGTTACCCCCCTGGCTGCCACACTTACTCCTCCTCACTGTATTCAGTGCTGGTTAAACTTGTCTTCTGGTCTGAGATTTGCAGTTTGCATATTTGTGTTTTTACTATGTTTGCTTCACAATTCTGTACCCCGCAGCCATTTTGGTTTTGACTTTTATCATTACCATTATCTTTATATGGAAAACATATGGTTATATGGAAAACAGTAGTTAGTAAGTATGCTAAGAAGTGATGGATTGTTTTTTTCAAATATACATTAGTGGGAAAACATTCTAAACAGTTGACAGTATTCCTATAAGTGGAAATTCCAGCAAATTCACCCCAAAGTCAGTCTATACAGGACTGCGAAAATCGCAAAAGCAACTTGTGCATATCATACTCTATGGGCCTTAGCTGGAACCTTGCAGTCATGGAATTGACTGTTTATGGCAAAGTATTAGGTCAAATATTAGGCCCCTTCTACACTCAAGAGTGTGATGCGATGAACTCGCATCACATGTGCAACGCGTTTTGCCCAGATCGCACGGCCCGAAAGCTGCAAATGCTATGTTCAGTTCCGGTTTGCAGCGTTCGGGCCGTGCGATCCAGGCAGCACGCGTTGCAAGTGTGATGCGAGTTCATCGAATCACACTTGCGAGTGTAGAAGGGGCTTAAGGCCATCTATCAACATCTACCATATTTTACAACAGGCACACCAAAAATTTAATGATAGAATGGATAAAAAAGAAAAAAGTGTCAAAGTATATAAATGGATCAAAGTTTGTACCTCAACCCAATTAAAATGCTGTGGCAGGACATTTTTCACTCCCCGCCTTCAAAAATCTATAACTTTTTTTATTTTTCCATGTACATAGACGTGTGAGGGCTTGTTTTGTGTAACAAATTGCCCTTCATAGTGACTGTATTTAATATTCCATGTCATGTAAAGGGAGGCAGAAAAAAATTTCCAAATGCAATGAACTTGGTGAAAAAATGCATTTGCACCGTTATCTTGGGGGCTTGGATTTTACGGCTTTCACTCTGCACCCCAAATTACCTGTCTACTTTATTCATTTGGTCAGTAAGATCACGGAGATACAATATTTGTATAGATTTTATGATGTTTTCATACATTTACACGAATTAAAACCTCCTGTACAAAAAAAAATTTATTTTGCCATCTTCTGGCGGTAATAACTTTTTCATACTTTGGTGTTACCGGTAAGTGTTTGTTTCAATATGCAGCAAAACACTTACCGGTTATGGAGAGGGCTCAGCCCTTGAGCCCTCTCCATTCATCTGCAGCTGACATGTGACACAGTACCACGTGGTAGTAAGGGGTTAAAGGAAATCTGTCAACAGTATTGACAATACACAGCTGCAGACAGTGTTAGGTATAAGCTCTGAAGAGCTATGTAATCATACTTGTTTGTATGTTGTCACTAGAACCATTGCATTAGCCTCTCCCTCCATATTTCTTGCATACACCACCTGCTGGAGACCTGCCAGGCTGTAGGTCAACCCTCCGGTCCCCATACCAAGCACAGTGACCACAGCGTGCCCAAGGCCGCACTAGCCAGCCACTCCAGTGATTTGGGCACCGGCTGCCTCCATGCCACAAGAAAAGGCTAGGCCCCAGTAGGGGATGTTGCAGATACTACAACAGTACAAAGATACTACAACAGAACAGGGGCATAAAGTTGTTTAGGCTGAAATACCAGCCAACAATACCATAGAAATTTTACCATTTTTTTTACTAGTTCTCCTATAGTACCCTGTGCTCTTAGTATCACCTTTACCAACCTGTTTTTGTCTTTTGCTGTTACACTGCAAATACAATGTTATATCACATCTGTATATTACTGTAATAATTGCATGTGTGGATTATTTTATGTGACTATGACATTAAATGACTTTTACTGGAGACCTAATACTAATAGGTAACTGCTCACATGACTTTATTAGGTGTCTTCTTGTGGAATTATTAAATCAAAAGCTGAACAAACCTTCTTTCTGATCTTGTCAATATAACCTTTCCAAAAATGTTTCATTCTGTGTAATTTATTTATAACCTTGGTAAATTGGACATCTTCCATGGTAGAACATTCTCTGATATCATTTATAACTGTAAATTCTTCTCGTGTAGTGTAATTGGATTGAAATAAATATACTGTGGGTCTTCTACCAGGACAAATAAATTCATGATACATTTATTTCACCTTGCATGATGCTTTATTTAATTCTCTTGCCTGAGAATGTATATACTAGATGTCATTTCCTAGTGGAAATGTCAGAGAGAAAATTCTCTTTCAAAGAAGCATTAAAGAATTCAGTTGAAAAGTGATCTATGCTTGGTATTTTGCAAATTTAAACGAGGGCTAGGGGTAGAGGGCTAGGGCGTGGACGTGGGCGTCCAATACTGCAGGGGTCAGAGGCCGTGGTCCTGGGCGGGGTGAGACACCACCTGCTGATGGGGGGAGCAGGGGAACGCCGCAGAGGGTTACACTCCCTAGGTTCATCATGTCTCAAGTTACTGGGACTCGTGGTGTTTGTTAGAGCACTGTGAGGCAGCAGAAAGTGCGAAGAGTTGATTGTCGTTGGATTGCGGACAATGTTCTAGCATTGTCCACCAGTCAGTCTTCCAAGCAGTCACCCATGTCACGAAATCGGAACCACTCCTCAGCCTCACCGCAGCCTCCTTCCCCCCAGTCTGCTCCCTCCACCAAAATTTGGCATTGTACCGGCATACTCTGAGGAAACTGTTTTATGGACCCTTCCCACAGTCACACCACTTGTCCTGCATGCTGCTGTGCTGAGCTATTTTACGATGCCCAGGTTTTCCACCAGTGCCAGTCTGTGGGTGATGATGACATTATTCACGTGTGGAAGAAGTGTGTAAGAGAGGTGTCGGACGATGAGGAGACACAGTTGTCAGACAGTGGTTTGAAGGTGTGTCAGGCAGGAAGTCCGAGGGGGAGCCAGACTGAGGGATCGGAGGATGATGAGGAGGTGACAGACCCAAGTGGGTTGATAGGCCGGGGTGAACACCGTGCTTCTGAGACGGAGGCGAATCCTATAGCAGAACAGGTTTGGAGTGGCAGTGGTGGGGCAGATGGAGAGGCAGGGCCAGAGTGGGCATCAGCGCCAAATGTTGCCGTAGTCAGCTCGTGGCGAGGGCTAGATTTTCAGAAGTCTGGAGGTTCTTAAAGATACACCGCGATGAACGGACGGACTGGGTGTGCAACCTTTGCCAAACCAGGATCAGCATGGGGTTCCACCACTACTAGCTTAAACTATACCAGTATGCGCAGGTATCTGAATGCAAACACACCACTCAATGCACCAAGCCGCTTCATCCGCCGGCACATACACTGCCTCCTTCCTGTGTCAATCTGCTATCAGCCCGCCAGGACCCGGCCCAAACACCTCCCGTGCGAAAACCCCATCTTCGCCTCCACGATCCTCACAGCATCCACCAGCGTTCAGCTCTCATACCCACGAAGCTGGAGCGCAAAAGGAGGTATAGCGCAACCCACCAAACGCCAAGCCTCAACGTCCACATCTCCATGTTGCTTAGCCTGGGATGCTGCCCTATAGGCTGGTAGAGATGAGGACTTTCGAAAACCTCATGGTGGCGGCCGCCCTCGGTATTCGGTCCCCAGCCGCCACTACTTTTCCCGATGTGCGTCCCAGCCCTGCACAGCACGTGTCCGAGAACAACCTCCGTGCCCTGACCAACGCAGTTTGACAAGGTCCACCTGACCACGGACACGTGGACGAGTGCTGCTGGGCAGGGCCACTATATATCGGACGGCACTTGCGGTACTGGGTGGGGCTGGGACCGAGTCTGAACTGGGGTGGGAGTTACTGCCAACGCAGAGGATTTGCGGGGGCCTACCTCGGTCCAGGTCTTCAAAGGCCAATATGGCCTCCTCTCCTACCCTCTCAACCTCTCCTCATGAATTACCATCCGTGGGCATGGCGCCATTAGTCGGTAGCTCTAGCAACGAGCCGTGCCACGCTAAGCGACCAGAAGGACGGTGCTCAAACTGGCTGAGCCTAGGCGATAAAAGGCACAGCCGCAAGAGTTATTACAGGGCATCACGGCGCAGAGATCTGTGGCTGGCACCGCTGAACCTGCGCCAGGCGCTGGTGTGTGTGACAAGGCCATAACCTGGTGGCCGCTCTGCAACTCGGCAGACTGACACATGTGCCATGCCTGGCCCTGTGTTAAATCTCATAGTCAGCGTTTTCCTCAAGACATACCCCAAATCTGTCTGATTTGCTCACGAAGGTGCGCGCATCTGTGCGCATTTCAGGAAGTCCAGCCAAGATCTGCCACTCTCAGGGCAGCGCAGCGCCGCCTCAACTGCCCGCTCACCGACTGTTGTGTGACCTGCCACGAGGTGGGGATTCAAACACTAACCATGTTATCCAGAGTTTACCAGCAGCGCAGAGCGGTTGTAGACTGCCAGATGTCAATTTACACCAGAAACTGGAGTCAAGTCAGTCACTTCCTCAAGTCTACAATGAGGAGTGGACGTGGATGTCTGATATCTGTCAGGTGCGAGTAACTTGAGGAGGCACACAGATGGTCAGTGGTATGCCGCTATCATCAGCCTCACCATCCCGCTGCTTGGCCTGTTGAAAAACCTCTGGTCAGCATGAAGTCGGAAAGCTTTGCGCTCGTCACAAGGACGGGGAAGAAGATTCCTTGTTGATAGCCAAAGCCACTTAGGTATGTTTTTTCAGCGCAATCGGAGGAGGTGGAGGGGATGAGGAGGAAGAGGAGGAGAAATGTTGGCGAGACAGAGAGGGACCATTGTCAGTTCTTTCAACTGTTCAGCGAGTAGTGCAGACGAAGAGGGTTGGAGGAGTTGGAGGAGGAGAGGAATGGACAATCAGGCCCGTGAGGGGGTGAATTCTTGCGCGTGGCAGATTTCATGCTAAGTGCCTATCCCGGACCCTCGCGTTCAAAAGAATTTATTCCAGCAACGATTATGGTATTCACTCTCCTGGACCCACGGTACAAGCAAAATCTTTCCACTCTCATCCCTGGAGAGAAAGGAGTGTGAGAATGCATGATACCAGCAGGCCCTGGTGCCAAGCTGAAACAGTATTTCCTTTGACAGCGCTAGCGGCAGAGGGCGTACTTCTGCAGGACAAGTAGCGAGGGAGAGTAGGCGACCAGGCAGCTTGTCCAGCACTGGCAGGGTACGCTTTAAACAGGCTTTGCCCGTTTTAGTCACCCAGCAAGACACTGTCACCTGTCCCAGTTCTGGCACAGAGTAGGGCTGATCTTTACAGAAAGATGGTGAGGGAGTACGTAGCTGACCATACCATCGTCTAAAGATCACACAGCTCCTTACAACTACTGGTTTTAAAGCTGGACATATGGCCGAACTGGCGCTGTACGCATTGGAGGTTCTTGCCTGCCTGCGCTAGCGTGTTGTCCGAGCGGGTTTTCAGTGCAGCTGGTGGCATCACACCGATAAGCGTACACGCCTGTCGAATGACAGCGCTGACAGGCTGACGCTATCAAGATGAATTAAAGCTGGTTTCTCCGCATTCATTCTCCCCATGAAAGACTGAAGATGCTGAACCTGAATAATGTAGCACTCCTCCTCCTACATTGTCCTCCTTTCCTCCTCTTGGATCACTAAAGCAGAGGAAACTGGCTATTTTTAGCAGGGCCAACTGGCTCTGGCATATTGTACTTCTATGATTAATTTTTTTTCGGAGGGACAACTACCTGTCCTCTGTTTTTTAAAATTTTTTGGAGTGCCACATACAGGCACCACTATGTAATTTTTCTGGAGACCGCACCTGCTCTCTGGTTTGAAAACTTTTGACTGCCACATACAGGCACTCAATCTATGTAATTTTTTGGAGACCAAGCTACCGCTACCTTGGTTTGAAAACTTTTTTGGACTGGCACATACAGGCACTATTCAAATTAAAGTCTCCATAGCAGCTCCACATGTCGTCTATTTAGCTGCCTTCACACGTGATTCATTGGCTACCCCACACGTCATCGCCCATAGTGCCTCCAAAAGTTAGTCCAATAGCTGCCTCAAACATGGTCCCCTTATCAAACGAGCTGTGTCAGGCAGAATTTTGGATTGTTTTATGCTTCCATGTTAACTTTGTCGCCCACCCGATGTGTAATCACAAAATATACTGGCAACTTTATCATTTACCAATTTATTTCGCGCTTCTTGGATCTGTACATTCCCCTCACCCGCCATATCTCTAAACATAAGAACGCTTACTACACTTATATTACTTAACAAAAGTTCTAGAAGTGCTGTTTGGGGAGTAGCCTAGAGCGCGGGCTTGGATTGGCGAAAGTCGCCTGGAGCGGAGCGCCGCCTCCATCCACGATCCATCAACATAGTTTTAAACTGCGCACCTTTAATCTACTATAGTTCACTCCTCCATACATGGTCACCTTATTCAAAGAGCTGTGTCAGGCAGATTTTGGGTTTTCATGGCTCCTCATAAACTTGTTAACTTTGTCGCCACCCTGCTGTGTAATCCACAAAATATACTGGCAAACTTTTATCATTTACCGATATTATTTGAGCGCTTCTTGCTCACCTCCTTGGTTCCTCGCTGCCACCATTGGTTTTAAGCGAGGTCCATTGGGGTATGTGCCAAGACACTCTCTAGCCTGCCGATGCTGCCGTGCTCTGCCTAGCCCATAGTGTCAGGGTCAATTATTGGATGTTTTAGATGCTATTAGCCTCATCGGTCACTCTGTCATTGCCATGCTGTTGCCCATAGTTTGGCATAATGGTGCGATTAAGCAGCCTCAGAGGCCCATCTATGTGCCCACCTGCTGGTTTCCTGTCCATTTCCGTGGTGTTTCTATCCTTTTCTGAGGTTCCCAGGTGCTTGGCTAAGCTTCCTGTGCCAGATCCTTGGTCCCCTTGAAAAATGCTCGAGTCTCCATTGACTCCAATGGGATTGTGATTCGAGACGAGCACCGACGCATCTGGAAAAGTTCGTCTCGAATAACGAGTACCCGAGCATTTTAGTGCTCGCTCATCTCTACACATGAACTTTTGGCTAAGCTGATTCATAGCTGATTTAGCTGTCAGCTAAAAACTTGTTCGCATGATGACTCATGATGCATATGGTGTTCTATTAATGCTTTAATGAATCTGATCCATGAAAGGCTTTAACTTTATAATAGTTGATAATGAAATTATACTAAAAGCTATGGTTAACCTAAAGCTTCCTCTACACCACCAATTGCTTCCCCCATATTTGTCAATTTTTCAATTTGTCAATGAGTGAAATTGTTTTCCTAGCGGAGAAGGAATACTTTTGGGCATCAATATAATACAACCATAAAAAGTGGCTTGCAAGCAAACAAAAGCCAACCTATTAAATAGTCTATATATAAAGGAAGTTTATTTTCAAAATAGTGCAAGAAAAATTTAGGGAATTTTGAGAACTTTTTGTGATCCACTTCATATTGTAAGGGGTGGGGGAATGTAAATTTCCCCCTTTGTTTGTAATACTTAGCATAGATTGCATAGGTGTACTTGATATTTTTATGTATTATTTTGTAAATTATTAGCAGAAATGGTGTAACAACGTTTCAACCAAATAATAACCTGTATCCTTCTTACTAGAAATAAACATTAACATATACTAAATTTATGTTATCCTCCAAACAAGATTTACATTATTTGGCAACAACTCATTTAAAGTCTTATTTCCATCAAGATGTAACATGTAAACATGACTGAAGCCATTGACTGATATTTTCCTTCCTTTTGATGCAATACTAGAGCTACATTTTATGCTTTGTTCCAATCAGTCTTCCCCTACATCCCCCTCATGTTGTCTCAAAAACAAGCCAGGCAAAGAGGCAATAACATGATCACTTTTCACTTTAATTGTACCTTTTATATTGATTTACTTTTTAATTGCCTGGTCATTGTGCTCTGAACATCTTCATTTTCTGTATAGAAGTAGTTTTCTCATAGGTGTATGTTGACTAATCAACTGATTTCTGTGAGACGCTGACCTAATCTTATGTGTAGTGGGCCTTTTAATTCCACTCTCATGGGAATAAATGTGAGGAAGATTTAGTACATTGCCTCATTCTTTTATTCTTAGGCCACATTTACACATACGTCCGGCACCATGGAGATGAGGGGGTTAACCCTTCGGCATAGAAATGCACAGCGTACTGGCCGTAACATGGGGAAAGATAGGACATGTCTTATCTTTTCGCCATATATGGAGCGGTATGGTGCAGCACGTATGTGGCACGGTATCCCTCCGTGCAGCCATTGCTGTATATGGGGGTCGTATGTATGACTGCAAACAAACCAACAGGGACGACAACACAAGCTATCCAGGATAACCTGGTCAAAACCTTTCATATGTGTATCCAGCAGAAAAGCTCGCATAACTACTAGTTATTACGTCTCCATTAAATGACCACATTGTCCACCACCTCTATCTATTGTGAGTGACATGTCAAAATATATTGGTGGAGTCCAGAACTGAATCATAGTTTCAAAATCGTCCCTAAATGCGGCGATCTATAAATATCTATCAGTTATTTCCGGCGGTGAACCACAAACCTTCAACTCTCTCTTTCTGGTCTGGCCCTCTTTTTAAGCATTGCAGTGTTACCCTTTACTAAAGAAATCTTCCTGGACCCATCAAAGTGTTACTAACTACCAATCAGTCTTCTAATCTCCCTTTCATCCCCAAACTCCCTAATTGACCCCTACGATCTGTTTCCCTAATAAGCACTACACTGAAACCTGCTTTACCAAAGTCCAATGAATCCCTCACTGCTAAATCCAAAGGTGACTCTTATCTCCTCATTCTCTTGATCCTTGGAAGTAGATTTATATATGGACCACCAGTTCCTCTTAGGAGGTTTCGCTCTAATGGCCAAAGGACACTGCACTCTCTGGTTGTCTTCCATCTCTCTGATGGCACTTCATGGATTCTCTCTCTTCTCATCTTTCTCATGTTGGGGTCGCTAGGGCTTAGTCCAGGTCCTCTTCTTTTTCCTCTATAGCCCCCATGGCAACCATCAGCAGAGTTCTCACGTCAATATATCGTTCTGTGACGATACCCAGCAATATACTTCTGCATGTATTAACAACCCTGCCTTACCTCAGCGCACTGGTCTCTTTGCCCTCTCTTAATCTTTCTAAGACTGAACTTTTTGTCTTTCCACCATCTACTAACCATCTAACACTGACCTCTCCAGGTTTCTATGCGGTCACTTTCCCCTTTGACTTTTTTATATAAGATGACTGCTGATAGCCGGTTCAAGCGGCAGCAGTTTCATTTATTAAATTATTTTATGTTCCCTTATAAAGAATGGTGGGACCATTATAGAAGCCCTTTTAACTCTTGTGTCACCCCCTCATCCTCATAGACTGTAAGCTCTTGCGAGCAGGGCCCTCACTCCTATTGTTCCATATGACTGTACTCTAATGTAACATTATTGTTATTATTATTAAAGGGAACATGTCACCAGGAGACCCATTTTTAGCATTCCCCCATTCCCCACTTGCATAGTACATACACTGCCAAAGTGTCTTTGTATAAAAAAATTGGTTTTACAGAAAAAAAGATATGTTATATTGTACCTTTTATTAGCATCTGCTGTGTGACTAGGCACTCATCACCTGGGAGTGGCTGGAAAGGGCAGTTCCCCCCACCCATGGGAAACAGCTCTCCATGTCCTTTTCAAATATATGAAAAAACACCCATCAATTGGCTTACTGACGCCCCCTGCTCCTCTGCAGCCAATCCCGAGTGGGGGAGTTATTCATATTTGAAAAGGACCACATGGAGGAGCTGTTCCCAAGGGTGGGGGGGGGGGGCTGCCCTTTCCAGCCACTCCCAGGGGACGAGGGCCTAGTCACACAGCAGATGCTAATGAAAGGTAGCTGTATCATATATATTTTTTTCTGTTAAACCTATTTTTTTATACAAAAACACTTTGGCAGTATATGTACTATGCTCTGTGGGGACTGGGGGAGTTCTAAATGGGTCTCCTGGTGACAGGTTCCTTTAAGGAACAAGCAAATTATTTCCAAAGTAAAGAACACCCTAATGTAGTTGAAAAGGATGAAGAAAATCATATCAATATTATTTTACATTACAATACAGGAAGTCCCCAGGTTGCATACAGGTAGGTTCTTTGGTTTGTTCTTAAGTTGAATTGCATGCAAGTTGGATCAGGATATTTTATACCTGTTAGCAGACAAGAATACTTTTGTATCTGGGAAAGCTGGATTAACAATGAAGCTCATTTACGAGACCTGGAACTAAGACACAATGTATACAGTATGTGCAGGGAGGTCTGTCGTAAGACGGGATCCTTAAAGGAACCGTCTCCACATTTCACATAACAGCGAGTGACAAGTTCCCATGACCTCTATTAAAATACTAACACTATTCTTTTAGCTAACAATAGTTTTCCTCACACTCCCCATTAATTAATTTGTTATATTATCTGCCATCAGAGGGTGTGTGTCCTGCTCAGCGGCCTCACCTCAACTCCAATATCAGCGGTCATGTCATGTGACCAGGTGGGACATCATCTCAGGTACTTAACCTCCTAACATTAGCAAACGGCACCACATGTTGTTTTGACCACATAAAGTCACAGCTGGCCCATGGATTTACTATCCTCTCCATCCTCCAGGTACACTTTGCTATTGCTAGGCGCTAAAGGACCTGTGATTAGTCACTCTGGTCACAATGACATGATTGAATGTAACACAAAACACTGTGTTAAAAAATGACACAATATTTCCTATAAGTAAAGAGAGGTTTATATGTCTGTAGTTGAATATAGCAGACAGTCCCCATACAGAGAGCAGAGCAATGATTTGTAGCGACACAGAGCTATCAGTCAGATAAGGAGGTGTGTTGATTCACAGAACAAGTCTGCCTGTACAGGCAGTCCCGGGTTACAACAAGATAGGGTATGTAGGTTTGTTCTTAAGTTGATTTGTAGAAGTTGGAACTGTATATTTGATATTGTAATCCCAGACAGAACTTTTTGGTCTCTGTGACAATTGGATTTTAAAATGTTAGTATGTCATAAGATAAATATAACAATAAAGCTTAATTGCAGATACATTAATATGTTATAGCTGTTTATTGTAGCCCGGACTAAAGCACAATAAATTACCAATATCAGAGGTCCGTTTAACTAGGGTTCGTATGTAAGTCGAGTTCTGTAGGTAGGGGACCGGCCTGTATATCCAAATGGTAGAAACATCTACAAACATGAATTCAGTCTTTACCAGCCAATGACTATAGGTACTGTTTTTACCAATTATGCAGTTAAAATATAGATGATATAAAGGATCAAATACAAAGCATAGATCACTTTTCAACTGAAATCTTTAATGCTTCTTGAAAGAGAATTTTCTCCTGACATTTCCAATAGGAAATGACATCTGTATATACTTTCAGGCAAGAGAATTAAATAAAGCATCTTGCAAGGTGAAATAAAGTATCATGAATTTATTTGTCCTGTAGAAGGACCCACAGTATATTATTACAATCCAATTACAACTACACGAGAAGAATTTACAGTTAAATGTGTCCTTTCAAATATATGAAAAACACCATCACTTGGCTTACTGACGCCCCCGCTTCTACACCAATCACGAGTGAGGGGAGTTATTCATATATTGAAAAGGACACATGGAGGAGCTGTTTCCCAAGGGTGGGGGGGCTGCTCCTTTCCAGCCACTCCCAGGGGACGAGTGCCTAGTCACACGAGATGCTAATGAAAGGTAGTTATATCATATATATTTTTTTTGTTAAACCTATTTTTTTATACAAAAACACTTTGGCAGTATATGTACTATGCTGTGTGGGGACTGGGGGAGTTCTAAAAATGGGTTCTCCTGGTGACAGGTTCCCTTAAGGAACAAGCAAATATATTTTCCAAAGTAAAGAACACACTAATGTAGTTGAAAAGGATGAAGAAAAATCATATCAATATATTTTACATTACAATACAGGAAGTCCCAGGTTGCATTACAGGATAGGTTCTTTTGGTTTGTTCTTAAGTTGAATTTATGCAAGTTGGATTAGGTATATTTTAGACCGTTACTGCAGACAAGAATACTTTTTGTATCTGTGAAAGCGGATTGATTAACAATGAAGCTCATTTACAGAGACCTGGAACTAAAGCACAATGTATTACAGTATGTGCAGGGAGGTCTGTCTTTAACTAGGGTGTCTGTAAGATGGGATCCTTAAAGGGAACCCATCTCCACATTTTCACAATACAGCGAGTGACAAGTTCCCATAGACCTCTATTACTAACTAACACATCTTTTAGCTAACAATAGTTTTCCTACATCCCCATTAATTAACTTTGTATATTATTCATCAGGGTGTGTGTCCTGCTCACCGGCCCCTCACCTCAACTCCCTATTATTCAGCAGTTCATTCATGTGACCAGGGGGACATCATCTAAGGTACTTTAACCTCCTAACATAGCAAACTGCACCACATGTATGTTTCTGAGTCACAGCTGCCCCATGGATTTCTACTCCTCTCCATCCTCCAGGTACACTTTGCTATTGCTAGGCGCTACTAAGGACCTGTGATTATGTTCACTCTGGTCACATGACATGATTGAATGTAACACAAAACACGTTGTTAAAAAATTGACACAATATTCCTATAAGTAAAGAGAGGTTGTATCTGTCTGTAGTTGATATTAGCAGACAGTCCCCAATTACAAGGAGCGAGAATGATTTGTAGCGACACAGAGCTATCAGTCAGAATAAGGAGGTTGTGATTCACAGAACAAGTTGCCTGTACAGGCAGTCCCCGGGTTACATACAAGATAGGGTCTGTAGGTTTGTTCTTAAGTTGAATTTGTATGTAAGTTGGAACTGTATATTTATAATTGTAATCCCAGACAGAACTTTTTTGTTCTGTGACAATTGATTTTAAAAATGTTTGATTGTCATAAGAATCAATATTACACTAAAGCTTAATTGCAGATACATTTAATAATGTTATAGCTGTTTATTGAGCCCAGGACTAAAGTACAATAAATTACCAATATCCAGAGGTCCGTTGGTAATAGGGGTCGATGTAAGTCGAGTGTTCTTAAGTAGGGGACCGCGCTGTATATCCAAATGGTAGAAACATCTACAAACATGAATTCAGTCTTTACCAGACCATGACTATAGGTACTGTTTTAACAATATGAGTTTAAAATATAGATGATAATAATTAGGATTCAACTATCCCCCACTAGCTCCCGTTTCAACCTTCACACTACTACTTACTTATTTCCCGGTCGTATTAGAGCACAGTTATTAATCCCCACATGCAGGAACTGACTGCTGGAAACTATGCAGTCAGGAGAGGGCAGGCAAGATAGCAGGGCCGTGACGACGGGTATAGATGAGGCTGTGGATCGCTTAGGGTTGCTACCTTGCTACCTGACTTACCCTGCTATTTGATTTTTTCCGTTCACGTGACCATGAGAGGCTTTTTGTTTTGTGAAGGATATGCATTTTCCAGTGATATTATTTGGGGGTGACTCTACTCCATAGAGGAAAATGTATTAACTTTTTAGTGGTGACGTAGGAAAAATGGTCAATTCTGTAATAAATTTGATTGGGCATTCTTTCTTTGTTGGTGGATCATCGAGCCTAAATAATTTGTTATCTCTTTATTTCTACAGGTCAGTACTCTTCAGGTTGCCCTGCTCCCCATTCCGCGGTCGCAGGTGGGCGCACCCGTGTACCTCTGTGTGCCCCAGCTAACGGAACTCACCTGTCCGGCTCCAGCGGCGATCCCAGTAAGGGCCCACCCTCCGGCCGTTGAGCGCACTGCCTTGTCCCTAGGAGCGCGCGCATACTGGCTCTGTAAAATTTAAAGAGCCAGCGTGCTGGCCAGCTGCCTGCCTAAGAATTCCAAGCCCCTCCCCTCTATCTCCCCTGACGAGCTTTGTGCTTCCATGCCTGAGAGAAAGCTATATTCCCAAGCCCCTCTAGGTTTGTCCTGATTTCCATTTTACCTTGATTCTGTTCCGACTACCCGATTCTGTGCTGTCTGTCCTACCTACCACTAGGTCAGGACAGGACGGCACTATGACAGCGTGGGCTAAAGCTGTATCAACATTTTACCAACTGCATGATGAGATAATGGCATGAGCCATTGGGGGCCTCATTTTTATTATGTGAGGAATTTGGGACCTTTGTCTATTTCATGATTATCAGCATCTATCTTGTTCTCATACACTTTTCTATACTTTCTCTTGTGGTCCATTTTGTGTACAATCCCTCACCTTGGTTTTTTGTACATACCTCTCACCTGTGCCTGCATGATATTTTAATGCCTTACTCTCATTATGCAGTTTGGATTTTGCCATTGTGTAAAATGTTATATACAGCTTTAGCCCACGCTGTCTAGTGCCGGGAATATTTTTTTCCTGTGCACAGTTATCCCATTGTCAGTACATATTTGGTAATCTTTTAACTAATTTTCTACAATAAAATTTATTACTATTTGATCATTTTGTTGTGGAAACCTCTTTTTCGCTTGGTTTGAGTGCTATCTATATGTTCCACTGTATTTATGTGCTTTTTGAACTTTTTGCAAGCTCTAATAGCAAATTCTTTTTGGTTTTCATTGCAATAACAAGTGCAAGCAGGTACATTGAATGCAGTAGGATAGTAATAAAGTTTAACAAAAGGTACAAGAACGTCAAGCAAATAATGCCACAAGGTGTTTTATCTTGTGACAACCGTGTCTTATAAATTGCTCAAGGTAGTAAAGGTAATCTAATGAAAAGAAAAAGCAAATACATAGAGATGCTATATAACATCGAATTGCTTCAATATTTTTGAAAACAATAACACAGAATCAATTAAAATTCAATCAAGCAGTCTTTCATTGTCTTAGTCATTGGTACATAAGAGGGGAAATGAAAGAGATGTTTCCAAGTAATAGTTTTATTTAAGTTATGTTCTTGAAGCAAAATCAATACATTCATGAAAAGTCTGCTCTGTTGGTGACCAAAGAAACAGAATTCACCTTTATTTAAATGCAGCAGAAAATATTTGTCTATGTGTGGTATAATTATCACCATTGTGGGTATTAATTATGTTTGATGTACCACCGTGTCTTTCACTGTATTTTTTGATATATGTATAATTGTTTCCATTACGACGCTCACCGGCCAACCGCGCATATAAGGTGCACGGCGCGGTGAGTTGACGTCATTGCTTGATGATGCCCCAGTAGGCGCGAAACACGGCTCGTCGCATGTCCCGCCGCTCCTCCCCTGTACTATCCAACCGAAATAAAGAAATTGATTTTCACAGGTAATGGTGATTGCCGCCCATCCTTTCTTTTTTGGATATGTTTGATGTATATCATTGTGGGTATTGATTTATATGTGCAGTATATTTTACTGCAGTTACATTTTCACATGTGCAGCATAGCGGTTACAGCACACTTTTCTTTGTGTGGTGTATTTAGTTGCATATATAAATATGGCATATTCACTGCAGGTAATACAACACTGATAACTATATGAAAAACTGACTGTGCTCTTGAACCCGCATCACTTGACATGTCATTGTGGCATTGCAGGATTTTATTAAAAAGCAACAATTTCTTTTAAACCCCCCAAAGCTGTCACCTGTCTCCTTGCCTCAACGGCCCAAAAGGTGAAAAATAGACAACTATGAGTACAATCACTACCTTAGCCACATGTTCAGACACTAGAAACAACAACAAATAATACATAGAAATCACAAGCTGTCCAGGTCACAAGATAGCAGGTGCAGAACAAAATCGGAGTCATATGGATAGTCCAGGGTAGAATAGCCCGAGTCAAAACCAAATAATAAAATACCTGTCTGGTCATCAGCAGAGCCAGGGTCGACTGCCCCCTGACAGTGAAGCCAATGTAACAATGAACCACCATTGGCCTTGGACCTATTGGCTCTGGCCCTCTGCTGTCCCTGAATCCACCCATCCACATTTGACTCCACTCAGCCGACTGGTGCTGAGACTTCAAATAATTATAAAGAGACTTCACAGATCTCTGCATCTCGTATCTCCTGCTCAGCCTGTTGCGCAATGTTAGAAATCATCAACATCTATTGGCGTTACTCAATGCCGCCGCAAGGAAGAAGTGTAGAGAGGGCTGTTGGGGAGTATGAGAGGTGAGTACTTGACCTTTTTATTTTCTTTAATATGCTGAACAAAAAAACATAAGATTGGGCCCTCAAATATGACGGGGCACAATATGGGGGTAGAGGGGGATCTTCCACATGAGGGGGTGCAGAGGAGAAGCGGAGTTCAATGGACCCACAACATGAGGGGGTTCAAAAATGAGGAGGAGCTGACGGCCACAATTGGAGAGGAGGTGAGGGGGGCACAAATGGAGGGGTAGATGAAACATTGATATCACAATTCAGGATAATGGACACAGTTTATGTCCAGCATTGAGAAAACACACACAGTTATGTCATGCAAAGAGTAAAATGAACTTGTGATTCATGCTATAGATGTTACACACTGTTGCCCCGGACATACACATAACACGTAATGTTGCAACATGGGAGATAGAAAAGCTCAAGCATAATATGTGGGGAATTTGCTCAGGTAGATCCTGTAATAGTGCAGAAGCAGGGACACCCATGAAGAGTTAAAGCAGTCCAAATAAAGTGTTTTATTCACACTTCAAAAGCAATATAAATTCGCCTTGGTTTTAGCACTAGGAGCAACACAAAAAAAATCCTGGCCCGTCTAGGCACTGCCTAATACACTATCAGATCCTAGCTAATGGTGACCAGCTGCCTGGCACACGCTCTTGGCCACAGAATATGAGAGGCACTTAGTTACCTTTGCTGTGTGAACATGGCCCGCCTTCAGCTCTCCAGGTAGTGCCTTCCTACTGCTTTTGGCCTGCAATTATATCAGCTCAACGAGGCCTGGGAACCACACCTGTGGCTATACAGAAAACCCAGACCGAAGCCCTGGTGGAGTAGTGAGTTCCACTACCAGCCTACCCCACTCCATAATAAGCAGGACCATACGAACATTAAAGGGGTTGTCCGAGTTGTGAAAATTACTAAGGTGGCCGGAGGGGCTGCTTTAAAAAAAAAGAACTACTACATTCCGGTGCCCATCCGGTTCGATCAGCTTCCGGCCGCGACCCGACAACCTTCATGACCAGGCATTCACAATCTGTGAATAGGGATGGAAAGGCTGCCTGGCCACGGCCGCCCGGAATCTGAGTCCAGCGCTGCTCCAGCGGCCATGTTTGTTTACATGGCGCCCGGAGATTTCAGCAGCACGGGTTTGCCCGGGGCACCGACGAAGTAGTTGTTTATTTTTTAAGCAGCCCCCTCCGCCACCTTTAGTTAATTTTCATAACTCTCTGGACAACCCCTTTAAAACACGTCGTGTCCATGTTTAGCATGTTAACAGACTACTCTGCTTATTCCATGTCTGCATTAACCCTTTGGGTTACTGCGACAAATCCAGGCTTTTACCACCTTGCATTTTAAACTGCCTGTAAGACAGATAGTGATTTTCCTTCACAACACCTTTACTTGTCCTCACAATTAGCAAAATAAAAAATAAACCGTAATGAAGTAATTAGGTGTGAACTGATGCACACAGCTCCATAGAAAACATTTTTAATGCTATGTTAATATTACATGCCTCACCTTCACTGTCATCACTGCTGTCTATACATTCAAATGGTCCTCTTTCCTTGATTGGCTCCATAGCAGCTGCCATTCCTGGTGCCTTGATGGGCAGCATGTTGCTTAGTGTTTAGCACTACAACCTTGCACCGCTGGGGTCCTGGGTTCCGTCCGAGGTCAACATCTGCTAAAGTTTGTATTTTCTCTCTGTTTTGCGTGGGTTTCCTGCTGGCGTCCTCAGTTTCCTCCACACTCTAAATTTGTAGGTTTGATTAGTTGTGAAACCCATTGGGAACAGGGATTGATTTGGCTAGCGTTGAGTATCTGTGTGCCAATATAAATAAGGGAATTTAATTAGCTACATGAATGCTGGGATACAATTTGTGTCCCTTCCTTTGAAAACTTGAAAAAAGTTTTATTATAAGAAAGTAGACATAAAGACATGTAAAACCCCTTATGAATTATATGACATGCTTGAAGAAGATAAAGTCAATAAAAGAAACTAAATTATAATAAATTAATACACAATTGAAGCATGATTTCTATACGGATATATTAACAAGGATCTCCAGCTAATCTGCAAAATCTTTACTGAATTGCTAGTGAACAATATGATTCAATACATGAAGCTCCTACTTATGTGTAAATTACGATGTGCTGTCCCAAAGCAGGTTAAGACCAATGAGACCCTATCTAATACGTTCCCAAGGTTCACATAGTCATCAGGTCAAGTGTTTGAAGACCCAGCATGAAGCCCTGTGCCAAGTGCAATTTACTCCATTACATTGATTTCCTCAGGACAGCTAACCTCTTTTGTATAGCCTCCACCTGGCACACATGCAAATGAAGGTTTAAATATATAGTAGATAATGTTATTCGAAATGCTGTATGACAATATCCAGAGTGTTCAGTCAAAATGAAGGATTATTTATTATTTAAGATTTAAAAGTACAAACCCGCAGAAAAGTTCAAAACATTAAACAGGTCTGTTCCCGTAATTCAAAAACTTTTAACTATTCTAATTTCCTCAACTCTATCATGACTACCAACGGTCGCACAGAACAATGGCAGGATAATACTTATTATATCAAACTATACTGCAAGTTCAAAAGAAATATGGAAACCAAGGCTTTTTATGTTAGTTAGTTGCCGGACCCTTTTCACCCCACACATCAACCCGGATGCTCACTTTTCACTATTACTATTTAAAGGATATTCCATGAAGAAAACTCTCTTATATGTACTCAGACTAACAACAACTATTCTTTAATTTACTGGTATTAACAAAATGGCAGCTTTCATAGATATAAGTCCAATCTGTCCTGGTGTACACACATTTCAGTTGCCCCTAGACAGTCCCTGTAACTTCTGACCTTAGGGTCGGCAACGCCATCTTGGATTCCTGTGTGATAGCCGTGCTGCAAATTTTTGTCTCCTCTGCTGTGTGATTGTGTTAACATCACTAGGGGATATTGAAATGTGAGAATTTTCTTAATAATAAATGTGGCAAGGTATGTAGTCATTTTTGTCACAAATTGTCAAGCATTTTGAAAATGTTCCCACTGTATGCATCTGGTCATTTAAAATTGAGTTCTGTGTCCTCAGGCTCGGCCTACCAGGGCAAGCAACCACACACGAAGGAAGCCCTGGGTGTCTGGTTGGTGAAATATTTACTGTGCACCCATTCAGCAAATTTAGTTTGTGGCTTCAAACATTGTGCATCAGCCTGCTAAGGACCATGCACTTAGGCTACATTCACACTGCCGTGAGCCCGCCGCACCGTAGTTTGGCGGGCACACGGCAGTGCGGGGAGAGGAGGGGAGGTGAGCGCAGCTCACCCCCGCCCCTCTCCATAGTGATATAGGCCGCGGGGGCCGTAATACGTCCTATCTTTTCCCTGGCTACGGAGAGTAGTTGCTGCACCCGTACCGATCCCGTAGAGCGCCGTGAGTCCCATAGAAGTGTAGGGGGACGTATGTCAGCCATATATACATCCCCATACGTAGTGTGAATGTAGCCTCAGTATATATCATTGTAAGCTCATATCTATTTGTTGAACATCATCTATTTTTCGTTTGCAATATATGTTTATTGCCATCTTTTGATGGATTTTAAAATTGTGTTGAGCCTGTAACTTTCTATTGTTACTTGATATTTGCAATTTTATTTCGCTTATTCTTCCTGTTGTTTATGTAGATTTGATTGTAGTGGAGGGATTGTGTGGTACCCAGAGAAAGACAACCAAGTTAATTTTGGATGTTTATCGTTGGGCTGCCACTAGTGGCGTAACTAGGATAGACACGGCCCCCTAGCAGGGCCCCCCTTCCCACTTAAAATATATATAATTAGTATACTCACACATAAATATGTACATATATATATATACACATACTTATATATACAGTGCCATATCCAAAATACTCACATACAGTGATCTAGACAACATATACACATCACAGATACTGCTATATACATCACATATTGTATATACCTATTATGCTGTACATGTGCAGTACAATATAGATATAATGTGCACATCCTCCATTCTTTATTGTGTCAGTCGGATGACGGGCCCCTGACACTGCGGGCCCCATAGCGGCTGCTATGGCTGCTACCACTGTAGTTACCCACCCCCTGGCTGCCACACTTACTCCTCCTCACTGTATCAGTGCTGGTTAAACTTGTCTTCTGGTCTGACTTTGCAGTTTGCATATTTGGTTTTTACTATGTTTGCTTCACAATTCTGTACCCCCGAGCCATTTTGGTTTTGACTTTTATCATTACCATTATCTTATATGGAAAACAATGGTTTATGGAAAACATAGTTATAAGTATGCTAAGAAGTGATGATTGTTTTTTTTCAATATACATTTGTGGGAAAACATTCTAAACAGTTTGACAGTATCCTATACAGTGGAAAATTCCCGCCAAATCACCCCAAAGTCAGTCTATACAGGACTGCGAAATCGCAAAAGCACTTGTTCATATCATACCTATGGCTTAGCTGGAACCTTGCAGTCATGGAATTGACTGTTTATGGCAAAGTCTATTATCAAATATGTAGGCCCCTTCTACACTCAAGAGTGTGATGCGAGAACTCGCATCCATGTGCAACGCGTTTGGCCCAGATCGCACGGCCCGAAAGCTCAAATGCTTGTTCAGTTCCGGTTTGCGCGTTCGGGCCGTGCGATCCAGGCAGCACGCGTTGCAAGTGTGATGCGAGTTCATCGAATCACACTTTCGAGTGTAGAAGGGCTTAAGGCCATCTATCAACATCTACCATATTTTACAACAGGCACACCAAAAATTTAATGATAGAATGGATAAAAAAAAAAGTGTCAAAGTATATAAATGGATCAAAGTTTGTACCTCAACCCAATTAAATGCTGTGGCAGGACATTTTTCATCACTCCCCGCCTTTCAAAAATCTATAACTTTTTTTATTTTCCATGTACATAGACGTGTGAGGCTTTGTTTTGTGTAACAAATTGCCCTTCATAGTGACTGTATTTAATATTCCATGTCATGTAAAGGGAGGCAGAAAAAAATTTCCAAATGCCAATAACTTGGTGAAAAAATGCATTTGCAACAACACCGTATCAATTATCTTGGGGGCTTGGATTTTACGGCTTTCACTCTGCACCCCAAATTAACCTTCTACTTTATTCATTTGGTCAGTAAGATCACGGAGATACAATATTTGTATAGATTTTTATGTTTTCATACATTTACAACGAATTAAAAACTCTCCTGTACAAAAAAAATTTATTTTTGCCATCTTCTTGCGCGGTATACTTTTTCATACTTTGGTGTTACCGGTAAGTGTTTGTTTCAATATGCAGCAAAACACTTACCGGTTATGAGAGGCTCAGCCCTTGAGCCCTCTCCATTCATCTGCAAGCTGACATGTGACACATGACCCACGTGTAGTAGGGGTTAAGGAATCTGTCAACAGTATTGACAATACACACAGCTGCGACGTGTTGGTATAAGCTCTGAAGAGCTTGTAATCATACTTGTTTTACTGTTGTCACAGAACCATTGCATTAAGCCTCTCCCTCCATATTTCTTGCATACACCACCTGCTGGAGACCTGCCAGCTGTAGGTCAACCCCCGTCCCCATACCAAGCACAGTGACCAGCCGCCACGGCCGTCACTAGCCAGCCACTCCAGTGATTGGGCACCGCTGCCTCCATGCCACAAAAAAGGCTAGGCCCCCAGTAGGATGTTGCAGATACACAAACAGTACAAAGATACTACAACAGCACAGGCATAAAGTTGTTTAGGCTGAAATACCACCAACATACCATAGAAAATTTTACCATTTTTTTACTAGTTCTCCTATATAACCCTGTGCCTCTTAGATACACCTTTACCAACCTGTTTTTGTCTTTTGCTGTTAACACTGCTCAAATACAATGTTATATCACATCTGTAATATACTGTACATAATTGCATTGTGTGATTATTTTAGTGACTATGACATTAAAATGACTTTTACTGGAGACCTACACTATAGGTAACTGCTCCATGACTTTATTAGTGTCTTCTTGTTGAGATTATTAATCAACAAGCTGAGAAACCTTCTTTCCTGGCTTGTCAATATAACCTTTCCAAAAATGTTTCATTCGTGTAATTTATTTATAACCTGGTAATTGGACATCTTCCATGGTAAAACATTCTCTATATCATTTATAACTGTAAATTCTTCTCGTGTAGTGATTGGATTGAAATAAATATACTGTGGGTCTTCTACCAGGACAAATAAATTCATGATACATTATTTCACCTTGCATGATGCTTTATTTAATTCTCTTGCCTGAGAATGTATATACTAGATGTCATTTCCTAGTGGAAGTCAGAGAGAAAATTCTCTTTCAAGAATCATTAAAGAATTCAGTTGAAAAGTGATCTATGCTTGTATTTGATCCTTTATATCATCTATATTTTTAAACTGCATAATTGTGTAAAAACAGTACCTATAGTCATTGGCTGGTAAAGACTGAATTCATGTTTGTAGATGTTTCTACCATTTGGATATTACAGGCGGTCCCCTACTTAAGAACACTCGACTTACCTACGACCCCTAGTTACAACGGACCTCTGGATATGGTAATTTATTGTACTTTGTCCTGGCTACAATAAACACTATAACAGTTATTAAATGTATCTGCAATTAGCTTTAGTGTTAATATTGATTCTTATGACAATCTAACATTTTAAAATCCAATTGTCACAGAGACCAAAAAAGTTCTGTCTGGGATTACAATTATAAAATATACAGTTCCAACTTACATACAAATTCAACTTAAGAACAAACCTACAGACCCTATCTTGTATGTAACCCGGGGACTGCCTGTACAGGCAGACTTGTTCTGTGAATCACACCTCCTTATTCTGACTGATAGCTCTGTGTCGCTACAAATCATTGCTCTGCTCCTTGTAATTGGGGACTGTCTGCTAATATTCAACTACAGACATATAAACCTCTCTTTACTTATAGGAAATATTGTGTCAATTTTTTAACACAGTGTTTTGTGTTACATTCAATCATGTCATGTGACCAGAGTGACATAATCACAGGTCCTTTAGCGCCTAGCAATAGCAAAGTGTACCATGGAGGATGGAGAGGAGTAGAAATCCATGGGGCAGCTGTGACTCAGAAACATACATGTGGTGCAGTTTGCTAATGTTAGGAGGTTAAAGTACCTTAGATGATGTCACCCTGGTCACATGACATGAACTGCTGAATAATAGGGAGTTGAGGTGAGGGGCCGGCTGAGCAGGACACACACCCTCTGATGACAGATAATATAACAAAGTTAATTAATGGGGATGTGAGGAAAACTATTGTTAGCTAAAAGAATAGTGTTAGTTAGTTAATAGAGGTCTATGGGAACTTGTCACTCGCTGTATATGTGAAAATGTGGAGATGGGTTCCCTTTAAGGATCCCATCTTACAGACGACCCCTAGTTAAAGACAGACCTCCCTGCACATACTGTAATACATTGTGCTTTAGTTCCAGGTCTCTGTAAATGAGCTTCATTGTTAATCCAGCTTTCACAGATACAAAAAGTATTCTTGTCTGCAGTAACAGGTATAAAATATACCTGATCCAACTTGCATGCAAATTCAACTTAAGAACAAACCAAAAGAACCTATCCTGTATGCAACCTGGGGACTTCCTGTATTGTAATGTAAAATATATATTGATATGATTTTCTTCATCCTTTTCAAACTACATTAGGGTGTTCTTTACTTTGGAAAATATATTTGCTTGTTCCTTAAAGGGAACCTGTCACCAGGAGACCCATTTTTAGAACTCCCCCAGTCCCCACAGAGCATAGTACATATACTGCCAAAGTGTTTTTGTATAAAAAAAATAGGTTTAACAGAAAAAAATATATATGATATAAGCTACCTTTCATTAGCATCTGCTGTGTGACTAGGCACTCGTCCCCTGGGAGTGGCTGGAAAAGAGCAGCCCCCCCACCCTTGGGAAACAGCTCCTCCATGTGTCCTTTTCAAATATATGAATAACTCCCCTCACTCGGGATTGGACCGGAATGTTGGTCTTAACGATTATTTCACATTGTGCATGGGTAAAGTATTCCTACCTTTTCTTCGCTTGTGTGTCAATTTGAATTTTCCTCTCAGGAAAACCACATCCCTTTTCTCTTCTCTGGTCAAACATGGCACGTTTCATTTCAACTTAATATTGGTTTGTTTTGAAAGAACCTCATGTTTATCTTGACAGCACTTACCGTATATACTCAGTATCGCCGACCCGAGTATACGAGGGCCCTAATTTTACCTCAAATACGGGAAACCTATTGACTCGATAAGAAAAAAACCAGGTGTGTATCATTGATCACAGCCTCGCCATTAGAATGAGCCACTACCCCTCCTGCCCTCCATGTATATCCAGACGACCCGGCCCCATTGTATATTCCGCCGAAGACCCTCCCCATTGTGTAAGCCTGCCATACCTGCCTGCCCCATTGTGTTATAGCCTGCCCGACCTGCCCCATGTATATAAGCCTGCCAGACCCGCCATTTTATACTACCTGCCAAACCCTGCCCCATGTACTATGCCGCACACAGACCGCCCAGTGTATATGCCTGCCATACCCCTGCCCCCAGTGTATATAGCCTGCCATACCCCTGCCCCGTGTCTTGCCTGGCCAGACCCTGCCGACAAATCGCACAGAGTATACAGGGGTCTCCTGAAGGTTTAGATATATTTATTTTTTGACTCGTATAAGCCGAGTTTGGGGTTTTTCAGCACATTTTTGTGCTGGAAAACTATGCTTATACTCGAGTAATAAGGTACTTTCCACAATGGGCATGGTGCTGTGCCAATTTCATCCGCGTTACTGTCATAGTGTACACACACAGCCTATTTTCTTCTTCTTTCTTAAATGGACTTATAAAAATAATATGTCTTGGGTGTTTTGAAGAACCCAACCTATTTATCCATTATATCCCTTGCGTCTACAAGCTCCCCATCTCCAAGAAGTACAAACAGTTTTTTTTTATTTTATTTCTAGTTTTATGCTGCAAATCGGAATTGTGTACTGTGGAATAAGTCGACACAAATGGTTTCTGAGCAACATTTATGTTTCATTCAAGCAAGAACGTCTCCCAACACGTGAACAGGCCATGCTGCAAATTATAAATGGGTTACTATTCCTGCTCAGATTTCAAACACATATTGACACGGGATTAGCTGCGCTCACATGGAAATCAGATAGAGTCATGCCGGCAAGCCATGGCCAGGGGCCAGTGGCACACAACTTTATTGAATAAGGGATCAATTATTTTCTAAGTATAAACAAATAACATATTTCATCTTTTGTAGTGAAATGTTACCTATTAATTCCCATTGTATGTGTTCCTTAACAGTAATTTGATACATGCAACACTCTTTCCTGTAGTTTACTATTGATTAGCTTTTCTTTTTTTTCCCATTCCCCTTTTAATAGATCCTGACTCAGCTTGGTGTTACATACTCATGCTGATTAAAAGTATTGGATTCCAATGCTGGAGGATGTTTTTTTTATTTATTAACTCCTGTGTACAATTAGATTTTTTCCATTTCCTCCATCTTAACATATACCTTTAGTAAGTTTTCTATAAGTCATTGTTTATGTACACTGTGTGTAGTTTATGCAACTGTTGAGTTTTTCATTTCTTTTCCCATATATAGCATTTTTTTTTCTAAAACTTAATTTTCTTTTGTTCTACGACTCGCGTGCGGCTTCTGCTGTTTTTATTAAATCAAAGCATCTTGTAATGCTTTAAATTCAAATCATCTTCTGCAGATCCAAACCCAAAAATTAACTGCCCTAGTGGATGAGGGCCTGGTTAAGACCACGCCCTTTATAGTGTACCATTAACAGTCATAGTGGTTTAAGGGCCATAATTTTTTTTTTCATGCACCAACTTCAATATTTTTGCAAGTGTTTTTTTTCCATGAGACATAGGCTCATAAAAAGTGTTGAAGGGAATATTTTTTTTAATTTTTTTTTATTTGGACTAAGTGAAAACATCCATGTATGGTCCCTTTCTGGTTCAAGGGCTTTATGTAGAGTCGTTATATCTGTGAAGGTATATTTGTGTTGAAGATGTTATTTGTTTTACCACCTTTAAAAAAATCACACCCATCTTCTTTCCCTACCCCCACGGCCTAACTGTGCTGTTTGTTATCGGTTTACTCAACTAGGTTTCATTTTTAAATAAGACTTGCCCATATATATACCAACTGGTGCAATGTGCCTGTTTTAGTTTGCACTTTCTTTTCTCAAGTTTTGCCCCATTATTTATAGTGTCTCATTCTCTCGTTATCCCCTCAGTTTTTCAGGATGTGCACACAGTTGCACCTATTTTTTTCGTGGTGCACTTTGCTTCAGGCTGCTGCAAACAGAATTTTGTGCATGTCAAGTAATAAATTGGTGAAACTCGAAACACAACCCTTTATTGACGCCAGTTTTACATCGTTTTGGATAATTGCAACCGAGGCTATTTTTGGCCCACATAATACATACATCTTTGCTCCACATGGATGTGGTGGGTGCCCAAGGCAAGGTACAGATTCATCAGGCAAAATGGGGTCGTTGTCATGCAAAGTCAGACAGTCGGCACAGAATCGTAGTAAAGATGTGCAGAAAGTCAGGACAAGAGAATCATTCAGGAAACGTAGCAGGTAGGTCCCAACGGATAGTACACAGACAGTCAGAGAACGCTTTGCTCAATGACTAAGCGGGGTACAAAGATGCTGCAGGGGTCCTGGACGAGCTAGCTTATTTAATAGGTCCAGCCACGGCCATGGGCATTAGAGTGGCAGCACTGGCCCTTTTAACAGAGCCACGCGAGTCCTAGGAGGTGAGGAATTCGGGTGCTGAGCCCAGAGACGCGGCGGGTGATGTCCGCTGGAGCAACAGAGATATTAAGTTAGGTATGGAGGGCACACAGAGGTACTGGTTGTGGCCTGCGACCTAGATTTGGGTCGCAGGGGCACTCCTGACAAAACCTTTCCCTGGTTTCGCGGGCCACTACTCACTCCATCTTGAACTGGCAATGTTTGCTAATGTTTAATGCATTTCAAGGTTGTCTAAAGTTTCCCTTTAGATGTAATGACAGGATTTGAGGCGGTAATAAATAAAGATAATTATTTTTAATAAGATCTAAGACCACCCTTGAGACATGTTGCATATTTTAAGCCAAAACAATCACAGACTTATGTTTTCCTTCCTGCATTTGACCATTCCTGCAATGTGTTGCGGTGGATGAAATAAACATTGTTGCACTTTTCCATCAATGTTTTTACTTTGGCTTAGAATGAAATGAACCTTATTTACTTGTATGAAAAATTGTATAGACATGTACACAATGACCATTTGCCCAAATACTGTAAAGGTGCATGTGGCTTTTGCCATTATGTGAATCTTTATCAAATGATTTAACCATCATTTATTTTATCCATATTAATGGCAAATGAATCCAACTTGCCAATACATTGTAACAAACTTTTTATCGTTTTTAACGCTTTTATAGTTTGTTAACCTTTTCAAGTCTAATTCCAAGTCGAAGAGGATTTAGTTATCTATTGTGCTTTGCATTGTGGGGTTAAAACTGTTCGTATCTTTACATCACATGGCTCACTCATTGTTTTAGCATTGAAATCTTCTTTTTGCAGAAAAAGTGCAAGTTTAATATTCTCATCTGCCGCTCTTTCAAATCTCAGAGCTTTGCATTTTTATTGTACTTTTATTTTATATCCCCGTGGCTAACCACTGGATGTAATTTAGAAATTTGAAAGTCCGCCCAAATTTTACTATCCTATCTGCAAATTCATTTTCACACATTTTTAATGCACTCTGCCCATATCCCCTTCAATATAAAAACCAGTTGACGTTTCCAAAATTGATATTTATTTTTTTCTATATGTACATTAGTCATTCATAAGCTAACAAGATTTCACATCTAACTTTACATTGGTGTAGGCTGTCATTCAGTTGACAGTAAAAAATCATTTAACATTTTCTTAGAGTTTTCTGAATATAGATTTCCAGTTTCAATCACATATTTACCATAACCAACATTGAAACTGAAGAGGCTATACAAAATGTGTATAGTTCATAAACCGCGATATTTGATTGAAGCCTCAGGTTCGATGATCATTTTGATTTACAAATATACAACTCCTATTTACATCCAATACTGAATATTTGAGAAAATCCAAACGTTACTAAAGAAATCAACCATGTAAAAAACATTAAAAAACCCTAACAATACTCACGTCAGCTCCTCCTTCCTTTGATGCCGGCGCTGGTCCATCACTATCCTTGACATGCTGGGGATCACTAGAAAACCCAACTACTAATTAGCACACAAAGCAACAGGACAATATCCGAGCACTCCAGTCTGCTAAGTCTGCCCACTCCCACAGCACCTACCTCTCCCTCCCCAAGCTGAGCGGAAATGACTTCCATGCAAAAGGCATGAATTCACCCCTCTCCGGAATTTACCTTTCTCTCTCATACTCCCATCAAGACAAGAGGACTGGGTGTGATTGTTTGTAGGTTTTTAATGTTTTTTAGGTGATTGATTCCCTTTTAACCCCTTTAAAAGACTTGGCCATTTTACACCTTCCTACACGGCCACTTTTTTTTAGTTAAAATCACTTTAGTCTAACTTTGGAATTCGTACATACCAGTGATTTAGAATGTTTTTTTCATGATAATTGTATTTCATGTTTTTTGTTGCAAAGTAGCAATATATTTAGTATTTATGATATAACTGGAAATTGGTGACAATTTCGAAAATACTATGTTTTCTCCTTTCCAAATTCAAAATTTTCTTTTTTTTTGGAAAGTATTCAAATCCCCCCATAACTTGATAACTAACATTTTCTATATGTCTGTTAACTTAAAACTTGCATCATTTTTCAAACATCCTTTCCTTTGTTAGGAGGCTTATACATAGGTGTGATTTTCTGATTTTCATTTCACAAAAAAATCATGAAAACCTAATTTGTAGGGCCATTAATTAGAAAGTGACTTAAAAAATAAAGACCTCATATGGTAGAAAAAACCCCCCACAAATTAGCACCATTTTTAGAAACGCACCCCTAAAAATATTCAAAATAACCTTTTGGAAGTTTGTTAACCCTCTCGACACTGGCTGAGACACAAGTCGGGTTTGAAGTGAAACATATATGAACTCTTAGATATTACATAGACTTTTCACGCTCTGACGGGATGGTGGAAACTATAACAGCCGGGCTGGTCACGCAGTCTTGGATACTCGGGATTGTGCAATAGTACACAAGTACTGCTATTGTACCAGAGCATCCACACAACGGAATGAACACAACCACCCACCTTCGCGTGCTGCACATGTGTCTGTACAAGGAAATACATTTTAACAGTTGAGTGAATTCCTCCTGAGTGACCAATACCCTTGTGTCCACTGTGCCGGCACAGGAGGCACTTGGAAGGAAAGAGGGGTGTTTTCATTTTTGGGGGAAAAAAATGTGAAAAAAATTTAGAAAGCCATAGTGGTACCAAAACAAGAGAACCCCAACAAGTGACACAGTTTGAAATTTCACACCTTCCAATGCGTAAAACAAATGATATTGGTGCATTTGCCCCAAAATGGTTGATTTCAATTAGGCCCCAAAAGGAAAAATGTGAAAATTATCTCAAAAGACACCCCATTTTACAGCCATAAGGGATAAAATGACCAACCCCCAAAATTTGTGGAAACTATTTATAGATTCTAACGACACAATGCCATATAAAATGTTTGTATGGGTACACAGTAGGGCTCAGAAGGGCGAAGATGTTGCTTTTAGAAGCCAATTTTGATCAGAAAATCTTACAATTTGTCAGGATGCTTGGGAGCCCTAATGCAAGTAAAACAGAGGGAAACCCCAACACGTCCTCACCATTTGTGAAGTACACGCTTGGAGAATTTAGCAGGGGGGTCCAATTGTGTATTTGCCCATAAGGTGGTTGGATTCAATTAGGATGTTTTACCTTTTAAAATCAAAATTTGACAGAAATCGTTTTTGTCAAACAAGAAACACCGAAAACTGACCCTAATTTTTGAATGCACACCCCTTAGAAATTTAGCAAGGTGTAATTGATATTTGCCCATACAGTGTAATTATCTAATTGGCCCAATAAAAGGAAAACGGGGGTGAAAATTTTCCTATAAAGGAAAAAGGTCCTTTTAATAACCCTATTTTTTTATAGCACAAGAATAAAAGATGAAAAATACCCCCAAAATGTCTAAACTATCTTATTGATGCCAGTATGTGGCCTGTAAAATGTCGGTCTCTTTTACTGGAAGCCATTTTCCTAAGGTTAGAAAGACCTCATTTGAATCCTAACACTATCCATAAAATACAGCGAAGGCTCCGTAATCAGCACGTGGACTATATATATATAATAATAATAATAAACATAAATAAACAACTTCGAGAATATAAGGATTTGCTAACAAATCGAGAGGTATGTGAGTGAAATGAAAACCGAAATGAAAAAACATGAACTGACAAATGACCCTAGTGTTGCATCTACGCTACGGTCCTGCAATGAATTAATCTAGGTGGTACAAGTGATCAATTTGACCCAAAAATAATAGTTGTGTTTCCTTTTCCCGAATGAATTCACGAACCAGGTTGGATGTAAATAGTAATGTGAGTCGTATAAGGAGGTGGAATATGCCAGGGGACCAACTAAAATGTTGTAATTTTGGAGTTCCACTCACAGGTCTCGTAGTAGTATATAGTTTCGCGATCCTAACTCCTCTTTTGGAACAGGACTCTTTTCTGTGAGTCCTTCCTCTATAAGCAGTGGAATTCACTGGGAAAATGCTGTCCTGGCAAATAATCCAGAGGACTCGGACCCGAGTCCTTCTTTGTCCAAAAAAAAGTATCCACATACAGTGTTACCTATCCCCCGTGGTGCACAGATCGGTCAACCTGAGCTCTCTGACAGAGGCAAGATGCCCCATAATGGCCCCTACCACTGGTGTTTGGTGCTGTCCTAGACAGCAAATAATTATCGCTGGTGTTGCTCTTATTCACATCCAGCGATGCTGATTGGGTATGAATATTACTGGACCAGCCAATAGCGGCGACCATGGTCAGAGCGTAGTAGCGAACCCGCACTTGACACAAGAAAATTGATGGCTGTAAACAGCCTCACTCTTGCCCCGATCACCGTGTCTACAGACATGTTGATTGGTATTACTGACGTCCATAAGTAAATTGCTGCTATTGGCGGTTTCTGCTTTATCAGCCAATAGCCGCGATCATATAGCTGTGGGGGGGGGGGGGGGGGGGGGGGGGGGGACAAAACCCTTCTGGTCCAGGACAATGGATGGATCAGAACAGCCACTATTCTTGCCCTGATCACCATGTCTGAACCGTTTGTCAATTCACTTCCCCCTCCCCTGCACGTTCTAGACATCACCATTGGGTTTATATCTTCATTTATTTTTTGGGCATTTGAACAAATAATGGTTTTATGTTTTTTGCAAGACGAATGCACTGTAAAAAAATTTCATTTTAGTGAGTCTTTAGTATATTGTAATGTGATTTTATTAACTTCTTGATGTGTGTAGAAATCAATTCTTGTTTTCAGCATTTTTAAGCTTTTTTTTAGGAACTTTTTGTTGGGAGGACAAGTAAAAGCTTTCTAATTCTTGTACGGATTTTTTCCTTTTTTTTTTTTTTGAGTGTTACTATGTAGGCCTAAGAATCATATTATCTTTATTCTCTGGTCATTACCAAACATGAATATTTTCTTCTTAACGTTTTACTAATTTGTCAAATAAAACCCTAAGGTGGAAAATTCTATCATTTTTGCATTGCCGGTCTTCAAGAGTAACAACACATTGTGTATTTTTTTTGGCTACGGACTAGTTGCATGGCTTGTGTTTTGCGGTGACATGTTGTACTTTTCAACTGTACCTTCAAAAACCGGCGCTGCGGGGAACCATCATGGGGGGAAAGATCCCCCCAATGCAGTTTAATGCCACGGTCGCCATTGACACGGCATTTAACGTTAAAAACACCTGCTTCGAGCCCAGTCCGTAACCGATATGGTTACACTGGGTATACCGGCTATTATTAATGTTCTCCTGATGCCAGTTCGGCTCCGATCCAAGCCAATCGCATCAGCTCATGGAGGCTATATCGCCACTGGCGCCAATCACTGCGCTCCGTGTCGGATATCCGCCATGGAGCGCTAAGGGGTTAATAAATACATTCAAAAGCTCCAGTATTACAGCATATGTACACACACATCAGTATATACCACAACATACACACATATCAAAAGCATATATACATATGCCTCCAATATATACACACATACACACAGATATACAGCATATACATACAAGCCCAACCCAGTATATACAACATACACACAGATATACACATACATACAAGACACATCCAGTATATCGAACCACATAAGCTATGTGTGCCGCTGTCTAAAAGTCCTCTTTTCTTCTTTCTTCCTTTACCTGTTTCTTTTGTTTTGTCCTGGTACCCAGGCAACTTGCAAGACATGCGCCAGTGGTTCATTATTTAGCATGGCGGAGCCTCGGGCTGCGTCTGATGGCAATAATGTAAGTATTTTAATTATGTCTTCACTGTTGATCATTGTAAAAACTGTAATACTTTATTACCACTGCCCCAATATGATTTATTATTGTATTTATCACACCATTGTAACTGTTGATGATGTCACATCCTGTGGGGGGGATATAAACCGCCTTGTACTACCACTATATTCTTGAAAATGGCTGCATAGAGACGTTGCATCTGATCGCCCACTGGCAAATAAACACTGAATATTCACGGAGTGCTGCCCTTCCCTGTTTTTTAGTTCACATACACACAGATATACAGCATACATACACACATCTAGTAGATCCCAGCATACACCCAGATATACAGCATATACTACAACATCAGTATATACAACATCCACAGATCCATCCAGTAATAACAACATCACACAATATACAGCAACATACAGACACTCCAGTATATACTACACATACACAGATATACAACAAATACACACAATAACAGCATGGATACATACACACACCAGTATATACAGCATCACCGATAACAGCATATACAAACACGAATCCAAATATAGAGCATCAACCAGAAACACATATATACACCAAAACACATTGCATGCTTTACATATGTAGTAAATGACATTACTCACCTCAGCTCGGATGTCACTCTGTCAACTCGGTCGAGAAGGATGGACAAGGCCTGTGAGACGCGTAGCTGGACCAGGAAGCAGTTGAATCTCACCATCACGGGCCCAGCCAGGCAGCATGTGAGGGGCGTAAACATCCCCGCCCAGGACATGTGTTGGGAGCACGGCTGGGCGAGCTTCTGAAGCAGCAATCAGGGGAGGTACGGTGCCCATTGGGAATTATCCTTAGTCTCATGATGTGCCCCGGGCCCTCCCCACTACCTCTTCTGCCCTACCTCATATGAGACTTTGCAGTCGCATTGGGAGGTTGTGGGATGGCAGGAGCACGTCATTAACATAGTATCAGTTCTCTGCTCATTATACCCCATAGCACAATATAGCCCGTGAGCCCTCTTCAACTCACCGGTTCTGTCTTCAAAAAGAAGCAACCCCGTGATTGGTGCTTACCATCTTGGTCCGATTGTCGCTCCCCGTAAACGTAATGGTGAGGCGGCGATCCATTGCACATGACTCCTAGGATCGCA
The DNA here is from genome assembly GCA_019512145.1 of Engystomops pustulosus. Taxonomy (NCBI): domain Eukaryota; kingdom Metazoa; phylum Chordata; class Amphibia; order Anura; family Leptodactylidae; genus Engystomops; species Engystomops pustulosus. Next base: position 199,628,494 of record CM033642.1, on the reverse strand, counting down.
CAAAGATCCGAGGCTATCATGTTTTAGATGGCTCTCTATTACAATGTGCGATTTGCACATTTTAATTGATGGTGGCAAATCCTCATATAATGCCCATACATTATGTCCATATATGGTAGTATCCAGACACCTAGGGTTAAAGTACCTTAGGGAGGCTAAAAAAAGAAAAAATATAAAAAAATAAAAAATAAAAAATTATCTTAAAAAAACTAAAAATTCAAATCACCCCCCCCCCCCCTTTCCCTAGAAGTCATATAAATAAACAGTAAAAATCATAAACACCATTAGGTATCGCCACATCCGAAAATTCCCGATCAAAATATAAAAGGTTTTTTCACGTCCGAGTAAACCCCGTAATAGGAAAATAGTGCCCAAAGTCCGTTAAATTCCATTTGCCCATTTTTAAAAAATATAAAAAATTCCTAAAAAGGTGATCAAAATATCATACAATTCTAATACATTGAAACTCATCAAAAGTCGGAAAAAAAAAAAGCAGCACCCACAGCTCTGTACGCACAAACTATGAAAAAGTTTTATCGCAAGAAGAAGCAAAATGAAGAAATTTTTTTTGACAGGAGGTTTTAATTTTTGTAAATGTATGAAAACATTATAAAACCTAGACAACTTGGTATCCACGTGATTAGTTTTTTCAAGGTGGGGAGTGAAAAATAAAGACAAAAACGCAAAATGTGCCTGGTCCTTAAGGGGTTAAACAGCATCGCGTGGCAGAACAGCAATCTTAATAAATTGTAACTTTCCCAAATGCCCGTCTATCGCAGCCCCCCAGAGGCTGTGGTTACACCACAGATTAATCACCTGAATTTAAGTCAAATTTTGCATTAACTAGAATTTTTAAACTAACAATGGTCCAATTCCGCATTACCAGAATTCAAACTTGAAATTTCATATTCTGTTTCTAGCTGTATTTCACCTGGAATAGAGGAGTGGTGTGTGTTTTTTTTTTCACTGCTTCCTTTACACCTCTATGTAAATTACTGTTCTGACACCCAGTGCACCTTACAGCATTTTTTAAATTACTTTTTAAATAATTTTGTTTAATTATTTCTTTGTTTATTATTTTATTTTTATGTTGATTTATTAATTTTTAAATACATATCTATCCAATGGTGTCATGGAAAGCTGCCCTGTTATTAACACCATTTTTCAGTCCCCTAGGCCCTTACAAACCCATTTTACGGCATTTTTGGGTGTTAAAATTTGTCAAAACCAACCCTCATTCATCTTCCTTGAGTCCCACCCCTAACATTATATAATATATATATATATATATTCTAATATATGTGGTGAGACACTAAGGGGTTACTTTGGAATGGTCGGATGTTTCCCCTATATTTGGCATTAACCAAGGCCTTAGTTCTTAGGTTGTGTGTCCGCACCTGGGACACGGTGATGGGGAGCAGCCTAATGAGTCCTGCATAAAGTGGCTGAGCAAGAGCTCAGAAGGTTGTCTATTCTCTGAAATGAGGCTGGAGAGCACCAGCCCTGACCTCGGTGCCTGAGAGGCAGCAAGTGATTTTGTATAGTGGTGAGTGTTTTTTTCGTGAACACCTGTATCGTTAGCAACCCAGGGGGGGGGGGGGGGGGTGGGGGGGGGGGGGGGGGGGGGGGGGGGGGGGGGGGGGGGGGGGGGGGGGGGGGGGGGGGGTGGCCTTACGGGTAGGATTTTTTGTTTATTTAATGCCTGAATTAAAGGCTTTTTTTTATTTTGCTGCTGCCAATAACGCAGGCAGAACCCTGTTTTGACTAACCTGGTGTCCGTCTTGACTGCATCACACACCACCGCTACTCATGTCTCTACTGGGGCCAAATCTCCCACAATAATACAACACACACACACATTCATTCCCATACACTATACAACGTAGATATACGTTACACCGCAGGACCATACAATATACAGACAGTGTCACAATACAGTAATATATACACTCCTTAGTAGTCATTCATGCAATATAGTTATATAAACTCATGCGCATACCTCTTCATATATTCACGCCGCATTCAGGAGTTATCCTCCCCCTTTCTCATCACCGAATTTGCATTAAAAACAATAGGATTCCAGCATGTGTATAATCTCTAAACCAGTGATTTCCAAACCATGTGCCGTGGACACTCAAGTGTGCCGCGACACATGGTCGGGTGTGCCGCGGGGAAAGTTCCCCAAACTTGGTGCCCCCTGTGTTTTTATTCCCAGCAATGCGCACCACGTCTTCTTACAATGTAGGAAGAATGTACCATAACACAATGCACAAGCTTTGAACCCGCGCAACAAAATTCACGTCACCAACCAGTGCCGTTGCCTCTCCTGAGACAGAGAGACTCTCGCATTTTTGCCCCCGCCAAGTAAATGCCTCAACTACATAATGCCTGACTCTATGGCTTGAGTATGATGAACTGTTGGCGAAAACTCAGCATAATGAGCTGGTACTTTTAGTACTCTCCATCAGATACTGCATATAACAATGAAAATGTCAAATGAGAAATACTTTTCAGAGGCTGGAGTACTACAAGTACCAGCTCTCATAGCTGAGTAAATATGAGCTGGCACTTGTTTCTCCACTTCTACGCCGCCTCATGGCATAGTACTATCTCATTTATCAACACCCTTATTTTGCAGTATATAGCCCACATAATAACTCAGCACCATATACTAAAAAACGGGGAGAAACTGAGACGTTGAGAAGTAGCTTCGTTCGTGTCTTCCTCCAATTCCTCACCATTCCTGGCACATGATATCCCTTTTTGGGTTACCCGAAACCAGTCCCAGGTTTCTCACATGAGTGAGTAAAAAAAGTTAGAATCTATATGATTATCACTACTTACTAGTTATAATATGACTGTTTTTAAGATTGTGTCATTTTGTGCATATTTTGGTGTGGTGGTGCCCGAGGATTTTCAAGTATAAAAAAGTGTGGCAACGCTCAAAAAGTGGTGAAAATCACTGCCTCTAAACAGTATCCCCCACTATGCTTCCCATTCATACATACACTTACTACTTACTTATTTCCCGGTATTAGAGCACAGTTATTTAATCCCCCATGCAGGAACTGACTGCTGGAAACTATGCAGTCAGGGAGAGGCAGGCGAAGTAGCAGGGCCGGGACGACGGGTAGATGAGGGCACGTGATCGCTTAGGGTTCTACCTTGCTACCTGACTTACCCTGCTATTTGTTTTTTCCGTTCATGTGACCATGAGAAGGCTTTTTGTTTTGTGATGGATATGCATTTTCCAGTGATATTATTTGGGTGACTCTATCCTATAGAGAAAATGTATTAACTTTTTAGTGGGGTGACGTAGGAAAAAGGTCAATTCTGTAATAAATTTATTGGGACATTCTTTTTTGGTGATCATCGAATCAGCCTACATATTTTGTTATCACTTTCTTTCTACAGGTCAGTACTCTTCATGGGGTGCCCCTCGACCCATATCCGTGGTCGCAGGTGGGCGCAACCCTGTACCTCTGTGTGCCCCAGCTAACGGAACTCACCTCTCCGGCTCCAGCGGCGATCCCAGTAAGGGCCACCCCTCCGGCGTGAGCGCACTGCCTTGTCCCTAGGTAGCGCGCATACTGGCCTGTAAAATTTAAAGAGCCAGCGTGCTGGCCAGCTGCCTGCCTACAATAATTCCAAGCCCCTTCCCCTAGCTTCCCCTGACGAGCTTTGTGCTTCCATGCCTGAGAGAAAGCTATATTCCCAAGCCCTCTAGAGGGTTGTCCTGATTTCCATTGTGACCTTGATTCTGTTCCTGACTTCCGATTCTGTGCTGTCTGTCCTACCTACCACTAGGTCAGGACAGGACGGCACTATGACAGCGTGGGCTAAAGCTGTACAACATTTTAACAACTGCATGATTGAGAGTAATGGCAGAGCCATTGGGGGCCATCATTTTTATTATGGGTGAGGAAATTTGGGACTTTGTCTATTTCATGATTATCAGCATCTATCTTGTTCTCATACACTTGTATACTTTCTCTTGTTGTCCATTTTGTGTACAATCCCATCACCTTGGTTTTTTTGTACATACCCTCACCTGTGCCTTGTCCTGCATGATATTTAATGCCATTACTCTCATTATGCAGTTTGGATTTTTGCCATTGTGTAAAATGTTATATACAGCTTTAGCCCACGCTGTCTAGTGCCGGGAATATTTTTTTCCTGTGCACAGTTATTCCATTGTCAGTACATATTTGGTAATCTTTTAACTATATTTTCTACAATAAAATTTATTATATTTGATCATTTTGTTGTGGAAACCTCTTTTCTCGTGGTTTGAGTGCTATCTATATGTTCCACTGTATTTATGTGCTTTTTGAACTTTTGCAACTCTAATAGCAAAATTCTTTTTGTTTTCATTGCAATAACAAGTGCAAGCAGGTACATTGAATGCACTAGGATAGGTAATAAAGTTTAACAAAAGGTACAAGAACGTCAAGCAAATCTGCCACAATGTTTTATCTGTGACAACCGTGTCTTATAAATTGCTCAAGGGAGTAAAGGTAATTCTATGAAAAGAAAAAGCAAATAAACATAGAGATGACTATATAACATTCGATATTGCTTCAAATATTATTTGAAAACAATAACACAGAATCAATTAAAATTCAATCAAGCAGTCTTTCATTGTCTTAGTCATTGGTAACATAAGAGGGGAAATTGAAAGGATGTTTCCAAGTAATAGTTTTATTTAATTATGTTCTTGAAGCTAGAAATCAATACATTCATGAAAAGTCTGCTCTGTTGGTGACCAAAGAAACAGGAGTATCAGCCTTTAAGTTAAATGCAGCAGAAAATATTTTGTCTATGGTGTGGTATAATTATCACCATTGTGGGTTATGAATTATGTGTTTGATGTACCACCGTGTCTTTCACTGTGTATTTTTGATATATGTATAATTGTTTCCATTACGACGCTCACCGGCCAAACCGCATATAAGGTGCACGCGCGGGTGAGTGACGTCATTGCTTGATGATGCCCAGTAGGCGCGAAACGCGCTCGTCGCATGTCCGCTCCTTTCCCTGTACTATGCACACCGAAATAAAGAAATTGATTTTCACATAATGGTGAGTTGCCCCCCCCATCTTTCTTTTTTGTTATATGTTTGATGTATATCATTGTGGGTATTGATTTATATGTGCAGTATATTTTACTGCAGTTACATTTTCACATGTGCAGCATAGCTGTTACAGCACACTTTTCTTGTGTGTGGTGTATTTAGTTGCATATATAATATGGCATATTCACTGCAGGTAATACAACCTGATTACATATGACAAAACTGACTGTGCTCTTGAACCCGCAATCACTTGACATGTCATTGTGGCATTGCAGGAATTTTAATTAAAAGCAACAATTTCGTTAAACCCCCCAAAGCTGTCACCTGTCTCTTGCCTCACGTGCCCAAAGGTGAAAAAATAGCAACTATGAGGACAGTCACCACACCTTACCACTGTTCAGACACTAGACAACAAACAAATAATACATAAGAATCACAAGCTTGTCCAGGTCACAAGATAGCAGGTGCAGAACAAAATCGGAGTCATATGGATAGTCCAGGGTAGAAGCGCCGAGTCAAAACCAGATAATAAAAATACCTGTCTGGTCATCAGCAGTACCAGGGTCGACTGCCCACTGACAGTGTAGTCCAAGTAACAATGAACCACCATTGGCCTTGGACCTATTGGCTCTGCCCTCTGCTGTCCACTGAATCCACCCATCCACTTTGACTCCACTCAGCCGCAGCTGTGCTGAGACTTCAAATAATGATAAAGAGAACTTCAGATCTCTGCATCTCTCGTATCTCCTGCTCAGCTGTAGCGCAATGTTAGGAAATCACAACAATCTATTGGCGTTACTGCATGCACCCGCAAGGAAGAATTAGAGAGGTGCTGTTGGGGAGTATGGGAGGTGAGTACTTGACCTTTTTTGATTTTCTTTAATTATGCTGAAACAAAAAAATAGATGATTTGGGCCCCTAAATATGACGGGGCACAATATGAGGGGAGATGAGGGGTCTTGCAACCATGAGGGGTGCGAGGATAAGGCGGAGTTCAATGAGGCCCACAACATGAGTGGGGGTCAAAATATGAGGAGGAGCTGACGGCCACAATTGGAGATGGAGGTGAGGGGGCACAAATGGGAGGGGTAAGATGAAACATTGATATCACAATTCAGGATAATGGACACAGTTTATGTCCCAGCATTGAGAAAACACACACAGTTATGTCTGCAAAGAGTAAAATGAACTTGTGATGTCATCTATAGAGTGTTACACACTGTTACCCCGGACATACACATAACACGTAATGTTGCAACATGGCGAGATAGAAAAGCTCAAGCATAATATGTGGGGAATTGCTCAGGTAGATTCCTGGTATAGTGCAGAAGCAGGGACACCCATGAAGAGTTAAAGTCCAAATAAAGTGTTTTTATTCACACTTCAAAAGCATATAAATTCCGCCTTGGTTTTAGCACTATGAGCAAACACAAAAAAAATCCTGGCCCGCTAGGCACTGCCTAATACACTATCAGATCCTAGCTATATGGTACCAGGCTGCCGGCACACGCTCTTGCCACAGAATATGAGGAGGCACTTAGTTACCTTTGCTGTGTGAACATGGCCCGCCTTCAGCTCTCCAGGTAGTGCCTCTCCTACTGCTTTTGGCCTGCAATTATATCAGCTCTAACGAGGCCTGGGAACCACACCTGTGGCTATACAGAAACCCAGACCGAGCCCTGGTGGAGAGGAGTTCCACTACCAGCCTACCCCTCCATAATAAGCAGGACCATACGAACATTAAAGGGGTTGTCCATGAGTTGTGAAAATTACTAAAGGTGGCCGGAGGGGCTGCTTAATAAAAATAAGAACTACTTACATTCCTGGTGCCATCCGGTTCGACTCAGCTTCCGGCCCGACCCGAAACCTTCGACCTGACGGCGATTCACAATCTGTGAATAGGGATGGAAAGGCTGCCTGGCCACGGCCGCCCGGAATCTGAGTCCAGCGCTGCTCCAGCGGCCATGTTTGTTTACATGGCGCCCGGAGATTTCAGCAGCACGGGTTTCCCGGGGGCACCGGACGAAGTAGTTGTTTATTTTTTAAGGCAGCCCCCTCCGGCCACCTTTAGTTAATTTTCATAACTCCTCGGACAACCCCTTTAACAAACACGTGTCCATGTTTAGCATGTTAACAGACTACTCGCTGCTTATCCATGTCTGCATTAACCCTGGGTTACTGCAGACAAATCCAGGGCTTTTACCACCTGCATTTTAAACTGCCTGTAAGACAGATAGTGATTTTCCTTTCACAACACCTCTTACTTGCTCACAATTAGCAAAAAAATAAAAACCGTAAGAAGGTAATTGGTGTGAACTGATGCACACAGCTCCATAGAAAACATTTTTAATGCTATGTTAATATTACACATGCCCACCTTCACTGTCATCACTGCTGTCTATCATTCAAATGGTCCTCTTTCCTTGATTGGCTCCATAGCAGCTGCCATCCTGGTGCCTTGATGGGCAGCATGTTGCTAGTGGTTTAGCACTACAACCTTGCACCGCTGGGGTCCTGGGTTCAAGTCCGAGGTCAACATCTGCTAAAGTTTGTATTTTCTCTCTTGTTTTGCGTGGGTTTCCGCTGGTCCTCCAGTTTTCCTCCCACACTCTAAACATTGTGGTAGGTTGATTAGTTGTGAAACCCATTGGGAACAGGGATTGATTTGGCTAGCTTGAGTATCTGTGTGCCAATATAAATAAGGGAATTATAATTAGCTACATGAATGCTGGGATACAATTTTGTGTCCCTTCCTTTGAAAACTTGAAAAAAGTTTTATTATAAGAAAGTAAGAACAAAGACATGTAAAACCCCTTATAGAATTATATGACATGCTTGAAGAAGATACAAGTCAATAAAAGAAACTAAATTAAGTAATAATTAATACACAATTGAAGCATGATTTCTATACAGGATATATTAACAAGGATCTCCAGCTAATCTGCAAAATCTTTTTACTGAAAATTGCTAGTGAACAATATGATTCAATACAAGCAGCTCCTACTTATGTGTAAATTACGATGTGCTGTCCACAAAGCAGGTTAAGCAAATGAGACCCTATCTAATAACTGTTCCCAAGGTCACATAGTCATGTCAAGTGTTTGAAGACCCAGCATGAAGCCCTGTGCCAAGTGCAATTTACTCCTTACATTGATTTCCTCAGGACAGCTAACCTCTTTTGTATAGCCTCCAGCTGCACACATGCAAAATGAAGGTTTAAATAATTAGTAGATAATGTTATTCGAATGCTGTAGGATCAAATATTCAGATGTCCAGTCAAAATGAAGGATTATTTTATTATGTATAAGATTTAAAAGTACAAACCCGCAGAAAAGTTCAAAACATGTAAACAGGCTGGTTCCCGTAATTCAAAAACTTTAACTATTCTAATTTCCATCAACTCTATCATGACTACACAACAGGTCGCACAGAACAATGGCATGATAATACTTATTTATATCAAACTATACTGCAAGTTCAAATGAAATATGGAAACCAAGGCTTTTTATGGTTAGTTGTTCCGACCCTTTTCACCCACAATCAACCCGGGATGCTCACTTTTCACTATTACTTATTAAAGGGATATTCCATGAAGAAAACTCTCTTATATGTACTCAGATAACAACAACCATATTCTTTAATTTACTTTATTAACAAAATGCGCCTTTCATATATATAAGTCCAATCTGTCCTGGTGTCCACATTTTCAGTTGCCCCTAGACAGTCCCTGTACTTCTGACCTTAGGGTCGGCAACGCCATCTTGGTTCCTGTGTGATAGCCGTGCTGCAAGATTTTTGTCTCTCTCTGCTGTGTGATTGTGTTGAACATCACTAGGGGATTTGAAATGTGAGAATTTTCTTAAGTAATAATGTGGCAAGGTATGTAGTCATTTTTGTCACAAATTGTCAAGCATTTTGAAAATGTTCCCACTGTCTTTGCATCTGGTCATTCAAATGTGAGTTCTGTGTCTCAGGCTCGGCCATACAGGGCAGCAACCACACACGAAGGAAGCCCTGGTGTCTGTTGGTGAAATATTTACTGTGCACCCATTCAGCACAGTTAGGTTTGTGGCTTCAAACATGTGCATCAGCCATGCTAAGGAGCCATGCACTTAGGCTACATTCACACTGCCGTGAGCCCGCCGCACCGTAGTTTGGCGGGCACACCAGTGCGGGGTAGAGGAGGAGAGGTGAGCGCAGCTCACCCCCGCCCCTCTCCATATGATATATGGCCGCGGGGGCCGTAATACGTCCTATCTTTTCCCTGGCTACGGAGAGTTAATTGCTGCACCCGTACCGATCCGTAGAGCGCCGTGATCCCATAGAAGTGTATGGGGGACGTATGTCAGCCATATATCATCCCCCTACTGTATGTGAATGTAGCCTCAGTTAGTATCATTGTACATCATTATCTATTTGTTGAACATCATCTATTTTTCGTTTGCAATATATGGTTATTGCCATCTTTTGATGGATTTAAAATTTGTTGCATTCCTGTAACTTTCTATTGTTACTTGATATTTGCAATTTATTATTTCGCTTATATCTTCCTGTTTGTTATTGAATTTGATTGTAGTGGAGGGATTGTTTGTACCCAGAGAAAGACAACCAAGTTAATTTTGGATGTTTATCGTTGGGCTGCCACTAGGGCGAACTAGGAGAGACAGGGCCCCCTACGGCCCCCCTTCCCACTTAAAATATATTATATATTAGTATACTCACACATATAAATATGTACATATATATATATACTACATACTTATATATACAGTCCATATGCAAAATACTCACATACAGTGTACCAGACACATATACACATCACAGATACTGCTATATACATCACATATATGTTTATATACCTATTATGCTGTACATGTGCATTACATTATAGATTAATGTGCACATCCTCCATTCTTTATTGTGTCAGGTCGGATGACGGGCCCCCTACACTGCGGGCCCCATAGCGGCTGCTATGGCTGCTACCACTGATTACACCCCCCTGGCTGCCACACTACTCCTCCTCACTATCAGTGCTGGTTAAACTTGTCTTCTGGTCTGAGATTTGCAGTTTGCATATTTGTGTTTTTTACTATGTTTGCTTCACAATTCTGTACCCCGCAGCCATTTTGGTTTTGACTTTTATCATTACCATTATCTTTATATGGAAAACATATGGTTTATGGAAAACATAGTTAGTAAGTATGCAAGAAGTATGGATTGTTTTTTTCAATATACATTAGTGGGAAAACATTCTAAACAGTTGACAGTATCCCTATAAGTGGAAAATTCCGCCAAATCACCCCAAGTCAGTCTATACAGGACTGCGAAAATCGCAAAGCAACTTGTTCTATCATACTCTATGGGCTTAGCTGGAACCTTGCAGTCATGGAATTGACTTTTTATGGCAGCAATATAGTGTCAATATTAGGCCCCTTCTACACTCAAGAGTGTGATGCGATAACTCGCATCACATGTGCAACGCGTTTTGCCAGATCGCACGGGCCGAAAGCTCAAATGCTATGTTCAGTTCCGGTTTGCAGCTTCGGGCCGTGCGATCCACCAGCACGCGTGCAAGTGTGATGCGAGTTCATCGAATCACACTTCGAGTGTAGAAGGGGCTTAGGCCATCTATCAACATCTACCATATTTTACAACAGGGCAACACCAAAAATTTAATGATAGAATGGATAAAAGAAAAAAGTGTCAAAGTATATAAATGGATCAAAGTTTGTACCTCAACCCAATTAAATGCTGTGGCAGGACATTTTTCACTCCCCGCCTTCAAAAATCTATAACTTTTTTTATTTTCCATGTACATAGACGTGTGAGGGCTTGTTTTGTGTAACAAATTGCCCTTCATAGTGACTGTATTTAATATTCCATGTCATGTAAAGGGAGGCAGAAAAAAATTTCCAAATGCCATAACTTGGTGAAAAAATGCATTTGCAAGCACACAACGTATCTTGGGGGCTTGGATTTTACGGCTTTCCACTCTGCACCCCAAATTAACCTGTCTACTTTATTCATGGTCTGTATAGATCACGGAGATACAATATTTGTATAGATTTTATGATGTTTTCATAAACATTTCAACGATTAAAAAAAAACCTCCTGTAACAAAAAAAATTTATTTTTGCCATCTTCTGGCGGTAATAACTTTTTCATACTTTGGTGTTACCGGTAAGTGTTTGTTTCACATAGGCAGCAAAACACTTACCGGTTATGAGAGGGCTCAGCCCTTGAGCCCTCTCCATTCATCTGCAGCTGACATGACACAGTACCACGTGTAGTAGGGGTTAAGGAATCTGTCAACAGTATTGACAATACACACTGCAGACAGTGTTAGGTATAAGCTCTGAAAGCTGTAATCATACTTGTTTGTATGTTGTCACAGAACCATTGCATTAGCCCTCTCCCTCCATATTTTCTTGCATACACCACCTGCTGGAGACCTGCCAGGCTGTAGGTCAACCCCGGTCCCCATACCAAGCACAGTGACCACAGCGGCCCAGGCCGCACTAGCCAGCCACTCCAGTGATTTGGGCACCGCTGCCTCCATGCCACAAGAAAAGGCTAGGCCCCAGTAGGTGTTTGTCAGATAACAACAGTACAAAGATACTACAACAACAGGAAAGGCATAAAGTTGTTTAGGCTGAAATACCACCCAACAATACCATAGAAATTTTTACCATTTTTTTACACTAGTTCTCCTATAGTACCCTGTGCTCTAGTAGACACCTTTACCAACCTGTTTTTGTTCTTTTGCTGTTACAACTTGCAATACATGTTATATCACATCTGTATATTACTGTATAATTGCATGTGTGGATTATTTTAGTGACTATGACATTAAATGACTTTTACTGGAGACCTAACTAATAGGTAACTGCTCCACCATGACTTTATTAGGTGTCTTCTTGTGGAATTATTAATCAAAGCTGAGAAACCTTCTTTCCTGATCTTGTCAATATAACCTTTCCAAAAATGTTTCATTCGTGTAATTTATTTATAACCTGGTAAATTGGACATCTTCCATGGTAGAACATTCTCTGATATCATTTATAAACTGTAAATTCTTCTCGTGTATGTATTGGATTGAAATAATATACTGTGGGTCTTCTACCCAGACAAATAAATTCATGATACATTTTTTTCACCTTGCATGATGCTTTATTTAATTCTCTTGCCTGAGAATGTATATACTAGATGTCATTCCTAGTGGAATGTCAGAGAGAAAATTCCTCTTTCAAAAACATTAAAGAATTCAGTTGAAAATGATCTAGCTTGGTATTTGATCCTTTATATCTCTATATTTTAAACTGTAATTGGTAAAACAGTACCTATAGTCATGGCTGGTAAGACTGAATTCATGTTTGTAGATGTTTCTCACCATTTGGATATACAGGCGGGTCCCCACTACTTAAGAACACTCGACTTACATCACCCCCAGTTACCAACGGACCTCTGGATATTGGTAATTTATTGACTTTATCCTGGCTACAATAAACAGCTATAACAGTTTATTAAATGTATCTGCAATTAAGCTTTAGTGTTAATATTGATTCTTATGACATCTAACATTTTTAAAATCCAATTGTCACAGAGACCAAAAAGGTTCTGTCTGGGATTACAATTATAAAATATAACAGTTTCCACTTACATACAAATTCAACTTAAGAACAAACCTACAGACCCTATCTTGTATGTAACCCGGGACGCCTGTACAGGCAGACTTGTTCTGTAATCACACCTCCTTATTCTGACTGATAGCTCTGTGTGCGCTACAAATCATTGCCTCGCTCCTTGTAATATGGGGACGTCTGCTAATTACTAAACAACTACAGACATATAAACCTCTCTTTACTTATAGGAAATATTGTGGTCATTTTTTTAACACAGTGTTTTGTGTTACATTCAATCATGTCATGTGACCAGAGTGACATAATCACAGTGTCCTTAGTAGGCGCCTAGCAATAGCAAAGTGTACCATGGAGGATGGAGGAGTAGAAATACCATGGGGCAGCTGTGACTCAGAAACATACATGTGGTGCAGTTTGCTAATTGTTAGGATGTTAAAGTACCTTAGATGATGTCACCGCTGGTCATACATGATACTGCGAAAATATAGGGAGTTGAGGTGAGGGCCGGTGAGCAGGACACCAACCTCTGATGAAATAATAACAAAGTTAATTAATGGGGATTGAGGAAACTATTGTTAGCTAAAAGAATTTTAGTTAGTTAATAGAGGTCTATGGGAACTTGTCACTCGCTGTATATTGTGAAAATGTGGAGATGGGTTCCCTTTAAGGATCCCATCTTACAGACCCCTAGTTAAAGACAACCTCCCTGCCATACTGTAATACATGTGCTTTAGTTCCAGGTCTCTGTAAATGAGCTTCATTGTTTATAATCCAGCTTTCACAGATACAAAAAGTATTCTTGTCTGCAGTAACGGTATAAAATATACCTGATCCAACTTGCATGCAATTCAACTTAAGAACAAACCAAAAGACCTATCCTGTATGCAACCTGGGACTTCCTGTATTGTAAGTAAATATATATTGATATGATTTTCTTCATCTTTTCAAACTACATTAGTGGTGTTCTTTACTTTGGAAATATATTGCTTGTTCCTTAAAGGGGAACCTTTCACCAGGAGACCCATTTTTAGAACTCCCCCCCAGTCCCCACAGACATGAGCATAGTACATACTACTCTGCCAAAGTGTTTTTGTATAAAAAAAAATAGGTTTAACATAACAGAAAAAATATATATGATATAAGCTACCTTTCATTAGCATCTCTGTGTGACTAGGCACTCGTCCCCTGGGAGTGGCTGGAAAGGAGCAGCCCCCCCACCCTTGGGAAACAGCTCCTCCATGTGTCCTTTTCAAATATATGAATAACTCCCCTCACTCGGGATTGGCTGTAGAGGAGCAGGGGGCGTCAGTAAGCCAAGTGATGGGTGTTTTCATATATTTGAAAAGGACACATTTATAACTGTAAATTCTTCTCGTGTAGTGTAATTGGATTGTAATAAATATACTGTGGGTCTTCTACCAGGACAAATAAATTCATGATACATTTATTTCACCTTGCAAGATGCTTTATTTAATTCTCTTGCCTGAGAATGTATATACTAGATGTCATTTCCTAGTGGAAATGTCAGAGAGAAAATTCTCTTTCAAAGAAGCATTAAAGATTTCAGTTGAAAAGTGATCTATGCTTGGTATTTGATCCTTTATATCATCTATATTTTAAACTGCATAATTGGTAAAAACAGTACCTATAGTCATTGGCTGGTAAAGACTGAATTCATGTTTGTAGATGTTTCTACCATTTGGATATACAGGCGGTCCCCTACTTAAGAACACTCGACTTACATACGAACCCTAGTTACAAACGGACCTCTGGATATTGGTAATTTATTGTGCTTTAGTCCTGGGCTACAATAAACAGCTATAACAGTTATTAAATGTATCTGCAATTAAGCTTTAGTGTTAATATTGATTCTTATGACAATCTAACATTTTTAAAATCCAATTGTCACAGAGACCAAAAAAGTTCTGTCTGGGATTACAATTATAAAATATACAGTTCCAACTTACATACAAATTCAACTTAAGAACAAACCTACAGACCCTATCTTGTATGTAACCCGGGGACTGCCTGTACAGGCAGACTTGTTCTGTGAATCACACCTCCTTATTCTGACTGATAGCTCTGTGTCGCTACAAATCATTGCTCTGCTCCTTGTAATTGGGGACTGTCTGCTAATATTCAACTACAGACATATAAACCTCTCTTTACTTATAGGAAATATTGTGTCAATTTTTTAACACAGTGTTTTGTGTTACATTCAATCATGTCATGTGACCAGAGTGACATAATCACAGGTCCTTTAGCGCCTTCATGTCATGTGACCAGAGTGACATAATCACAGGTCCTTTAGCGCCTAGCAATAGCAAAGTGTACCATGGAGGATGGAGAGGAGTAGAAATCCATGGGGCAGCTGTGACTTTATGTGGTCAGAAACATACATGTGGTGCAGTTTGCTAATGTTAGGAGGTTAAAGTACCTGATGCTGGAAATCTGCTGATGGTTTGCCATTGGGGGCAGTATAGAGGAAAAAGAGAAGAGGACCTAGGACTAAGCCCTGAGCGACCCCAACAGTGAGAGAAAGATGAGAAGAGAGAGATCCATGAAAGTGCCATCAGAGAGATAGGAAGAAAACCAAGAGAGTGCAGTGTCCTTTGGGCCATTAGAGCGAAACATCCTAAGGAGGAACTGGTGGTCCATAGTATAAATCACTTCCAAGAGATCAAGAAGAATGAGGAGATAATAGTCACCTTTGGATTTAGCAGTGAGGGGATCATTGGAGACTTTGGTAAGAGCAGTTTCAGTGTAGTGCTTAGTAGGGAAAACAGATCGTAGGGGTCAATTAGGGAGTTTGGGGATGAAAGGGAGATTAGAGACTGATTGGTAGTTAGTAGCACTTGATGGGTCCAGGGAAGATTTCTTTAGTAATAGGGTAACAACTGCATGCTTAAAAGAAGAGGGGACAAGACCAGAAAAGAGAGAGGTTGAAGGTTTGTGGTTCACCGCCGGAAATAACTGATAGATATTTTGATAGATCGGGCATTTAGGGACGATTTTGAAACTATGATTCAGTTCTGGACTCCACCAATAATATATTTTGACATGTCACTCACAATAGATAGAGGTGGTGGACAATGTGGTCGATTTAATGAGAGACGTAATAACTAGTAGTTTATGCTAGCTTTTCTGCTGGATACACATATGAGAAAGGTTTTGACCAGGTTATCCTGGATATGCTTGTGTCTGTCTGTCCCTGTTGGTTTGTTTGCAGTCATACATACGACCCCCATATACAGCAATGGCTGCACGGAGGGATACCGTGCCACATACGTGCTGCACCATACCGCTCCATATATGGGGGATACCGTGCCACATACGTGCTGCACCATACCGCTCCATATATGGGGAAAAGATAAGACATGTCCTATCTTTCCCCATGTTACGGCCAGTACGTACATAGATTGAGTGCCTGTATGTGGCACTCCCAAAAATTGTTTAAAACAGAGGACAGGGTAGTTGGCCCTCCAGAAAAATTAAATACATAGAGTACTATAGCCAGAGCCAGTTGGCCCTGGCTAAAAAATAGCCAGTTTCCTCTGCTTTAGTGTACAAAGAGGAGGAGAAGGAGGAGGGGTGGGAGGAGGAGGAGGCATAGTAGGCCTTTGAGACCTGGACCGAGGTAGGCCCCCGCAATCCTCGGCGTTGGCAGTATATGACCAGCCCCAGGGTCAGACTCGGTCCCAGCCTCCACCAAGTTAACCCAATGTGCCGTCAGCGATATATAGTGGCCCTGCCCGGCAGCACTCGTCCACGTGTCCGTGGTCAGGTGGACCTTGTCAGAAACTGCGTTGGTCAGGGCACGGAGGTTGTTCTCTGACACGTGCTTGTGCAGGGCTGGGACGGCACATCGGGAAAAGTAGTGGCGGCTGGGGACCGAATACCGAGGGGCGGCCGCCACCATGAGGTTTCGAAAGTCCTCAGTCTCTACCAGCCTATAGGGCAGCATCTCCAGGCTAAGCAACATGGAGATGTGGACGTTGAGGGCTTGGGCGTTTGGGTGGGTTGCGCTATACCTCCTTTTGCGCTCCAGCTTCTGGGGTATGGAGAGCTGAACGCTGGTGGATGCTGTGGAGGATCGTGGAGGCGAAGATGGGGTTTTCGCACGGGAGGTGTTTGGGCCGGGGTCCTGGGCAGGGGGCTGACTAGCAGATGACACAGGGGAAGGAGCAGTGGTGTGCCCGGCCGGAAGTGAACGGGCTTGGTGCCATTGAGTGGGGTGTTTAGCATTCAGATACCTGCGCATACTGGTAGTAGTTAAGCTAGTAGTGGTGGAACCCCTGCTGATCCTGGTTTGGCAAAGGTTGCACACCACAGTCCGTCGGTCATCCGGTGTTTCTTTAAAGAACCTCCAGACTTCTGAAAATCTAGCCCTCGCCACGGGAGCTTGACTACGGGCAACATTTGGCGCTGATGCACCAGCTCTGGCCCTGCCTCTCCATCTGGCCCCACCACTGCCTCTTCCAACCTGTTCTGCTATAGGATTCGCCTCCGTCTCAGAAGCACTGTGTTCACCCGGCCTATCAACCCAGCTTGGGTCTGTCACCTCATCATCCTCCGATCCCTCAGTCTGCTCCCCCCTCGGACTTCCTGCCCTGACAACAACTTCACCACTGTCTGACAACCGTGTCTCCTCATCGTCCGACCCCTTTACACAATTCCTTCCAAGAGTGACTAAATGTCATCATCACCCACAGACTGCGACTGGTGGAAAACCTGGGCATCGGAAAATAGCTCAGCAGCAGCAGGACAAGTGGTTTGTGACTGTGGGAAGGGTCCAGAAAACAGTTCCTCAGAGTATGCCGGTTCAAATGCCAAATTTTGGTGGGAGGGAGCAGACTGGGGGGAAGGAGGCTGAGGTGGAGGAGCTGGAGGAGTGCCGATTTCGGTGACATGGGTGGACTGCGTGGAAGACTGACTGGTGGACAAATGGCTAGAAGCATTGTCCGCAATCCACGACATCAACTCTTCGCACTGTTCTGGCCTCAACAGTGCTCTACCACGAGTCCCAGTAACTTGAGACATGATGAACCTAGGGAGTGTACCTCTGCGGCGTTCCCCTGCTCCCCCATCAGCAGGTGGTGTCTCACCCCGCCCAGGACCACGGCCTCTGACCCCTGCAGTAGTTGGACGCCCACGTCCACGCCCTAGCCCTCTACCCCTAGCCCTCGGTTTAACATTTTGCAAATTAAAGTGTAAACTTGAAAAAAAAAAAATTTTGTGTTTATTTTTTTTTATTTTTTAATTTTTTTTAACAAAACGATGCTATCCTATTGCTATGGCTAGTTTCTAACCTACACTGACAGCACACAACTGGATTTTGTGCTTTGCAAGATGAGTTTGAGCTATAAAATGAAATAAAGGTAAAAAAAAAAAAATAAATCAGCAGACTCTGCCTCAAACCCCTAATAAATTGTCCCACTTCGGTGTTTGAGGTGGATATGCGTGTCACTAAGAGCTAAACACAACGGTCGCAGGTCTCCCAGCAAATTCCTCACAATATGGTACTAGCTGCACTACTAATGCCAGCAAGCCCAGCCACAAGCAAACCAAAAAAAAGGAAAATATAACGCTATTGTAGGTCTTAGTTAAGGCGTTGGGGTTCTCCTATGGCTATTTTGTAGCCGACACTGAAAGCACACTGCTTTGCAAGATGAGTTTGAGCTATAAAATGAAATAAAGGTAAAAAAAAAAAATAAATCAGCAGACTCTACCTAATTCTAATCAAACCCCTAATAAATTGTCCCACTTCGGTGTTTGAGGTGGATATGCGTGTCACTAAGAGCTAAACACAACGGTCGCAGGTCTCCCAGCAAATTCCTCACAATATGGTACTAGCTGCACTACTAGTGCCAGCAAGCCCAGCCACAAGCCAACAAAAAAAGGAAAATATAACGCTATTGTAGGCCTAAGTAAGCCGTTGGGGTTCTCCTATGGCTATTTTGTAGCCTACAATGAAAGCACACTGCTTTGCAAGATGAGTTTGAGTTTAAAATGAAATAAAGATAAAAAAAAAATATTAAATCAGCAGACTCTGCCTAATTCTAATCAAACCCCTAATAAATTGTCCCACTTCGGTGTTTGAGGTGGATATGCGTGTCACTAAGAGCTAAACACAACGGTCGCAGGTCTCCCAGCAAATTCCTCACAGTATGGTACTAGCTGCACTACTAGTGCCAGCAAGCCCAGCCACAAGCAAACAAAAAAAGGAAAATATAACGCTATTGTAGGCCTAAGTAAGCCGTTGGGGTTCTCCTATGGCTATTTTGTAGCCTACAATGAGAGCACACTGCTTTGTAAGATGAGTTTGAGCTATAACATGAAATAAAGGTAAAAAAAAAATAAATCAGCAGACTCTGCCTAATTCTAATCAAACCCCTAATAAATTGTCCCACTTTGGTGTTTGAGGTGGATATGCGTGTCACTAAGAGCTAAACACAACGGTCGCAGGTCTCCCAGCAAATTCCTCACAGTATGGTACTAGCTGCACTACTAATGCCAGCAAGCCCAGCCACAAGCAAACAAAAAAAAGGAAAATATAACGCTATTGTAGGCCTAAGTAAGCCGTTGGGGTTCTCCTATGGCTATTTTGTAGCCTACAATGAGAACACACTGCTTTGCAAGATGAGTTTGAGCTATAAAATGAAATAAAGGTAAAAAAAAAATAAATCAGCAGACTCTGTCTAATTCTAATCAAAGCCCTAATAAATTGTCCCACTTTGGTGTTTGAGGTGGATATGTGTGTCACTAAGAGCTAAACACAACGGTCGCAGGTCTCCCAGCAAATTCCTCACAGTATGGTACTAGCTGCACTACTAGTGCCAGCAAGCCCAGCCACAAGCAAATTAAAAAAAAAAAAATATAACGTTATTGTAGCCCTAAGAAGGGCTGTTGGGTTCTTGTAGAATCACTCCTGCCTAACACGATTCTAATAGAACACCCTAACGCTTTCCCTGACCAGCAGCAGCTCTCTCCCTAGCGGCATCCAGACACAGAATGATCCGAGCAGCACAGGCAGGGGCTAGTCTATTCCAGGGTCACCTGATGTGGCCAGCCAACCACTGCTATCGACGTGTAAGGGTACCACGTCATGCTGGGTGGAGTGCAGAGTCTCTTGGCTTGTGATTGGCTTTGTTTCTGGCCGCCAAAAAGCAAAACGGCGGGAGATGCCATTTTCTCGAGCGGGCGAAGTATTCGTCCGAGCAACGAGCAGTTTCGAGTACGCTAAGGCTTATCTCCTTCAGATGCCCCTATATTATGTTTTATAGTACCTAGAAACATGCTGCTGCCAAAGTAAAGATAAGAATCTCATCTTTTGGATCACATCAGGCTTTTGGCATTTTGAGCTAAAGAAATGGACAAACAGGAAGATAAAAATTGGAGAGAACAGGATCCGTATTTGCAGCGTGCATTTTCACCTATGTGTTTACTTTAACTTCCTGTATGTCGGTAGTCCACAAAGCCAACGGCCTGATGTGATCTGAAAAGCTCCAAAGAGCTTTGTTTCTAGGAACTATAGAACAGAACAGATAGGGGCTGTTAAAATAAAACTACCACTGCAAAGACTAAACTTGACTTATTTCATGTGAAAATGGGGCCTTGGGGAGATTTTTTACAGGTAAAAAGGTGAGAATTCATGAAAAAAGAGGGAATTCTAGAAAGGATATTTCATACCTTAGATAAGGGGGCCACTAGTTTATTGGCGTAAAACCTGGTGACAAGTCCTCTTTAATTCTACACATTTAGCAGTTTTGTAATATATCATACAATTTAAAGTTTTTATAAAATCTAGATACATTTTTCATATGTCTACCCCGTGTTATAGCCTATAATTGAACACTTGCAGGTAGCTCATCCTTTAGTTTTACCATATCAGACACAAGATTGGTTTGCTTGGCAATTACATTCTACTGGGAAATAATGTTATGAGAATGACCTTTCCACCTGGTCGTTATATTTAGAGGTGATGCCACTCACTATTAATAATGCCTATGATCAGATCTGCTCAGCTCAAGCCAATTAAAATTATCCAGAGAGGCTGTCAGGGCAGCTTCTTCTTTAATGAGGTCATTTGATTTATAGATGTTTGCATATTCTGCAGGCTTAATATGAAAAAAAGTGTTCAATAATTTAATTTTGTTCACAAACTTGAAATTGCGTTAATAACACTTTGGAAAATCTATCACACACAATGAGTCTGACAAGTTCTCGTCAGCTGAATGCATACAAAGTCATCTTGTGTTCTTGATGGTGATGCATATTAACAGGCTGCCATGATACAATGTAGCAGATAATCTGAACTGATAAGATCTCATTTGGATTCAATTGCACTTGTGTTTATAATGAATAATTAAGAACTTAAAGATTGGACACTGTTCTAGTCCATGATTGATTTTTACTCTTTATCTGAAGCTCTGCTTTTTAAGAGATGTATTTAGCTATTGAACTATAGGTGATTACCATAGTCCATGGCCAAGCTTATACGTAGCATGATACCAACCAGGTTGCAAAAACAGTATTTACCTGTAGCATTTCACTGAGTTTTTTGTTTCTTACAAAGAAGTCAATGTGAGCCATTGATCCTTAAAATCAGGACGTGGATGTATAAAAAAAAATGAACAACATGTACAAAACTTGTAAAGTAAAAATTTTCCCAATAGAATGCAATAGGCAATAGAATGAAATAGGTAGTTTAAGAATATGTGTCTTTAAAGCAACTTAAAAAAAAAAAAAAAACCTTCAAAACCAATTCCCCTCAGATAAATCAAGCCAGTCAAAATAACAGAAAAAATGAAAAAGACAAGTAGTTTTCTGGGAGAAAACCTAATAATTTGCAGAATTTATTAAGATTGGCATTTTGAATTCCCCTGCTGCTGAACTGCATGCCCAATATACTAAGAAGCAAATATTAGATTGTATGAAAGTTGAATCAAAGGTATGTACAAATCTTTACTTTTCAAGCCAATACAAACACTAAAATTGGACCATCGTTGGGTAGGTGATTTTATTGGGCATATGGTGGCCATTTGTTACAGGTTTTCATATTTCTGAATGCTGGTCCTCTTACAATAAATCTCTTGTTGGCTACATTATAGAGGTAGCCTATGGCTTAAGGTCGATATAAATTTTTGACCATTGATGAATTTTAATAGTGTTTTTAATTAGAAAGCAAAGTAGAAAGATTCAACAGCTCAACAAAATGGGAATAAATGTTTCATTTCATATGTCCTCCTTCAGTATAAACGGTGCCCGAAATCTGAGGATAGCCGTGCCAAGTTCGGTATGACAAAAGTGGGAAAAAATATGATGGATGATCCAGCACTCACAGCATAAAAAATGAAATCCTTTATTTCATCAAAAAGTTAAAAAACATCATTGTATCGGGTTAAAGTGCATGATAAAAGCCTACATCCATAAATTTAACATTCTAGTGTTTTTAAATTTATGGATAAAGGCTTGTATCATGCATAATGTGTATCATTAAACTTATGCAATGATGTTTTAACTTTTTGATGAAATAAAGGATTCCATTTTTTATGCTACGAGTGCTGGATTATCCATTATATTTTTCCCAGTGTTTTTAAATGCTGTCTAATCATAATGTTTGTATTGGTTTACATTAATATTTGTACATGCTTTTGATACAACTTTTTGGTGTGCATTACATTCATTTTTGTTCCCCTAATTTTTTTTGTGCATTATGTATAGCATTTTAGAGCAAATTTGAACCCATTCTGTGTGCCCGCTAGTTTTACACATGAACTGTTGGTAATGGGGATTTTAAAATAACAGATTTATGGCAAGACATGTTAAATTTGCCCCTCTATGTATTATGTCTACATACAACACCCAACAAGGTGAGTAGATTCAACACTTCACAAAAGCATTGCTTCTTTCTCAGAGTAGTACAATTGTATTTAGCCAATAAACAGAAAGTACTAAAAAAGAATAATAAAAAGTTATTTGTAAGTGTAAAACACATTTGTTTTCATCAAATTGCGGGTATGATTTATCATTAGACAAGTTTCTTTTGAAGTATGTGAAGTGTATTTGAAGGTCTTTTGCTGTATTTTGTAGTTTTATGATGAGTAGCCTAGACAGCTTGATACATGGTTTAATTTTGGCTTATGAAGTTCTAAGGTTTAAAGTTGGTAAGAAAAAAATCTGTACATGTCTCTAAATTGGTCTTGCGCAACTGTGGGCCTACATTTGCAGCTTTATGAAAATTCAACTTTGTATATTTGACACATCTGGATTCACATAAATCTAAAGTAAGTTAGCAGGAACTGAAAAATCCAAAAAAGTCTCAAATTTGGAGCATACTGGTAGATGCAACAATTTTGCATCACTTTCAAGACAAAAAAAATGATGCAACGATACCTTAACTTCAGTGAAAATAAGCTTCATATACCACAGGCACTGAATATCTCCCACGAAGCACATAGAATCCATTACAGAGGCAGTACAATAGATCTTCCAGTTACAAAGTGGCTATTATAATAAATGATTTTTATCACACCAACAGAAAGGTTGCATAGACATAAAGAGAATTGATGTTCCATATTTTAAAACTTGTATTGTTTCTGAAATTAGTTTTACACGAAATATGTATTTAAAAACCACCATAAATTCTCATGCTTAATGAGAAATAAGTTTAATGCCAGCAGAATACAATACAGTAAGGTAATGCGTATGTAAATTTTCATTATCACCTTAACCTAGTATAGGGACACACACATCTGCAATATGTGGAATTCTCAGATTACTAAAGATGAGGTAAATTAATGACAATGATAGTCAATAGATAAAGTTAATTTTGTAATATTGGCACATGGTGGTAATTTCCCTTAGAGAAATTAATCTTAAGAATTATGGCTGAAATAGTTGAGAGACATTTTCCCAGGAGACATATTTGTTCAGTAGACTGGGCTCAGTACACTTATTGTGTTTTTTTTTTCTTGCTCTTCAAAAATGACAATGAATCCCTAGGGGGACTGAAAGATACAATTGACCTTAGCAAGTCTCCTCATTCTGGGATTTGCTCCCATTTAATGCTACAGTAGAACTCTTGCCTTGTCAAGTCAGCCCCTTCTTTAAAAAATGGATTATTTTGGCAATTGGAACTAGTCCTACTTGTAGAGCCCCCCGGGAATTAGCTCTTATTACCAGACATAAAGTACAACTTGGATAGATTTCAGGAATGATTATCCTTATGATAACTAGAAGAACTGATACTTTTACATATTAAGTAAAATAATGTGTGTAGGACTTTCTACAGTATATGACCTCCATAGAGCAAGTTCCAGAAGGGGAGAGCAGGCATGAACTCATCTGTCTGTCTTTGCATAACAATTGACATCCTGTTCAAACCTCATAATATCTTTTGCAACCTTTTTAATGTTATCTCCAAAATAGTGATTTCATGGCTTTTTAGAACTATACATTGTATAATTTTATAATCATTATTGTAATTAAAGAATATTTTTGTATGATTTTTTTTGTTGATTGCCGTAGAAAACTACATAACTTTTTAAAAACAAAATCCTTAGATGGGAATTATCACAGCTCTGATGGGTCTTATGGTCTTATCTAAAAATTTATGTTTGTAATTGTGCAATTGTTTGCACAAAAAATGACCCACATCCATAATTTTGCCATCAGTGAGTTGTGATAAATCCTTAGGATTATTCAACCTTTGGTTTGATACTGTTAGATAGCAGTGTCAAATTGTTGGAGAGAGAATAAAATAACAGAAAAATCCATATAAAATTGGACAAATAAAAACATGCGGACTGAGGAGTGAAAGGTTTTTGGATCACGGTTACCATTAAAATGACAAGATTCCAAGATAATGGGGGTCATTTACTAAGGGCCCGATTCGCGTTTTCCCGACGTGTTACCCGAATATTTCCGATTTGCGCCGATTGTACCTGAATTGCCCCGGGATTGTGGCGCACGCGATCGGATTGTGGCGCATCGGCGCCGGCATGCGCGCGACGGAAATCGGGGGGCGTGGCCGAACGAAAACCCGACGTATTCGGAAAAACCGCCGCATTTAAAAAAAAAAATTGTGTCGCGAAAATTACACTCACCTTCATCCTGGGTAGGCCGGTGTATTTCGAGGCATTCCGGGGAACTTCAGCGCAGCAGCGCCACCTGGTGGACGTCGGAGGAACTGCATTGATGAATCCCGGCCGGACCCGAATCCAGCGCAGAGAACGCGCCGCTGGATCGCAAATGGACCGGGTAAGTAAATCTGCCCCAATATTTTGTGTTATGGGAAAAGAGGAAGATGCAGCTTGAAGGTAAGTTCAACCTACATACAGTCAATGGGGGACATTTATCATACACTGGTGCTCATGCCCCGCTGCTGCATATTCGCAGCGGCATACATCAAGAGGCAGAAGCAGGAATTGATAATACTGCACGCAAAACTGCCCAATTAACTAATCTGATAACAGAAAAAGCCTCAGGAAGCATAGTGGGAAATTTTCAAATGTATTGCTATGAATTCCAAAGCTAGAATGCTAGAGTTTCTCTTTTAGCACAGATTAGTTAAATAGCTAAGATATTTGGAAAGATAACCATGTTTTCTTACCCATTTCATACTTGAAATAACAGGTATCTTATATTGTATAATGCTTGTCTCAATCTTTAATTTTTAAGTCTTTAACCCCTTAACGCCGCAGCCCTTTTTCGTTTTTACGTTTTAATTTTTTACTCCCCACCTTCAAAAATCTATAACTTTTTTATTTTTCCATGTACAGAGCTGTGTTATGGCTTATTTTCTGTTTAACAAATTAGACTTCAAAACAGTGTTATTTAATATTCCATCCCGGGTACTGGGAAGTGGGAAAAAAATTCCAAATGCAGTGAAATTGGTAAAAAAAACCACATTTGTGCCTTATTCTTGTGGGCTTGGATTTTACGGATTTCACTGTACGCCCCAAAATGACATGTCTAATTTATTCTTTGGGTCGGTACGATTATGGGGATACCAAATTTGTATAGGTTTTATAATGTTTTCATACATTTACAAAAATTAAAACATCTTGCCTAGAACTGACATAAAATAAATAAGCATGTAAGGTATCACTACATACCAAAATGTCAAAATATAATAAAAGCTATTCTGGGGATTGAACCCCGTAATAGAAAATAGTGCCAAAATGTCAACATATTAAAAAATTTATCAAAAGGTTGTACAATCCTCAAAATGGTAGCAATGAAAACATCAAACATCATGAAAAAGGTATTAGTATCAGAAGATGGTTGTCACGGGCACCCATGCGATCCATGTCACGGATCGCGGGTGCACCTGTGCCCCCTGTGCTGGCCCCGCTGCCCCAGACTTACCTCTCCATGCTCCTGCTGTTCCTGTCCGGACTAGGGTGCGTGCGGCGGAGCTCAGAGATTTAAAGGGCCAGCGCACAGGTGATTGGAGATGGCCACTTCCGGATCGGTATTTAATCCAGCGGCTCCCATCATTCCCGCCAGATCTTCAAGCCATTCCTGTGAATAGAAAGCCCTTCTGTGTCTCCAAGCGTTCCTGTGTCTCCCAGCGTATCCTGTCTCCAGCGTATCCTGTGTCTCCAGCGTATCCTGTGTCTCCAGCGTATCCTGTGTCTCCAGCGTATCCTGTGTTCCTGTCCATTGTGCCTGTTCCCGGGTTCCTGATCAATGTGCCAGCTTTGGGTTCCTGACGTGAGTCCTTCTGTTTCTTACTGCACTGTTCCCCTGCTGTCACTCCGGGTACGGACTGTCTCCTGCATTCCTACCTTGGCTGCCACCATGGACTAGTTGCACCTGTGGAACGACCTGGTGGTACCCCGCTGCAGCAAGACCATACCACTTTGCAGCGGGCTCTGGTGAAGACCAAGTGCCACTTAGACTCCAATCCCAGGTGTTGGCTAGTCACCATCTCCCGCAGTGGTCCAGAGGGTCTACAGACTCAGAGCCCTGACAATGGTGAAACCATTTTTTTTTGTACAAAAGGTTTTATTTTTTTTAAATGGTATTAAAACATAAACATCCCATATAAATTTAGTATCCATGTGATCATACCAAACCAAAGAATAAAGTAGAGGATTTATTTGGAGTGCACAGTGAAAGTTGTAAAAATTGAGGCTACAAGAAACTGATACAAGTGTGTTTTTTTCACGATTTCACTGCATTTGGAATTTTTTCCCTCTTTCCAGTACAAGGCATGGAATAGTAAATACTATCACTGTGAAGTACAATTTTTTAAACAGAAATATGCCCTCATATAGCTCTGTACATAGGGAAAAAGTTAAAGATTTTTAGAGGTGGGGAGCGAAATATGAATGAAAACAGGCTGGGTCCTTAAGGGGTTAATCAGAATTGTTGTTGACCTTGAAATGTTTATTATATTCCCCTTATCAATTATACAGGGCAAAAAACGTTGTCTACTAATATGTGACTCACATGAGGGTCTAAGATTATAAAAAAACAAATGGTATTCACAATCAATAAGTCTAGGTATATACTTGTGTTGAATATAAATAAGCGTATAACCTTTAGACATTAGTTCAGTTCACAATAAACTACAGAGGCAAAAGGATTTAGCTTTTATTGCACATAATTAGTGGTAGAGAGATGATTGACGACAGAGTGATTGTGTCTTTTAAAAAACCTTGGTCAAAATATGGGTTTATTGGCAAGAGTTCTAAAAAACTGTGCCATTACAATACTGGACATAGTCCAGAGAAACAAGGATATGAATTAAAATGATAGGCAGAGGAAGCTGACTTTGATTGGATGCAAAAAGTAGCATTTAATAAATATTTATATAGTTTGAGTAAACTGGTTAATGTCAGTAATATACGCATCATTTCCCTGACAAGGACACAATTGATTTTACCAGAAGTGAATTTAGAACTTTATTGTGGGTTAATCACATTAAACAATGTAATTTATAACTTCCATAAAAATATATTTTAATTGGTCTGGTGTAATTGTGGATCTGGTTTCTTTATTTCATATGTTTATAAACTACTGCAGTGGGTACATGGTTGCCTGCTAGTTAGTAATCTGTACTTTTTATATGATATGTTTTATTTTTATCAAATTATCATATTTTCCAAATTAAATGTACTCATTTATGGCATCAAAGTGTACAACTGGGATACAATCTGTTTCACTAATGTACATTAACTGCAGTGGGAAACTATTATAAAATGTTTTATGTGTCATAGATCTATATTCTCATTACTGAACATTTTGCATAATATTTTACAAAAACTACCATGCATTCAGTAAAACTGCTATATTTGCCTTACAGAAAAATAATTTATAAGCATAAACAAATATATAGTACACCAGAAGATCATTTTGATTTCAATTAAAATTTATGATAAGTTTACAATTCACATTTATTCATCTTCTGGCAGTGACATAAAGTATCTACCACATACTGAAACATAAAGTTAAAAACCCATTACTCTACTTGGAAGTTTTTTATATATACTAAATACTTCACTTATCCTAACTACTTTACAATACTTTATTTTATCAAATAAAATAAATATGGGTCATATATGGAGTAACTAAGGGTGTTCTCTCTATATCATCATGTCTTGTTGAGGTGTCATTCACAGTACTCACATTGTATCGTTACACTAAACCTCTATGGCATATATAACCTTATCACTTATTAAACTTATATTCAACAATCGGGTTGATAACCATTTAGTAGTGAATCTGATAACTGTGTTGGAATTATTAATGACAACAACATTGTACTCCTCCAGCCCAAGAAACATGGACAAAAAAGTGATTCTGATTGTTATAGGTCCAATTAGATTTTTTACAAAAACTATTTATGAAACTGTAGGCATTAGTCTAAATTTGTTTTTACTCTTTCCAAGAACTGACAAAAAGGCCCTTTTCACATGAAATTTTTTAATATGGCAGTGTGCTACTCATGCCATACAGTTTCAGTACGGTTAACAGATGGACACATTCACTTTAATAGGCAATACAGTCATCCACATCCACAGTACCAAACCGTGAGCAGAAAAAAAAATAGAACATGCTTTATCTTCAGCCATACGTATGCATCGGCTGCTTGGCTCCCTAGGGAGATGGGAGGGGCGAGGAGCGCTCATCCGCCCCCTTCTTCTGCTGGCAGTATTCTACGCCTAGGACCTGGGCATTGCAAACTTTTATCTGAAAGGAGCCTGGGGAAACCATGAGGGGAATTTGCAAAAGGATGTCCTCAGAGAAGATATCACTGGATAAACACTTGAACTGCATAACATGGGATGTTTTCTTGGGGCAGAAATCTTTAACCACCTCTCAAGTGACTTTATCCATTTACTACTGGACAACAAAGCAGCTTTGTTCACTTCCAGAATATTAGTATGAAACACTTTTTTTTCCTGAGTTGGAGAACATGCTTATCTTCAGCCTACGTATGCACGGTCTGCTGGCTCCCTAGGGAGATGGGAGGGCGAGGACCGCTCATGCCGCCCGCCTTCTTCTGCTGGCAGTATCTATCTACACTGCCTAGGACCCTGGCATTGCAAACTTTTCAATCTGAAAGGACCTGGGGAAACCATGAGGGAATTTGAAAAGGATGTCCTCAGAAATATCACTGGATAATAAACTTGACTGGCATAACATGGGATGTTTTTCTTGGGGCAGAACTCTTTACCACCTCCTCGTGACTTTACCCATTTACTACTGGAACACAAGCAGCTTTGTTCACTTCCAGAATATTAGTATGAAACCCTTTTTTTTCCTGAGTTGGAGAACCAATTGCATATCAGAAAATAAAAGCATAAAAATGGGGCATGGGATCGCCCCTCATTTATTTTAAAATACAACAACCTTGGGATGGACTTATCAGAAAAGGGGAGTGACTTGTCATGAACAGTCATGTACTTCTAATTCTACAAAGTTATGGTTTTTAATTTTCCAAACTAATCTAACATATAGGTAAAAAAAGCACATATAATACAAATTTAGGTAGTAATAGGTATCACTGGCCAAATATCCAGTTATAAATACATATTCAGTTGTGCTTTTTGGTGTTGTTTGTTTTTGTTTTTTGGTGTCACAGATGATCTGGTTTACATAATAGTAGAATTGATGTGAAAACAAAAACGAAGGAGCCTGGAATATAATAATGGACAGTACTATTACAGAGGATACAAAAACACTTGTTGACAGTGTGACCAGACTGTAACATCTAGGAACTGGAATGCACAAAAACTGAAGCATGGTGACTTGGGGTTGTCTTAAAGCTAGAGTGCTGAGAACCTTAGCTGAGTTCATAGAACTTTCGTGATAAAGATGGTATGCTCTAATTGAATTCAGACATCAGTCCCAGAGAGTTCTTTTCTTGGATAAATCACCTTCTGTATGTTCATCTAATTGTTAGCCTGCTCTGGGCTTCTTGATGTACTTACTGTGCACAGAATACTTGATACAAAGACAATTTGTTAACAAAGAAAATTGTGTGGGTGTAAATAAAGGCATGGAAATCACATACCGCTGTGCTACAGATTGAACGGGAATATGGCACAAAAATACATAATCATAGAGATGAGCGAACACTAAATGCTCGGGGTACTCGTTTATTCGAGACGAACTTTTCCCGATGCTCGAGTGCTCGTCTCGAATAACGAACCCCATTGAAGTCAATGGGAACTCGAGCATTTTTCAAGGGACCAAGGCTCTGCACGGAAGCTGTGGCCAAACAGTGGGAACCTCAGAAAAGTGAGGAAACACCACGGAAATGGACAGAAACAGCGGGGCAGCATGCATGGATGCCGTCTGAGGCGCCTAATCGCACCATTATGCCAAAATTATGGCACAGCATGGCCATGACAGAGTGACAGAGATGAGCTAGATAGCATCTAAAACATCCAAATTGACCCTGACACTATAGGGGCGGCATCAGAGGCACGGCAGCAGGCTAGAGAGTGTCATGGCGACATACCCTAAATGGACTCAGGCTTCAACCAATGGGTGGCAGAGAGGAACCAAAGGAGGTGAGCAAGAACGCTCAAATAATATCGGTACATGATAAAGTTTCCATTATATTTGTGGATTACACAGCAGGGTGGCGACAAAGTTACATGGAAGCCATGAAAACAACCCAAAATTCTGCCTGACACAGCTCGTTTGATAGGGGACCATGTATGGGGCTGTGAACTAGTAGTAGATTAAAGGTGCTGCAGTTAAACTATGTTAGTTTGGATCTTGGCTTGGCTGGCGCTCGCTGCCAGGCGAGCTTTCGCCAATCCAGCCCCTGTCTATAGGCTACTCCCAAACAGCACTTCTAAGACCTTTTGATAAGATCAGTTTGTAGTAGCGTTCTATAGTTTTAGGATATGGCGGGTGAGGGGATGTAACAGATGCGGCAAGAAGCGCTGAAATAATATCCCTAATGGTAAAAGTTTGCAAGTATATTTTTGTGGATTACCAGCAGGGTGGCGACAAGTTAACAAACTTTATGTGGATGCCCCTGTATAGCTCTTGGGTGGTGTGCTTTTTATCGCCTAGGCTCGCAGTTTCAGCACCCCTGCTGTCGCTTAGCGACGGCACTGCTGCTGTGCCTAGAGCTACCGACTGATGGCGCCATGCCCACGGATGGTGTAGTTCGGAGAGGAGGTGGAGGAGGGGTGGGTAGGAGGAGGAGGCATAGTAGGCCTGAAACACCTGGACCGAGGTAGGCCCCGCAATCCTCGGCGTGGCATATAAGCACCCAGGGTCAAGACTCGGTCCCACCTCCACCAAGTTAACCCAATGTGCCGTCAGCGATTATAGTGGCCCTGCCCGCAGCCACTCGTCCACGTGCCGTGGTCAGGTGGACCTTGTCAGAAACGGCGTTGGTCAGGGCACGGATGATGTTGTCTGACACGTGCTGGTGGCAGGCTGGGACGGCACATCGGGAAAAGTATGGCGGCTGGGACCGAATACCGAGGGGCGGCGCCGCCATGAGGTTGCGAAAGGCCTCGGTCTCTACGAGCCTATAGGGCAGCATCTCAGGCTAAGCAATCGGAGATGTGCACATTAAGGACTTGGGCGTTGGGTGGGTTGCACTATATTTGCGTTTCCGCCCAGCGTCTGGGTATGGGAGCTGAACGCTGGTGGATGCTGTGGAGGATCGTGGAGGCGACAATGGGGTTTTTTTGCCAGGGTCCTGGGCAGGGGGCTGACTAGCAGCTGACACAGGGGAAGGAGCATGGTGTGCACGGCCGGAGGTGAACGGGCTTGTTGCCACTGAGTGGGGTGCTTAGTACTTCATATGCCTGCGCATACTGGTGGTAGTTCAGCTATTAGTTGGTGGAACCCTGTGAGCCTGGTTTGGCAAATGTGCACACCACAGTCCGTCGGTCATCCGGTGTTTCCTTAAAGAACCTCCAACTTCTGAAGACTAGCCCTCGCCGCAAGAGCCCTCACCACGGAGCTCACTAGTTGACAGTGCGCTGATGCACCAGCTCTGGCCCTGCCCTCCTCTGCCCCACCACTGCCTCTTCCACCTGTTCAGTCCGAGGACTCTCCTCCGTCTCAGAAGCACTGTTTTCCCCGGCCTCTCAACCCAGCTTGGGTCTGTCACCTCATCATCCTCCATCCCCAGTCTGCCTCCCCCTCGGACTTCCTGCCCTGACAACAACTTCCCCACGTCTGACCAACCGTGTCTCCTCATCGTCGACCCTCTTTACACACTTCCACTACGTCAAGACGGTCATCATCACCCACAGACTGTGACGTGGAAAACCTGGGCATCGGAAAATTGCTCAGCAGCAACCGGACAAGTGGTTTGTGACTGTTGGAAGGGTCCCGAGAAACAGTTCCTCAGAGTATGCCGGTTCAAATGCCAAATTTTCCTGGGAGGGGGCAGACTGGGGGGGAGGAGGCTGAGGTGCAGGAGCTGAGGAGTGGGGATTCGGTGACATGGGTGGACTCGTGGAAGACTGACTGGTGGTGGACAATTTGCTCGAAGCATTGTCAGCAATCCACGACATCACTGTTTCGCACTGTTTCTTGGCCTCAACAGTGCTCTACCACGAGTCCCAGTAACTTCAGACATGAACCTAGGGAGTGTACTCTGCGGCGTTCCCCTGCTCCCTCATCAGCAGGTGGTGTCTCACCCCGCCCGGGACCACGGCCTCTGACCCCTGGGCAGTAGTTGGACGCCACGTCCCCGCCCTCGTCCTCTACCCCTAGCCCTCGGGTTAAACATTTTTAAAATGAGAGTTATAACTTTTTTTTTTTTTGTTACTTCTTTTTGTTTTTTTTTGTGTTTTTTTGTGTTTTTTTTTTTTTTTTTTTTTTTTTTTTTTTTTTTTTGTGTTTTTAAAACCACACATCCTATCCTATTGCTATGGCTATTTTCTAGCCAAGTATCAAAGGAAGCATACTACTATCCAGATGAGGATGACACTGAGGTTTGCCTAATAGAAATCCAACCCTACTGATTTTGCCACTTCGGCCTTTGCTATGGATATGTGCGCCACTAAGCGGCATGAACACAGCAGCGGTCGCAAGTCTCACTACAAATTGCTCAGAATTGGCAAGTACATGCACTGCAGAAACTACAGCCACCAGCAGATCAACCAGAAATCAAATATATAGAACGCTACTGTAGGCTTCAAGAAGCTGTTTGTATTCTCCTATGGCTATTTTCTAGCCAAGTATCAAAGGAAGCACACTACTATGCCAGATGAGATGAACTGAGTTATTGCCTAATAGAAAATCCAACCCTACTGAATTTTGCCACTTCGGCCTTTGCTATGGATATGTGCGCCACTAGCGCAGAACACAGCGGTCGCAAGTCTCACTACAAATTGCTCAGAATGGCAAGTACATGCGCATGCAGAACCTACAGCCACCAGCTATCAACCAGAAATCAAATATTAGAACGCTACTGTAGCTTCAAGAAGCTGTTTGTATCTCCTATTGCTATTTTCATGCCAGTATCAAGGAACACACTACTATGCAGATGAGATGACACTGAGTTATTGCCTAATAGAAATCCACCCCTACTGAATTTTTGCCACTCGGCCTTTGCTATGATATGTGCGCCACTAAGCGCAGAACACAGCGGTCGCAATCCACTACAA
Organism: Engystomops pustulosus; assembly: GCA_019512145.1. Taxonomy (NCBI): domain Eukaryota; kingdom Metazoa; phylum Chordata; class Amphibia; order Anura; family Leptodactylidae; genus Engystomops; species Engystomops pustulosus. The sequence goes on along the minus strand of CM033642.1, from coordinate 199,594,669 downwards.
ATTGCCAGAATTGGCCGTACATGCACTGCAGAAACTACAGCCACCAGCAGATCAACCAGAAATCAAAATTATAGAACGCTACTGTAGCTTCAAAGCTGTTTGTATTCTCCTATGGCTATTTTCTAGCCAAGTTATCAAAGGAAGCACACTACTATCCAGATGAGATGACACTGAGTTATTGCCTATAGAATCCACCCCTACTGAATTTTGCCACTTCGGCCTTTGCTATGGATATGGCGCCACTAGCGCAGAACCCAGCGGTCGCAAGTCTCACTTACCAAATTGCTCAGAATTGGCAAGTACATGCCACTGCAGAAACTACAGCCACCAGCAGATCAACCAGAAATCATATATAGAACGCTACTGTAGGCTTCAAGAAGCTTTTGTATTCTCCATGGCTATTTTCTAGCCAAGTATCAAGGAAGCACACTACTATGCCAGATGAATGAACACTGAGTTATTTGCCTAATAGAAATCCACCCCTACTGAATTTTGCCACTTCGGCCTTTGCTATGGATATGTGCGCCACTACGCCAGAACACAGCGTCGCAATTCTCACTACAAATTCTCAGAATTGGCATAGCATGCCTGCAGAAACTACCAGCACCAGCAATCAACCAGAAATCAAATATATAGAACGCTACTGTAGGCTTCAAGAAGCTGTTTGTATTCTCCTAGGCTATTTTCTAGCCAAGTATCAAAGAAGCACACTACATGCCAGATGAGATGACACTGAGTTATTGCCTAATAGAAATCCAACCCCTACTGAATTTCCCCCACTTCGGTCTTTGGCTATGGATATGTGTGCCACTAAGAGCTGAAACACAACGGTAGCAAGTCCCCCTGCTAATCCTCACAAAATGGTAAAAGAATGCAAATTAAAATAAAAAAAGTAGAACGTTATTGAGCCCTAAGAAGGGCTGTTGGGTTCTTTGAGAATCACTCCTGCCTACAGGTAAGCTAATAGAACACCCTAACGCTTTCCCTGACCAGCAGCAGCTCTCCTCCCTAGCGGCACCTGAGACAGAATGATCCGAGCAGCGCGGCCAGCGGCTAGTCTATCCCGGGTCACCTGATCTGCCAGCCAACCACTGCTTCGACGTGTAAGGGTACCACGTCATGCTGGGTGGAGTGCAAGTCTCCCTGGCTTGTGATTGGCTCTGTTTTGGCCGCCAAAAAGCAAAACGGCGGGAGCTGCCATTTTTCTCGAGCGGGCGAAGTATTCGTCCGAGCTAACGAGCAGTTTCGAGTACCCTAATGCTCGACCGAGCATCAAGCTCGGACGAGTGTTCGCTCATCTCTAATAATCACTAATTAAGGGAACTGTAATGGCTGACTAATGGAAGAAATGGATATCATGAGGTTAAAAAAGTTCCAGGTTTATTCAAGTTAACCAAGCAAAAGTCAAAATAATTGTTCCCTGGATTCCAAATATAGTATATTAAATGATGATATAACTATGCAACTCTTTAGATGTAACAGAAGCTACAGTCACACCCGGTTCTGGTGACTTTTGAGTTAACACCATGTAAAAAAGAATCTAGTACTATAGTGGAACTAATGTCTTAATGGACTTGGTATATATTTTCTCAGAGCCCACCATGTAAGTAGCCTGAGTTACTAACCTGCCTCGTATCGCACCATCTGAAAATAAATTAATTCTACGTGCATTTTTAAGGTGGGACAAATGTATTTAGAACATAATAATGGGTAGAACCATATACAAACAAAATTAATGGGGGGGGGGGGTCCCGGTTGTAATTCGGGGAACAGTGTATACAAATAATTTGGTGTAGGAGTCCTGTAGTTACTTATTGTCTACCCTGACAAATGATATCCCCTTTTTGTGAGAACACACATCACAGTGAAATTCTAAATGGATGGTACCAATTCTAAATAGGATGTTAAAAGCATTCCCCACAAACAACACAATGGCATTTTACAACATTGATGACAGGTTGCTAATGAACGAGAATTTTTGTCTTACATGTCCCCCTCTTCCCTGCCATTCTGAATTGTTCTACTTAAGACTATTCAATGATCTATCATTTATCATTTAAGTGCGGAAAATCGAGCTCAGGACAATGTCCATAGTGGATATTAATAGGACATCTAAAAAAAACCCTCAAAACACCAACTCTAATGACAAGCCGTCAGTTTCTGGTAATGGAACTTTTTTAAAGATTGATATGTGCCAACTACTTAATCTTACGCCTGTGTTTCCCTTGAATTTTTGCATTCATTGTTAATATTACCCTGGAAGTGTGGGGACGTAATAGTCAAATTAATTCCTCATTTGCAGGAGCAGATGTCCTCTCACCCCAGACATGATCTTTTTGCTAGGATGTGGGAGATACCCACTCTGCTACCGTTTCCATGTCAGGCATTGATTGTGAATGCAAATCTTTTCCTCATATAGTTGAAGATCAATTGATCATCTTGACCTTCACATTGTTGACTAGAATACAATATTTTGTCATATTTGAAGTTAAAGCTTAAGTCGTTAGCCTAGATATATTTCAGGCATAAGTAAAACTTTTTAACAAAATGACATAAACAATAGTGCACATTTTAATACACTTTTTTAAATAATCAACTAAAAATTTTTGTGTTCCTTTTTTTCCTTATTTGAGCAGTTTTTGTGCAGATCACGCTTTTCGTTCTGTACTCTACTGCAGTGTACATATAAGGAACTTCATAACTGTCTATGACTTAATCTTAAAACACGTAAGTCTGAGATCGCCCTACTGAGCTGAGATCACAAGTGATAATGCTCCAGTAATGGGAAGAGTTCATTTTAAAAAGCATCCTTTCCTTACCTCTATGATGTTGTACAAGACTTCTGATAACTGAGCACAAAATAATCACACTAATACACTTTTCAGAATAATCCTTTTCCCCTGTTATCTATTGATGTGGTATTGTACACCTTGAGTGATGCATAAAAGAGGATAAACTTCTGATACCCTGCTCACTACACGAGTATGAAGGGCTAGAAAAGGCAAAAAAGCTGTTGCTCTAAACGTAGATTACAATAAAGTTTATTATTAGTCATGTGCTTATAAAGATGCAAAAATAGATTCCAAGTTTAAGACATATTTTCTTTGTGAAAAATATGCCAAAGCAATTTGTTAATGAATGACGTTTTTGGCCCCCAAACAGGCCTTTGTCAAACCTATAATATAAAACCAAAATAAAAAGAATAAGTGACCGCTCCAGGAAATAACATAACTAGTAGAGTAGTGGTAAGAAATGAGGTCGCATCATGGCGTAACTAGAACCTGATGGTCCAGTTGCAAGTCTGTGCCAGGCCCCCGACTATAATGTCTGGTTTATAGTATAGTCCTTCTCATATGTGAATGTACACCACTAAGGGCCCTTAACCTCTTGGGCCCAGGTGTCATCGCAACCTCTGCACCCCCCTAAGTTACAACCCTGGTACAATAATATCTCATACCATATCTTCCTGAATACAGAATTTCATTCTGGGGGGTATCCTGATCCGCAGCACCCAATTATTTGACATTTAGATTTCCAGTTAAGTTATTGGCCTTTAATACTGTCCAACTTTCCATCAGCACCATCTTTTCATCATTTCATGCATCATGATTTTGTATTAATGTGTTTATGAGAGTAAAGTAAAATTTGTTCCAAACAGTCCTAATTACTTATGTATATACTCAGAATATATATGCAGTGTGTTAAACCACTTTAAACTTTATTAATTCATCTGGTGATACCCTTATAACAAAAAGAGTTATAAGGCTTTGTAAGAGTTCCAAATCAGCATCCCCAAATTACCATAAAGAATAAAGGTAGGCTTTCTAGAATAAACATATTTTGAAAAATCATCAATTGTAATAGGAAAGGTGGTGCAAGCTTTAACTGAATCTGAACTCATCGGCTGTATACAGAACTTATCACAAAAGACATTGGAAAAAAATCAACAAGATCTTGCAGCTGTTGTTGTTAACTAAATAACTTGCAATATTTTATTTTATAATAAGAAGATTATTTTGCCTAATGTAACATCATTTACATTCCTTTTCAACATTGCCAGGGAGTGAAAATAGATAGGTTTGTTGAGCATGTAGGTCCCCCCCCTGTGCTATGCTGTTGACCGTAGTACTACTTGCCCTTCTTCTATGGCAGTGTTTCATTATCTCTCTCTACCTGACTCTATTTTTCCAATGACTGCGGCTGCAGTGCTTCAGTTGCCCCTCATCCTGACATCATGCTCCCTTTCCCTCAGCCTATGTATATGCAAGCAGCAGCCTGTGTGCGTAAAACTGCTTCATTGTGCATGCATATCACAGTAGTATTTCTCTAAAATGGAGAATGGAAGAGCCAGAGACAAACACTTGCATCCCGCTTTGTTCATAGAACTAGTTTCCTAAGCAGCATTACATGATCTTGCATTGGTGTGCATGCTCCCACCAATCATTCACATGTATCCGGTAAGAAGAACCAGCTCACATCCAGGGCTCTTATCCACCAAAAAATGCAATAAAAACATTTGCAACGCAGAGTATCACAACAATTCAGAACACAGAGCAAGTCAAACTATACAGAAGTCAAGCAAGCAAGCAAGGATTTCAAACCACTGGCCAGGTAACTAGTGAAGCTGCATTTTGCAGGCCAGAACCCCACCGTCCTGAACCTGATGGAGCTGACAACTTCCTTGTTGAACTAACCCCTCATGTGCAGATATAGCGCCACATGGAGACCACAACTCCCAGCAGTCCAGAACAACAAACCCTAAACAGTGCGAGGTCTTACCCAGCCGCTACCAGACATTGCTGGTAGCGGACCGAGAGGTGGGGTTTTGCGCAGAGACGCGCAGGAGGTCAATGAGAATGCTGCTAGCACACCAAATACATTGAAGGAAGGAACGCAGAAATTAAGGAACATACATGTGGTGCAGTTTGCTAATGTTAGGAGGTTAAAGTACCTTAGATGATGTCACCCTGGTCACATGACATGAACTGCTGAATATACCTGAGATGATGTCACCCTGGTCACATGACATGAACTGCTGAATAGTAGGGAGTTGAGGTGAGGGGCCGGCTGAGCAGGACACACACCCTCTGAGAACATGCTTTATCTTCAGCCATACGTATGCATCGGCTGCTTGGCTCCCTAGGGAGATGGGAGGGGCGAGGAGCGCTCATCCGCCCCCTTCTTCTGCTGGCAGTATTCTACGCCTAGGACCTGGGCATTGCAAACTTTTATCTGAAAGGAGCCTGGGGAAACCATGAGGGGAATTTGCAAAAGGATGTCCTCAGAGAAGATATCACTGGATAAACACTTGAACTGCATAACATGGGATGTTTTCTTGGGGCAGAAATCTTTAACCACCTCTCAAGTGACTTTATCCATTTACTACTGGACAACAAAGCAGCTTTGTTCACTTCCAGAATATTAGTATGAAACACTTTTTTTTCCTGAGTTGGAGAACATGCTTTATCTTCAGCCATACGTATGCATCGGCTGCTTGGCTCCCTAGGGAGATGGGAGGGGCGAGGAGCGCTCATCCGCCCCCTTCTTCTGCTGGCAGTATTCTACGCCTAGGACCTGGGCATTGCAAACTTTTATCTGAAAGGAGCCTGGGGAAACCATGAGGGGAATTTGCAAAAGGATGTCCTCAGAGAAGATATCACTGGATAAACACTTGAACTGCATAACATGGGATGTTTTCTTGGGGCAGAAATCTTTAACCACCTCTCAAGTGACTTTAACCATTTACTACTGGACAACAAAGCAGCTTTGTTCACTTCCAGAATATTAGTATGAAACACTTTTTTTTCCTGAGTTGGAGAACGAGAATCACTCCTGCCTAACAGTAAGCTAATAGAACACCCTAACGCTTTCCCTGACCAGCAGCAGCTCTCTCCCTAGCGGCATCCAGAGACAGAATGATCCGAGCAGCGCGGCCAGCGGCTAGTCTATCCCAGGGTCACCTGATCTGGCCAGCCAACCACTGCTATCGACGTGTAAGGGTACCACGTCATGCTGGGTGGAGTGCAGAGTCTCCTGGCTTGTGATTGGCTCTGTTTCTGGCCGCCAAAAAGCAAAACGGCGGGAGCTGCCATTTTCTCGAGCGGGCGAAGTATTCGTCCGAGTAACGAGCAGTTTCGAGTACCCTAATGCTCGACCGAGCATCAAGCTCGGACGAGCATGTTCGCTCATCTCTAATAATCACCTATTGTCATCTTCATCCCAATCCTTGTACTAGTCTTCTTTCCAGAATATTAGTATGAAACACTTTTTTTTCCTGAGTTGGAGAACCAATTCAATATCAGAAAATAAAAGCAATAAAATGGGCAATGGATTGCCCCTCATTTATTTTAAAATACAACAACCTTGGGATGGAGCTTATCAGTAAAGGGGAGTGACTTGTCATGAACTAGTCATGTACTTCTAATTCTACAAAGTTATGGTTTATTTAATTTTCCAAAACTAATCTAACATATAGGTAAAAAAAAGCCACATATAATACAAATTATAGGAGTAATAGGTTATCACTGCAAATATACAGTTATAAATACATATTTCAGTTGTCTTTTGGTTTGTTTGTTTTTTTGTTTTGGTGTCACACGATGATCTGGTTTAACATACGGTAGTAGCAATAGGATGTGAAAACAAACAACTGAAGGAGCATTGGATAAATAATGCGACAGGTACTTTGACAGATAAAAAAGTGATGAAGTATAAACCCTGTACAGTTCATGGGCTGACAAAATGAACTGTCTAGTTCTTAAACTAGAGCTGAGATAATTTAGCTGTACTCTTTTGGATAAAGATAGTTTGTCTTGAATTCAGACATCAGATCCCAGAGAGGTTCTTGCTTCTTGGATAAATCACACTTCTGTATGTTCATCTAAATGTGTTAGCCATGCTCTGGGCTTCTTGATGTACTTACTGTGAGCACAGAATACTTGATATCAAAGCAATTTGTTAACAAAAGAAAATTGTGTGGGTGTAAATAAAGGCATGGAAAATCACATACCGCTGTGCTACAGATTGAACGGGAATATGGCACAAAAAATACATAATCAACTAATTAAAGGGAACTGTAATGGCTGACTAATGGAAGAAATGGATATCATGAAGGTTAAAAAAGTTTCAGGTATTATTCAAGTTTAACCAAGAAAAAGTCAAAAATAATGTTCCCTGGATTCCAAATAATATGTATATTAAATGATGATATAACTATGCAACTCTTAGATGTAACAGAAGCTACAGTCACACCCAGGTTCTGGTGACTTTTGAGTTAACACCATGTAAAAAAGAGATACTAGTACTATAAGTGGAACTTAATGCTTAATGGACTTGGTATATATTTTCTTCAGAGCCCACCATGTTAAGTAGCCTGAGTTACTAACCTGCCTGTATCGCCACCATCTGAAAATAAATTAATTCTACGTGCATTTTTAAGGTGGGACAAATGTATTTAGAACATTAATAATGGGTAGAACCATATACAACAAAATTAATGGGGGGGGGGGTCCGGTTGTAATTCGGGGGAACAGTGTATACAAATAATTTGGTGGTGGGATCCTGTATGTTACTTATTGTCTACCCTGACTAAATGATATCCCTTTTTAGAGGAACACACATCACAGTGAAATTCTAAATGGATGTGTACAAATTCTAAATAGGAGTGTAAAAGATTCCCCACAAACAAACACAATGGCAGTTTACAAGCATTGATTGACAGGTTGGCTAATGAAACGAGAATTTTTCTTACATGTGCCCCTCTTCCCCTGCCAATTCTGAATTGTCTACTTAAGACTATTCAATGATCTATCATTTATCATTTAAGTGCTGGAAAATCAGAGCTCAGGACAATGTCCATAGTGGATATTAAATAGGAGCAATCTAAAACCTCAATCTAATGACAAGCCTCATTTTCTGGGAATGGAACTTTTTTAAAGATTGATATGTGACCAACCTACTTATATCTTAAAGCCTGTGTTTCCCTTCGAATTTTTGCATTCATTGTTAAATATTACCCTGGAAGTGTGGGGAAGTAATATGTCAAATTAATTCCTCATTGCAGGAAGCAGATGTCCTCTCACCCCAGAATGGATCTTTTTGCTAGGATGTGGGAGATACACACTCTGCTACCTTTCCATGGCAGGCATTGATTGGTGAATGAAAAGTCTTTCCTCATAAGTGATATCAATTGATCATCTTGAACCTTCACATTGTTGACTAGAATCACAATATTTTGTAATATTTGAAGTTTACAGCTTAAGTCGTAGCTCTAGATTATATTTCAGGCATAAGTAAACTTTTAACAAAATGACATAAAACAATAGTGCAACATTTTAATACACTTTATTTAATAAATATATTTGTGTGTCCTTTTTTCCTTATTTGAGCAGTTTGTGCAGATCAGCTTTCTGTTCTGTACTCTACTGGCAGTGTACAGATAAAGGAACTTCATAAACTGTCTAATGACTTAACTCTTTACAAACAGTAAGTCTAATCGCCTTACTGAGCTGAATCATCAAGTGATATATGCTCCAGGTATGGGAAGAGTTCATTTTAAGCATCCTTTCCTTAACTCTATGATGTGTACAAGACTTCTGATACACTGAGCACAAAATAATCACACTAATTACACTTTTCAGAATATCCTTTTCCCCTGTTACATCTATTTGATGTGGTATTGTACACCTTGAGTGATGCATAAAATAGGATAAACTTCTGATACACTGCTCACTACAAGAGTATGAAGGAGTAGAAAAAGGCAAAAAAGCTGTTGCTCTATAAAGTAGATTACAAAGTTTATTATTATCATGTGCATTATTAAAGATTGCAAAAAATAGATTCCAAGGTTTAGACATATTTTATTTGTGAAAAATATGCCAAAGCAATTTGTCTAATGAATGACGTTTTGGCCCCCAACAGGCCTTTGTCAAACACTATAATATAAAACAAAATAAAAAGAATAAGTGACGCTCCAGGAAATAACATAACATATAGAGTAAGTGGTAAGAAATGATGGGTAGCAATCAGTGGCGTAACTAGAAGCTGATGGGTCCCAGTGCAAAGTCTGTGCCAGGCCCCCGACTATAATGTATGGTTTATAGTAATAGTCTTCTCATATGGGAAAGTGACACCATAAGGGCTCCCTTAACCTCTTGGGCCCAGGTGCAATCGCAACCTCTGCACCCCCTAAAGTTACACCCCTGGTAGCAATAATATCTCTACAATACTTCCTGAATACAGAATTTCTTCTGGGGGGTATCCTGATCCGCAAGCACCCAATATTTGACATTTAGATTTCAAGGTTTAGTTACTCTTTAATACTTTCCACACTTTCCATCAAGCCCATCTTTCATCATTTATGCATCATGATGTTATTATGTGTTATGAGAGTATAAGTAAAATTTGTTCCAAACAGTCTAATTACTTATGTATATACATCAAGAATAGATATGCAGTGTGTTTAACCACTTTAAACTTTATTAAATTCATCTGGTGATACCCTTATAACAAAAAGAGTTATAAAGGCTTTGTAAGAGTTCCAAATCAGCATCCCCAAATTACCATAAAGAAAAAGGTAGGCTTTCTAGAATAACAATATTTTAAAAATCATCAATTGTATAGGAAAGGTGGTGCAAGCTTTAACTTGAATCTGAACTCTCGCTGTAATACAGAATCTTATCACAAAAGACATTGGAAAATCAACGAAGATCTTGCAGCTGTTGTTTTAACTAAATAATTGCAATATTTTATTTTATAATAAGAAAGATATTTTGCCTAATGTAACAATCAATGTTACAATTTCCTTTTCAACATTGCCAGGGAGGTGAAAATAGATAGGTTTGTTGAGCATATTAGGTCCTGTGCTATGCTGTTGATCCGTAGTACTATACTGCTCCTTCTTCTATGGCAGTGTTTCATTATCTCTCTACCTGACTCTATTTCCAATGACTGCGGCTGCATGCTTCAGTGCCCCTCATCCTGACATCATGCTCCCTTTCCTCAGCCTATGTAATGCAAAGCAGCAGGCTGTGTGCGCTAAAACTGCTTCATTGTGCATGCATATCACAGTAGTATTCTCTAAAATGGAGAAATGGAAGAGCCAGAACAAACACTTGCATGCCCGCTGTTCATAAGAACTAAGTTTCCTAAGCAGCACTACATGCATCTTGCATTGGTGTGCATGCTCCACCAATGCATTCACATGTATCCGGTAGAAGAAAGCAGCAGCACTCCAGGGCTCTTTATCCACAAAAAAATGCAACATTTGCAACGCAGAGATCACAACAATTCAGAACACAGAGCAAGTCAAACCTATAGCAAGAAGCAAGCAAGCAAGCAAGGATTTCAAACACTGGCACAGGTAACTAGTGAAGCTGCAATTTATGCAGCCAGAACCCCACCTCCTGAACCTGATTGGAGCTGGACAACTTCTTGGAACTAACCCCTCATGGTGCAGAATAAGCAAGCACAATCGGAGACCACAACTCCCAGCAGTCCAGAACACAAACCCTAAACAGTGCGAGGTCTTACCAGCCGCTACCAGACATTGCTGGTAGCGGACGAGAGGTGGGGTTTGCGCAGAGACGCGCAGGAGGTCAGAGAATGCTGCTAGCACCACCAGAATCATTGAAGGAAGGACCAGAAGTTAGAGCATTCTCCCCTGCGAACTTTATACCTCCTTTAATGTAATGTCCACAGTAGAGTCCCTGTTTAATGTAATGTCCCGTGCAGAGCCCCACTTTAATGCAACATTCTCCACAGAGCCTCCCCCTTTAATGTAATGTTCTCTGCAGAGCCCCCTTTAGTGTAACGTCTCCAGCAAAGTCCCCCTGTAATGTAATGTCCCCTGCAGAGTCCCCCCCCCCCTTTAAACTAATGTCCATAGCAGGGCCCTTACCTTTGACTTTTTCTCACCTTCTCCCCATGGCTCCGTCTTCTTCCCGACTCACGAGCGCACAACTATGATGTCACCTGGCCGTGACACTGTTTGACATCATAATAAGTGTGCCAAGGCTGGAAAGAAGACGGAGCCGTGTGGAGAAGTAGCCGGAGGTGAGGATATCATGTTTTTCTTTCCAACATATAAATCCACTGGTTGAGGCTTGGGTGTTCTTGGGTCGCGGCCAGACAGATTTTACGGGGGGCAAAAGTGCCCCACGATGCCTTGCCCTGCATCAAGCAGCAACGCTACCAAACGAGGCAACTTGCTCAAGTCGCCTCATGGGTGGTGCACCCCTGATTGTGAGGCAGGGAGTTCTGAGTTCTCTGTCCTTGTGACTTACAACCATTTTACATCTCACTGTAAAGTTGATTTTCTGGATTGTGACACCATGCTGAGCTATAAAAGAAATATCAAGTGAAAAGTGTTAAAGGGAACCTGTCATCAGGAGCCCTTTTTCTGGCCCCCTTATATTCCCATAGGGAATAGTGTGCAAATTGCCAAAGTGTTTTAATAATAAAACTGTCTTTTTCTATGAAAAGAAAAGTTAAATGAAAGTTTACCTTTCTCTTTACAGAGCAGTGTTCTGTGTTCCATGGGAGTGGTCAGTGAGAAGTGGTTTCCCCCCACCTTCTCGAAACCATTCCGCCATGCGTCTATTTCAAATAGAGGGGGATATGGGCGGTTTTTAAATTTAAAATAGGCTCATAATGGAACTGTTTCCCAAGGATGGGAGGTTGGGACTCCTCACTGGCCACTCCAATGGGACACAAGTGCTTTGCAGAGAAAAATATAACTTTCATGTAACTTTTCTACATATCAGAAAGGCCAGTTTTATTATAAAATACAGCAATAACAGCTATGTGCTGCACACCTCTCTCATGTAGCTACAAACAGTCAAGGGTTGATCCAGTAAACCCAAATTGTAAAACATAGAAAATAAGTTCTGACCGGAGCACCCGATTCCCTTGCTTCCGTGTGTCTTTCTCTTCCAATATGTCACTCACAAAATAGAGCAGTTCACACTCCTCCAGAACAAATTCCTGAATCCTCCGATAAGAATATACCGCTATTCAGACCAACACTCCTGCGTTTTTCTTGCGACCTCCTCCGTATGCAACATATGTTGCAGTAGATCGCTGGAAGAAATTCACCCGCAGATAGCTTAGTACAGTTTAACACTCAGGATTTATTTAGGTTAAAAACATACTCACAAAAGAGCGATAAAAATGCGCATATAAAACTCCAATATGTGACGCCAGCAGCACTTTCTCGCCCGACCCTGGGTTTCGCCCGGTTTGGCTTCTTCTGGGGCATTGCTAGCGTCCAGTCCCAATTACTCTTTAACCCCTTAACGCTGAAGCCACTTTTCACCTTCCTGACACGGCCCATTTTTTAAAATCTGACATGTGTCTATTTAAGTGGTTATAACTTTGGAACGCTTTAACATATCCAGTTGATTTTGAGATTGTTTTTTCGGGACACATTGTACTTCATGTTGGTTGAGAAATTGAATCAATATGTTTAGTATTTATTTATGAAATAAATGGAAATTTGGCAAAAATTTTGAAAAAAACAATGTTTTCCAAATTCAAAATTTTCTACTTTTTGGAAAGTTGGTCATATCACTAAAATAACTTGATAACTAACATTTTCCATATGTCTGCTTTAACTTGGCAACATTTTTCAAACATCTTTTCCTTTTTTTAGGATGCTAGGAGGCTTATAACTTTAGGTGCAATTTTTCAGATTTTCACGAAAATCATCAAAACCTACTTTTGGAGGGTCAGTTTAGTTAGAAGTGACTTTATAAGGCCTACATGATAGAAAACCCCCACAAATGACACCATTTTAGAAACTACACCCCTCAAAATATTCAAAACAACCTTTGGGAATTTTGTTAACCCTATGAGCGTTTCATGAGGGTGAAAGATAAATGAAAGTGAAATTACAGGAATGTAATTTTATCTTACTATAGATTCATTGAACACTAAAATTTGCACCTTCACAATGGGTTAAAAAGGAAAATGCATTTTACAATGTTGAGGGCAATTCCTCCTGAGTATGCCAATACCCATTTTGTCACTGTACCCTGCTGTACGGGCACATGGGGGCACTTGGAATGGAAAGAGCGTTGTTTCGTTTTTGCAGGGCAAATATGGCTGAAAAAGTTTTCATGTGTCAGGATGCATTTGGAGAGCCATAGTGGTACCAAAACAGAGGAAAGCCCCAACAAGAGACACCATTCTGGAAAGTACACCCCTTGGAGAGTTTAGCAACGTGTAATTTGTGTATTTGCCCCAACAGGTGTTTGATTCAATTAGGCCCCAAAAGGGAAAAAAGGTGAAAATGTTCTCAAAAAAGTCACTTTTACCCCAAATCTTTGTAAGCCACAAGGGATAAAAGATGAAACAACCCCATAAATGTGTAAAAGTATTTCTCCTAAGCACAGAACTGCACCACTTTTGCATATAAAGTGTTGTATGGGTACACAGTAGGGCTCAGAAGGGAAAGAGGGGCTTTGGCCTTTTAGAAGCCAGATTTGACAATCATCCTTTACAAGTGTCAGGATGCATTTGGAGAGCCCTAGTGGTACCAAAACAGAGGGGAACCCCAACAAGTGTCACCATTTTGGAAAGTGCACCCTTTGGAGAATTTAGCAAGGTGTAATATGTGTATTTTCCCCTACAGGTGTTTGCTTCAATTAGGTCCCTAAAAGGAAAAATATGAACATTTTCCCAAAAAAGTAACTTTCACGGCTCATTTTTGTATCCCATAAGGCATTAAAGATGAAACAACCCCAAAAAATGTGTACTAGCATTTCTCCCGAGTATAAAATTGCCCCACACATGCAAATAAAATGTTGTATGGGTACGCAGTGAAGCTCAGAAGGGAAAGAGGGGCGTTGGCCTTTTAGAAGCCAAATTTGACAGACATCCTTTACATGTGTCAGGATGCATTTAGAGAGCCGTAGTGGTACCAAAACAGAGCGGAACCCCAACAAGTGTCACCATTTTGGAAAGCACACCCCTTAGAGAATTTAGCAAGGTGTAATATGAGTATTTGTCCATAAAGGTGTTTGATTTAATTAGGGCTTAAATAGAACAAAGGTGAACATTTTCTTATAAAGGTCATTGTACCCCTAATTTTTTATAGCCACAAGGGATAAAAAAAATGTAATAACCCCCCAAAATGTGTAAAGCTATTTCTCTCGAGTGTAGAAGTACCCCACATGTGTATATAAAATGTTTTATGGGCGCACAGTAAAAGGAAAGGGGGAGGTTTGCCTTTTAGAAGCCAAATTTGAAAGAAATGTTTGACATGCATTTGGAGAACCCTAGTGGTATAAAACAGATAAGAATCCGAAAAGTGACCCTAATTTTTGAATGCACACCCCTTAGAGAGTTTTGCAATGTGTATCTGCTGGTGGCTGTCCTTGCTGCAGTGCATCTACTAGCCAATTGTTAGGAATTTGGAGTGAGACTTGCGACCGCTGTGTTTAGCGCTTAGTGACGCACATGAGACCTCTGTTAAGTGGTACTACCAGCATGGAGCGGTCCATATATTTAGCGGGTCTGATGGGCAGTACAGCAGGAGATTGTCTTCTTCACTTTCTACATGGCGGCTCTGGAACTAAAAATCCTACTTTTTCATGTTTTAAGGCTTCCAAAATTTGGTAGACAATATACTGCACTGGTGTTTTAAGGGTTAAAAACATCCAAGGCTCTTTTCCATTCCTCTTCAAAATAATCATGTTGTATAAGGAACATAAATTGAAAAGCATATAAAATTTTCAATCTGAAAAAACAACAAATTATGAAAGCATGCAAACTACTGTGGGGATGGGGGATGCTATAGGAAAAATTGTTCTGCTTTATCCACTAAACTTTCATCAATATAAATTTACAGTTTAATCAACGAATGCAGCTCCACGGAGCAAATCAATGCAAACTTATTGGGCTGAAAACGAGATACCCAGTGGATTTAATAGGGCCGTCCTGTGGTTATTAAACACAGGCTTGGATTAGAAAAGGCCAAATGACATTTTGTTATTAGATGGAATCGTTCTTATTCACAGCGCTCCACCTACAGAACATTACAGACATTGAATGCCAAGTAAGCTGTGTATGCAAAAGGCTAAACATTTGGCCGCCAGAGGTAATAATGTTTATGTGCATTATTTGCTCTTAGGTAACTCATAATGTCTTAACAGGTTCAGGTTACTGTGTTGATGAGCATTAATAGCTGACTTTAGCAGAGTGTGTGAATAACAGAAAATATTCATAGCCGGAGGAGCTAGGGATATAATTTCATGCATGTCATTAGACTACCTCCTTTTTCTGTCAATAAAAAAGTCACATTTATAACTATTAATCCCTGTACTGGCTCACATATATGCATATATTCTATGACTGAGAAGTCTTTTTTACACAACCTGTGAAGCTATGCTCGACTCTTGGCCATGGGCAAGCGTCTGGCATAGCTTCATAGGTTATGTAAAAGAGACAGAATAGGTTACTAATATTGATGCAAAATTAAACAAATGTCTATTTTTCAACTGAAGTATTATACTGTGTAATATGTGGCCTTAAAGGGGTTTTCCAATGAAAGAAAACTCTCAAATGTCAATCTTCTAGTGATGTTTACACAATAAAGATAATTTTTAACCCCTTACTTACAATTTTTCTCAGTTTTATTGCTTTTTATCTCCTATCACTCATGATTAGTGTTAAATTCCAGGGTGTGGGTGGGGACTCACTAAGCAGACACTTCATAATCTCTGTACTGCTATGAGATGCTGTGCGTTGACAATGTGCTTAGATTATTATTGAGTCCAGGTTTATATATACTTTCATTTAGCTTCTGAACATTCACTAGTGTCTGAAACATAGACAGAGAGACGAGACAGATCAGAGATGCTGATATCCATGAGATGCATATTACATATGGCATTCTCAGCTCTGCTATAACAGCAATAACATAAACAATTAGCTTTGCTATATGCCTCCCTTTAGCTCCCCTAGATAAAGACCTTATCTGTTTGTTGTTTGTAGCTGGCAGAAAGTCTCTGTGTGAACTTGTCTTGGAATCCAAGGGTGGATTCAAAAATCTTGTCCTCATGGGGATACCCCTTTAAGGGAACCTGTCATCAGCAATTGACCTTATAAACAATTTGGCCAAAAAATGGGCATGGCCTCGGGAAAAGTGTCTGTGTACCAAAATGTTCATTCAGTGCACCAAAAAATTCAGCCAGAAACTAGACCAACTAAAAGTTGAACTACTGGTTCAACAGATAGAAAATGACTGTGTAATCTAACTCTGAAAATTGGAAGAAAAGAAGTGTGCTATAATAGACCGAAAATGAGGTACAAAATAATCTTTATTAATTCATAAATTGACAACTACACAAGGGTTAAAATCAATTAAAAGTACATAAGTACACAAAAAACACACTGGATGGACGAAGCACAGTGGCTCCAATTCACCCACCACCCCTAACAATAGGTATAAAGGCGTATACAAGGTGCAAGAGAGAAATTCCTATTCTGTATCAATATTGTTGACCACAAAAACACAATACAAATAAATACACATATACGCAATAAATAAATGCCTGTCTGCCAAAAAAAACCCACAGCTGTCAATGTAACGAGGCAAAAATGGAAACAACAGTTAAAGTGCAAGTGCAAAAAAAGTGCTGATTGTCAACTACACCTCTAAGACAAGCTGGGCTGGGCTCCAATCCGGCCCAACACCCGGGAGAAACAGTGGTCAAACAAAGGTGACAATGCCCATACTAACACCTAGAAGTTGATAGGGGTGGGAGGTTCCCCACGCGTATCGTCGCTATCCGCGACTTCCTCAGGGGTCTGTAACCTCTAAGAGTGAGAGCTCACCTTATATGCACTGTAGAGACATTCCAGGAATGTGTGTTCTGGTGTGTCCGCGACCGGAAGTAGTGTGCCGGTAAACCGGAAGTGCTCACAACCGGAAGTAGTGTGCCGGTAAACCGGAAGTGTACGCACTCAGTGTCACATCTTAATAGCTAGTGGCGCATGCGAATCCTCGGCCGAGGTATTGAGTATAGCATAGCTAGGTTGACTGGTTGCTAGGTGATACCGATGCTACAAAAAGGCGTGACACATATCGGAATGTCTACAATCATGCATGTATAAAGGCGTAGGATATAACATACATCATTATAGCTTAATCGTACACATTATCAAGGTGAGCTAATGACTTACATTCTACCATAAACATTCTATGTATGTAGTTGTAACCAACAAGGTTCAGGTAATAATACACAAGTGTGTTATACAACAAAATTCTATACAATAAAAAAGGTATTAACACAAATTTTACCCAGGAAAAAAAAAATAAATAAATAAAAATTATTTTTTCTGTGGAGCAATTGAGACAGAGTCCAATACCTAAATGGAAAAAAGATTCATGCACAGAAAAGGCCTGCACAGGTAATGTTTATCAGACGACCACGAATTAACAAGGATGTTCTTCCGCATGGGGTGTTCCACTCAGGGTTGAGAGAGGCTCCAGAGTGTGGTCAAGTCTGGTATAGTATAAACCCTTAATATCGGAGAATATTGGCAGTGAGCTGTTTAAGAATTAAAAAAATGCTGTAAACAAAGTAAACATGAACACATTTTGTGCTTTTGTGCTGTTTAAATATGCCCAATATCCAGAACCACGGCTAACCAAAGTGTATATGTGCAGTTCAGGCACATACCAATGTGCATGAAAGTGAAAAGTGCTCAGTATAAGAGGAATTTTAAAAAAAAATGAATCACATGGAGATGAGGTGCAATTAGCCAAGTCGGTGCAAAAAGACGATATATAGTGAAACTAGGATAGGGGGTCATAAGGACCCAAGGACTAAAAGAGACCCTCTAGTGGTCAATGCTGTGATGAAAGTGACAAAGAGAAAAGAACCCCACATGCAAAGTGGATGAAATAAGTGGTGGACATGAAAAGCCGCCTAAAAACTCGGAAGTTCATATACGGTATAAGAGGCAGTAGTAAAGAAGGATGTGCCATAAGGTAGTCTAAGGCTAGAAAATAGGCAGGGGCTAGTCTATCCCAGGGTCACCTGATCTGGCCAGCCAACCACTGCTATCCACGTGTAAGGGTACCACGTCATGCTGGGTGGAGTGCAGAGTCTTATGGCTTGTGATTGGCTCTGTTTCTGGCCGCCAAAAGTCACAACGGCGGGAGATGCCATTTTCTCGAGCGGGCGAAGTATTCGTCCGAGCAACGAGCAGTTTCGTGTACGCTAATGCTCGAACGAGCATCAAGCTCGGACGAGTATGTTCGCTCATCTCTAATGGGAACATAGCTGGCAGCAGTTAATATAGTTCTATTTAGTCTGAGATGTTAATTGGACCCGCAGTTCATTGTTTCCCAGAAAAAGTGTGGTTACTCTGCCCTGTATGCCACTTTTGGCATGAAAGGGCGGAGAGCGCGGAAGGCAGGGGCCGGGTGGGGACTTGTAAATGACATGGACCTATTTAATTACTGTAATTGCCCAAAAACTGGCAGAGACTATTGCTGTAATCTCCAAGTCAGACCTAGCCTACATAAGGTGGCTGGGAGGGGGCTGCGTAAAAAAATAAAGATGTACTTACCTTCTGGGGCCCTCCTGGTGTCCTGTGCTGCTGTTGCTCTGGCCCGCCCACCATGTGAACAAACATGGCCGCGGGAGCAGTGCTGGACTCAGCTTTCGGCCGGCCATGGCCAGCCACGCCCACCTGTCCCTATTCACTGCATTGTATATGCGGGACAGATGGAAGCTGAATCCAGCACTAATGCCACGGCCATGTTTGTTTACATGACGCGTGTACCGTAGAAACAGCAGCGCAGGACACCCGGAGGTTGCCGGAAGATAAATACATCTTTATTTTTTTAAGCAGCCCTGGCCACCTTATGTTTTTCTAATTAGTCTCGGACAACCCCTTTAAGTGAAAAGCAATCCAAAAGTAAATGCATGTAATGTTTCGCTCCTAACCAAGACCTTCATCAGACACTGAACGCAAACAAAAAAATTTAATAAATATTTGGAAAAAAATAAACCATCTGGCGAAGATGAGTGGCTCCTATCCTTATAGCAACAGGGAGCAAACCATCTAGACATAACATTCTGGCATCAATAGCACAGTAAAGTACTGTAAAGGCTCTACAAATGTTACACCAACCAAAAGTAATTCAGAAACTGTAAATCCAAGAAGAAAACTTAATATGATATCAAAAACTTCTATTCAAATTGAGGATCAACAAATCTCAATTAACTGCTGACTTTCCCTGTGTGGTGGCACAGAGCAATTCCATACAATTTCTTTGCTGATTAGAAATTAAGTGTTAACGAGCAGTTGGACAGGTGTACCTACTGAAGTGGCCGGTGAGTATATGTATAACAAAAAAAATAAAAAGACAGCAGCTCAATCTTTAAGTGCTATCCTGCACTCTCACCAAAAGTCCAATAATCAAAAGAACAAAACGGCAGCACTCCATTCAAGTGAAAAAAAACAGTGTTTTATTCCATCCTATGCAACGTTTCAGCTGTATCCCAGCCTTTGTCAAGCATTGTGTGACGTGTTACAAACAGGCATATATGGGCACATCATAGTGACATCATCAAGTGCAAAATTAGCATATCAGTGGAGAATATAAATAATCACTGTGTGTAACACACATGTAATCTCAATACTCAATATCCATACCATTACATTGCAATATTGTCTATCTATATAATGTCAAACAGTAATAGTGAAATACAAGTAAAAAACACCTATACAGAATAATTAGCATATGCAATCACCTGTGTGAGGATACGTGAAGACTCCCCCCTGACCATACAACTCAGAGAGACGCAAATCGCGTCAAAAAAGTGCAACTGCACATGTCAGTGATATCGTGGTGAGCTCAGAATCTACCAAGTCTGTGGCGCATGCGTAGAAACTCAAATGTGTCAAAATGCGGCATTTTGGGTCTGGGTTGCAGTACAAAAGTGGCGCATGCGCACGAATACCTATGTTACCGAGGACGCCATCCTTAGTGTGGTAAACCCTTGTTGAACAAAGACCATCCGAAATTAGGTATATTAATTAATTATTAACACCTTGCAGACCGAGGACGAACTATATCGCCCTCGCGCGGCAAGGGGTGTATGGAGATAGCTCACCAGCTGAGCTCTCTCCATACACAGCGGGTAACGGCTGTATAAAACAGCCAACACCCGCATGTCACTGCCGCGGTCGGTGCTGGTACCAATCGCGGCAGTTAACCTGTTACTGAAAATTGGAAGAAAAGAAGTGTGCTATAATGGACCGAAAATGAGGTACAAAATAATCTTTATTAATTCATAAATTTACAACTACACAAGGGTTAAAATCAATTAAAAGTACATAAGTACACAAAAAACACACTGGATGGACGAAGCACAGTGGCTCCAATCCACCCACCACCCCTAACAATAGGTATAAAGGCGTATACAAGGTGCAAGAGAGAAATTCCTATTCTGTATCAATATTGTTGACCACAAAAACACAATACAAATAAATACACATGTACGCAATAAATAAATGCCTGTCTGCCAAAAAACCCCCACAGCTGTCAATGTAACAAGGCAAAAATGGAAACAACAATTAAAATGCAAGTGCAAAAAAAGTGCTGATTGTCAACTACACCTCTAAGACAAACTGGGCTGGGCTCCAAACCGGCCCAACACCCGGGAGAAACAGTGGTCAAACAAAGGTGACAATGCCCATACTAACACCTAGAAGTTGATAGGGGTGGAAGGTTCCCCACACGTATCGTCGCTATCCGCGACTTCCTCAGGGGTCTGCCCCAATAGTCTGTTGTGTAATCTAACTCTGCACTAGTCTATTCACTAACACTTTCATAACTCTTACACCACATGCATAAAGGCAATCACCATAAGGGGGCATTTTTATCAGGGCCTCTGCGCCATGCAATCAAAACTTACCAGACAATGGGGAGTATTTATAAATGCACTTGCACCACAATTCTGGTGGTTTTGTGCCAAAAGCACTGCCTTAAATGCCTTGCACCACAGTTATCAAGGCTTTTAGACCTTTTTTTGTAACTTTTCCCACCTGTCCAAAAAAGGGGGCTTGGCCTTCTGGAGAATGGGCTTCCCAAGGAAGGGGCGTTGCTTACAAGCAATTGACCATGTGCCCAAAATTTTGGTGCACAGTTCAGACCAACTAAAAGTAGCTCTAAAGTAGAACCCAACAGTCTTATACTGCACCAGAATTCATCATCACAGTGATAAATCTAGCACAGCAAAAGACAAGTGTTTCCCAGCTAGAAACTGGCGGAACCCGAGTCACATTGTTAGATACCCCCCAATTTGTGCACCAAATTGTGTTTTGTAATGTATCGTATGTAAACATCTGGGATGCTCATTATCAATTTCAATGGAAACACATATGATTTCACAACAAGCTGTCTGGTTCTGATTGACTTTTGTTTTGTATCGAAATTCAACCAGAACATGAGGCTACATTCACACGCTTTGTTTGATTTGCTTTTTGAAACATAATTCAAAGGCGTCCCACTGAAACTCTTGCTATTAGAAACATGCACCAGGGGTTTTGCACGTAAATGGTGCAAAACAAGTGGTTCTGTGAATGCATAGTCATTTCAGTCAAGCTCCACCCCGAGTCTTAATATTGAATTTTTAATATTAAGGGGTCATTTATCTTATAATTTTCTCTTTTTCTCTTGACTTTGTGACTCTTTGGGCACATTTGATATAGACAGAATTGTGACACGGCATAGATCTGGTTAAGGTTACAAAAGAATTTCTGCAGCACTCATGGTTCTTAAGAGTACAGTGCCATCCATAATTTTTGGGACAACCACAACTTTTCCTCAACCTGGCCGTCCAGCCAAACTAACAAATAGTAGGAGAAGAGCCTTAGTGAGATAGGTCCTCCGGTTTCCTCCCACACTCCAAAATATACTGGTAGGTTGATTAGATTGTGAGCCCCATTGGGGACAGGGACTGATTTGGCAAGCTCTGTGCAGCGCTGCATAATCTGTGTGCGTTTTATAAATAAAGGAATTATTTATTATTATGAGGTTCAGCTCCAGAGATGCAGTAGAAAAATGTGAGAAAGTTCCACAAAGTCAATTATCACTGCAGCTCTCCACCTGTGGGGGTTTCATGGCAAAGTGTGCTGACAGAAGCCTCTTCTCTGTGTAAGACATATGAAAGGCTGCATACAGTTTGCAAAAACACACATGAAGAACTCCCAGACTATGAGAAATAAGATTCTCTGAGATGAAGATTGAACTTTTTGCATTCATTGTAAGTGGTATATGTACTGCTTATCACCTGCCATATACAATCCCAACAGTGACGCAAGGTGGTGGCAGCATCAGGCTATGGGGGTGTTTTTGAGCTGAAAGGAAGACTGATTGAAATTGAAGGAATGATAATGAAGGCCAAGTACAGAGATATCATGGATGAAAACCTCTTCCAGAGTGCTCTGGACCTCAAACTGGGCCAAAGATTCACCTTCCAACAAGACAATGACCCTAAGCACACAGATAAAATAACACAGCAGAGGCTTCAGAACACCGCTGTGACTATTCTTGACTGGCCGAGCCAGAGCCCTGACCTAAAGCCAATTGAGCATCTCTGGAGAGACTTAAAAATATCTTTCACCAACATTCACCATCCAACCTGAGGGAACTGTAGAGGATCTACAAGGAAAAGGCAGAGGATCCCCAAATCCAGGTGTGAAATACTTGCATCTTTAACCCCTTCCCGACATTTGACGTAATAGTACTGCATGGCGGGAGGTGCGTTCCCGCAAAATGCAGTATTATTACGTCAAGCTTCTGGCGCCGGCTCCTGAACGGAGCCGGCGCCAGAAGCTGCAGGTGTCGGCTATATATTATAGCCGACACCTGCCTCTAACACCCGCGATCGGATATTTCTTCCGATCGCGGGTGTTAACCCCACATGCCCGCGGTCGCGCGACCGCGGCGTGTCAGAGGCATAAATCTAATATAAGTTGAATCGGACCCCCCCCCCCCGCGGGCGCTTACCGGGGGGGTCCGCTGCCTCGATCGCAGCCCCGGGACTGCCCGGTGCCCGGGGCTGCGAAGATCTTGATCCGGAAGCCGGTCCGTGCCTCCTGCAGGACCCGGCTTGTAGACACTGGGCAATGCGCACATGCTCAGTGTCTTACATTACACATGCATACTTCTGTATTGCACTGTGTAACCTGTAAAATACGTTGAAACCAGTGATCATAAGATCACTTGTTCAAGCTTAGATGCCATTAACTGTAAAAAAAGTTAAAACAATAAATAAAGGTTTTTTTTAAATAAAAATAATAATAAAGAAAGTGAAATCCCCCCCAAACACCACATTTCCCTGTACACAAGTAATAAAAGAGTATAAAAAACACCAAATCACAAAAAAAACCCACTTATTTGGTATCGCCGCGCGTTCCGTAACAATCTGTAACAATAAACCTAATCATAATTGGACCCTCTAGGTGACGTGGTAAAAAAAAAAACCCAAAAACTTGCCAAAAATTAAAACTTTTATCAAATGCTTTACAAAAAATGTTCTAAAAAGTGATCCGAAAAGTTACAAGCGCCAAAATGATACCCACTGAAAGAACAACTTGTCACGCAAAATAAGCTCACAACAGCTCCGTCAACCAAAAATACTATAGTTATGCTGCTAAAAAAATGGCATACTAACACAATGCATTTTTTTTCTATTCTAGTTTTTCCTAATAAAATTGACAAATAATAAAATAAAACTATATAATGAGGTATCACACCGTAATCGTAGTGATCCGTGAATAGAATAATTTTATTGTTATGCTACAGTGAACACCCACCCCCCAAAAAATGCTAAAATCCAAAACATTTGAGATTTTATTTTCCCCTCCACCACTTTTCAATAAAATTGCTTCGCATCTTACCTCTAAATCTATAAGGTTTTTTTTCTGCATTACGTCTTCGTCTCGCACAATCCCCTTATTGCCTCTAAATTGCTTAAAAAATAAGATTGTATAGCCTATTCCCCAACGCGCGTTGTATAGAACGGTGCGGCGGGATATGACTTTGCCAACACAATTCAGACACATTGATCTGGGCAAGATGGCGGCTGATCCTGAAAGCCATCCATCCTACCTGCCCCATGGAACAGATGGTTTACGTCCCCCCGCCCCCCCCCACCCCCCCCCCCCCGTTTCATGATCTTGTATTGGTCTCTCAATGCAGACCACCAATAGCAGCGAATTTACTTATGACGTCAGTAATACCGGTCACTATGTCCTGTGAGACACGGTGACGGAGGCAGGTGTGCGGCTTTTCCTTATCAGCCACCATTGTGCCTTGTGGTTCAGAAGGGTTTTGTAAGCCCCCCCCCTCTGTCCATGTTTGCTGCTATTGGCTGGTCGATTTGGTGTCCGCCAAAGCACAATATTCGTCACATGGGCATCGCTAGGGTGAATAAGAGAAACACTTGCGATATTTCCCTACGAAACGAAGATAGAAATGGTACAAAAGCGCTGGCCCCATGTACATCTTTACAGATGATGCTGTACACTCTTACGTGCGTTCCAATGTGCAGGTCCTGCCTATCATTCTCTCATTTCTTCCTTCGTCAAGAGGAAGATATTAGGAAACTAAATGGGAAAAGAAGGACGGGGCCCCATATCTCTGGTTTAGATGTTTCCTGTTTTGCCAGGGCAATCATTTTCCCGTAAATTCTCCTTCTAAAGGTAGACTCAATAAAGAGTCTGTTCAAAAGGAGTTAGGATGGGGACACTCCTTCTACCTAAGATACCTCGGACACTCCAAGTTACAAAAGTTTAGTTTGGGTCCCTTGGTATATTCCACCTCCTTATACGCACACATTCAACAATTGACCCCAACCTGTTGCTGTAATTAATTTAGTAAATGAATAATTGTAAACACCTGTTATGTCCCGTTGCTCCCTATATCCCCCAGTCGATTAATCTCAGTAGGGGGAGACCGACATACGGTGCGCCACATAGCGGGCACTGAACTTTCCAGAAATACATTGCAATTTGCATCTTGGCCTTCCATGCACTCGTATTTGGAAACCACCTGTAGTTTCAAAATGCTCATTTCAACCACGTTGTTTACACTAACCACATATTACAAACACAAACGGCCTGCTATATATTCCCCAAAGGGGTGTACATTCAACAATAGAGGGTCACTTTTTGGGTTTTTCCTCCTGCTTTGGTACCACTACGGCGTCTCCAAATGCATCCTGAACATGTGAAGGATTTCTGTAAAATTTGGCCTCTAAAAGACAAACACAACACCCCTCCTTTTCCCTACTGTGCCCCCTACATCATTTTATTTTTTATGCACATGTGGGGTACTTCTAACACTCGCGGAGAAATAGTTTTTTAAACACTCTTTTTTCGGGTTTATTTAATATAGATCCCTTGTTGCTTTACAAAACATTAGGAGTAAATTGACATTTATACTAAGGAAAATTTTCACCTTTTTAAATGTGTTTTTGGGTCTAATGGATTCATTCACCTATAGGGGCAAATACTATAATAACACATTGCAAAACTCTCTAAGGGGGTGTGCAATATCAAAAATTATGGTCCCTTTTGTGGTATTTTCGATTCTTCGTTTTCCATTAAAAAATTACACTAGCGTTCTCCAAATGCATGTCAACCATTTCTTTCAAATTTGGCTTCTAAAGGCAAACCCCCCCTTTCCTTTTACTCTGTGCGCCCATAAAACATTTTATATACACATTGGGTGTACTTCTACACTCGGGAGAAATATGTTTTACACCTTACCTTACACCTTTTTCGGGGTTTTTTAATATATTAATCCCTTGTTATCCTTACAAAAATTAGAGTAAGTGACATTTTAGGAAATTTCACCTTTTTAATGATTAGGGCCTAATTGGATCATTCACCTATAGGGCAAATACATATATTACACATTGCAAAACTCTCTAAGGGGTGTGCATGTTCAAAATTGGGGTCACTTTTTTTTTTTCGGATTCTATCGTTTTAAAAAATATCACTAGGGTTCTCCAAATGCATGTCAAACATTCCTTTCAAATTTGGCTTCTAAAAGGCAAACCACCCCTTTCCACTTTTACTTGTCGCCCATAAACATTTATAATACACATGTGGGGTAACTTCTACACTCGAGAGAAAATAGCTTTTACACTTTTGGGGGGTTATATACATTTTTTTATCCCTTGTGGCTATAAAAACTTAGGGGTACAATGACCTTTATAGAAAATGTTCACCTTTGTTCTATTTAAACCTAATCTAAATCAAACACCTTTATTGACAATACTCATAGTACATACACCTTGCTAAATTCTCTCTAAGGGGTGTGCTTTCCAAAATGGTTATACTTGTTGGGGTTCCGCTCTGTTTTGTACCACTACGGTCTCTCTTAAATGCATCCTGACACATGTAAGGATGTCTGTCAAATTTGGCTTCTAAAAGCCAACGCCCCCTCTTTTCCCTTCTGACTTCACTCGTACCCATACAACATTTATATTTTCATTTTTTTGTGGCAAATTTTATACTCGGGAAATGCTAGTAAACACATTTTTTGGGTTGTGTTTTAAATCTTTAATAGCCGTATGGGATACAAAAATTCAGCTATCCTGTAAAATTGACTTTTTTTTTTTATTTTGGAAAATGTTCATCTTTTTCCTTTTTCTCCTCTTTGACACAAACACACTGTAGGGGGAAAATACACATATTACACCTTGCTAAATTCTCCAAGGGTGCACTTCTTTCCAAAATGGTGACACTTGTTGGGTGTCCCCCCATCTGTTTTGGTACCACTAGGTAGGCTCTCCAAAATGCATCCTGACCACTTGTAAAGGATGATTTTCAATCTGTCTCTAAAAGGCCAAGCCCCTCTTCCCTTCTGAGCCCTACTGTGTACCCATACAACCTTTATATGCAAAATTGTTCAGTTTCTTGCTTTTAAGAATCTTTTACACATTTATGTGTTTGTTTTCACTCTTTTTTATCCCTCGTGTGCTTTACAACGATTTGGGGTTAAAAGTGACTTTTTGAGAACATTTCACCGTTTTTCCATTTTCCCTTTGGGGCCTAATGAATCAACAAACACCTGTTGGGTGCAAATACCAAACAATTACACGTTGCTAAACCTCTCCAAGGGGGTGTGTACTTCCAGAATGGTGGTCTCTTGTTGGGGCTGTTCCTCTGTTTTGGTACCACTATGCTCCATCAAATGATCCTGACAACATGAAAACTTTCAGCCATATGTGCCCTGCAAAAAACGAAACAACGCGCTTTCCATTCCAGTGCCCCCATGTGTGCCCTTACAGAAGCGGTACAGTGACAAATGGGTTTGGCATACTCAGGGAATTGCCCTCATACCATTCTTGGTATGCTTTTCCTTTTACCCCCTATATGTGAAGTGCAAATTTTAGTGTTTCAATAATGAATCTATAGTAGATAAATTACATTCTTAATTACTTCATTTATCTTTCACCCTCTATACACGCTATAGGTTACAAAAATTCCCAATTATTTTGTTTAATTTTTATGAGGTGTATTTTCTAAAATGGTGTCATTTGTGTGGGTTGTTTCTATGCATGGGGCCTTATAAAGTCACTTCAACTAAACTGACCCTCCAAAGTAGGTTTGATGATTTTCGTGAAAATCTGAAAAATTTGCACCTAAATTATAAGCCTCCTAGCATCCTAAAAAAAGGAAAGATGTTTGAAAAATGTTGCCAAGTAAAGCAGCATATGGAAAATTTAGTGTGTTTCAAGTTATTTTAGTGATATGACCACTTTCCAAAAAGTAGAAAAAATAATGCTAAATATATGATTAAATTTCTCGACCACAATGAAGTAACATGTGTCACAAAAAACAATCTCAATCAAACCTGGATATGTTAAAGCGTTCCAAAGTTATAACCACTTAGATAGACACATGTCAGATTTTAAAAAATGGGCCGTGTCAGGAAGGTGAAAAGTGGCTTCAGCGTTAAGGGGTTAACAAGAAGACTCATGGCTGTATTAGCTCAAAGGATGCTTCTACTCAGTACTGAGCAAAGGGTCTTAATACTGATGACCATGTGATATTTCACATTTATCCCATCCCTCTACCTTGACATTTCTTATCTGAGTTGGATGATGTGCACTGTTATATACATATTGTAGTGTACAATGTACAGCATTATATGTATAAAATGGTGCACATCCTCCATTCTTTAGTGTTTCAGGTCGGATGCTGGGCCCCCATGACAACGCGGTCCCCGTAGCAGCTGCTATTGCTGCTACTGCTGTAGTTCTCCTCTGTCTATTTACCTATTGTCAGGCTTCGAGGTTGTGGATCCTCTGGACCACTGCGGACGATGACACGAGCCACAACCTGGGACCGGCTTCTAAGTAGCACCCGGTTTTCACCAGAGCCCACCGCAAAGCAGGTTGGTCTTGCTGCGGCGTAGTACCACCAGGTCATTCCACAAGCGTGACTTGTCCGCAGTGGCAGCCAAGGTCGAGGTACAGAAACGGCAGGCAATCTCGTAGTCAGGGACAGGCAGGTGGTCAGGACGGGCAGCACAGGATCGGAGTCAGAGACGTAGCAATAGGTCAAGGCAGGCAGCAAAGGAGCGAAGTCAAAGGCAGAACCAGCGTCACAACGGGAATACACAGAAACAGCACACGGCATAAACAAAGCTTTCTCTAGGGCACGAAGCACAAAGATCCGGCAGGGATCACAGGAAGAGCCAGGATTAAATAGATTTACCTGGAATGGCCAGCGCCAATTGTAAAATTCATATGTAATTCATATATATTTAACAACATTATTAAATTAAAGTGTGCAAACCCTGTCCATAACCATAAATATCATTATAGTGATGTAATGCAATGGAAATATATGAATAAAAGTACACACACTAGTCCGGACGCACCTGTCTTTTCGAGAGGTGCATCTGGACCAGTGTGTGTACTTTTATTCATATGTTTACACTGCATAGCATCACTTTAATGATATTTTTGGTTATATTATTTTGGTTGAATTGGTTTTGGATACATGAAACATTGTACTTTATTTATTTGTATGTTTACACATCTTGTATGCCAATTTTGCCCATTTACAATAAATTTTAACTCCAGATGAAATTTGGACCCTTATAGTACTGCCAGCATTTTTAAACTTGACTAAATAAAGAGATGAATAGATATAGAGATAGATAGATAGATTACAATCAAAGTTTTTTTTAGATTTATTTCTTAAATATATAACATGATAACTGTGAGAATGTTTACTCAAAGGGTCTCAAAGAACCACAGCAATTAAAATAGTAATAAGCTATGTTTGTTAAAATGACTAAACATATTTTAAATACTAGAAGAAAAATGTAAATAATTGACTGTAAAATATTCTTTCTTGCTATTGCTATCAGGCTGATCAAAGCTCTGTGCAGCTCTGTGACTAAGAAACCTCACATATCATGTATTTCTGCATGCTGCACTGCCCTGGTCTCCACGGCTTCATGACATTGTTCTGAAGACATTTTACATTGGAACATGTCTTGAATTTGACATGAGACGTGACGGTGTCTAGTCTTCAACTGCCATCTAGGGGCTAGCTGTTGTAATGCAGTGATGTAGGATTATTTACATTGATTGTAATAGTACATAAAATATAATCCATAATATAAGCCTCCATCTACCCTTCATTTAGGATGTAATTATGCTGTATATGCTACAAAAGTCACTGTAGAAAAATGCAACTTGTGGGTGCTTCTCTACTCCTAATATTGAGGCCCCGCACAATCATACATTGCATATTTGCAGGAATGGGGCAGATTTAAAAAAAAATGAAGCTGTATGACTATTTAGCTGCCTAGTAATTGGAAGAAGGGTGGCACAGGGAGTTGTTGTCATCCTCCTGTAGGTCTAGGTCAATGGAGATCTTGTTCTGACACAGGGGTTGAGTGCAAAACTACTATCAGTAGCTTTAAAATACTGCCACTGTTCATATTCTCATGGATTCCCTTCTGCTGAAGCTTAGGTCTGTATGTCGGTCCAATCCCTAGTCAATACAGGGCCAGCGCTGCAGTTGAGACATGGAACAATGGGAATCCTTGCATCATATTTCTGTATGATGTGTGCAATTTGTGGGATATGACCAACATATGGCTGAACACATCTGCTTTCTACTACATATGACAGGTCTGCTCACAAAGCCCTTAACCCTATTGGGACCAGGCCAATTTGCCATTTTGTTATTGCCACATTCATAGACACAATACTTTAAAATGTTTCCATCAATATCACTGTATGAGGATTTGTTTTTGCGCAGCAAGTTTCAGTTTTGAATTATTAATTTTTATTGTCTGTAATTTGTCTTTCTAAATTCCTGTCCTAATTTAGAAATCCTAATGACACTTTAGGGCCAAGGCCTTGTCATAAAATATCCTCCAGGTGCCTTGGCTACTTGGGGGTGCGGAATCTAAAGGAATTAGCCCAGAGTCTGCTTATACGGGCAGTGCAGCATTTCACACCAGTGGCATAACTAGGAGAGACTGGGCCCATGACAAACCTTTGCATGGGGCCCCCCTTCCCGTTAGGGCTAATTCACACGAATGTGTGCCCACGGTACCATAGCACAGCAGGCACACTTTGGCACACAGGACAGGAGGAGGGAATAAGCACTGTTCCCCCGCCCCTCGCATTAGCGACATATGGTGCACAGCGCCCTATTACGGGAAAAGATAGGATATGTCCTATGTTTTCCCTGGCACAGAATGGTATGGTGCCACACATGTGCTCTGTTCCGCTCTGTACCCCGCCGTGCGCCCATTGCTGGCCAATGGGGGACATATATATGGCGGCCGTGTGAATGTAGCCTTAAAAAAATATACATACATATTTGTACACATTTATACACTTTCATAAACACACATTGTTATACTCGTACACACATACATACGTGTATACACTTATACCCACCCATTTATGTACACATGTACATACAGCATATACAGACATGCTGCATATAGATACACGTAAAACATATACACATACGTACAGTATATACAGCATATACACATAGCATATTCATACACTCACACAGTACATTCATACACTCACAGGGCACACACACCATACACAAACAGAATATACACACACCATATACACAACATAGCATATGCACTCACACAGCATACACACACACACAGCACATACATAGAGGGACTTAGAGTCGGCTGTCGCATTCGGCAGGAGGAGCAGAGGATCAGGTGGGCGGGTGCTCCGGAATCTGTGCCGTTCCGCGGACAGGGCATCCAGGGGTCTGTCGGCTGTCTTGTCCGTGGGGGGTAGGGGGCAGGGAGAGAGCAGAGAGCTGGGGGAAGGGTGGCCACTGGCAAGCGTTGTAAGCCGGCAGGAGGGAGAGTGGCTGGCTGTGCTGCTGGGCTGTGTGGGAGGACCGCTGGCTGTGCCCGCGAGCAGGAGGGAGGTTTGGTCAGCGGTGTAGGCAGGAGGGAGGGCGGCTTGGCAGGCACAAGGTCTGGGTGAGAAGGTCGGCCACGGATGGGCGGCAACAGATGACATTGTCGGTCGCAGATATGATGGGCAGGGCGGCCGCAGTTGGAGAAGGCCGGCCACTGTGCCATGCGGCTATGGCTGCTGTTATGCCTCGGACTGCAGGCCCCTGACCATCGTCAGGCCCGGTCGCAGTCGCACCTGCTGCGATTGCGATCGTTACACCACTGTTTCACACCTGGCAAGACAAACACATCCACACTTGACTCTGTCTATTCCCATCAAGGGTAGAATTATATATTTCTTAGTAACATAGTTGGGGGCCCCTTCTAACAGGTTACGGGAGACTGCCCCAAAAAAGTTTATATCCAGCACTGGTCGAAGACCAGTTTAAGTTTTTTCCCTAAATGAAAAAGCTGTGCAAACAGCAGAGATCAGAACATGGACTGAATGGTCTGGATTTAGCCATCCAGTCAATGCTCTGTTAACTGCCGTATGCAAGACTTTTTAATGATGTAAAAAAGCTTTAACTTTTTATGGATAAGAGTTTTTAACTAGTGCTGGATATTCACTTTTCTATCATTTTGGTTGCACTGACCTCAAGCTCCAGATGTTTCCAGGCACAGATATATATGAATACGTCTATGCCAGATGAGCTTTACCGTTCCTTTATATACATTTTTTTTAAATGACCGCCCTATTTTGGGACTGTATCTCTCTGGGAACCCCACTAGACAATGAAAACCGATGGTGTTTTGTATGGGGTGATAGAGAATGGGGTAACCAGTTGATTGGAGGCAGTTGCTTATTATTATAATAATAATAATAATATTTTTTTGTGGAGAGATTATCAGATTTAATATAAATCCGCTTACAGAAAGTACCTAACTGAGGGGCAGGAAAGAATAACGCTACTGGTGTTACTGTTAAGTAATCTTATGGCTTATGGTGGTATCTATATTTTGGGCTTTTTAAATTGTTAAGAGACTTGGGTAGACAGGCACCTATTTACCTTCTTATAATAAGACAATGAGTAAAGTATATGTGGTATTGTAGACAGATGGTTAGCACTTCTTGGTATGGAGTGTGCAAAAGTCTTGGGATCCTACTCCTCAGACTTTGTAGAAAAATAAAGGCCGTGCACAATGTGGTATCAATGCGATTAGGATTTATTGTGAGTACAGTAGTGTACAGTGACATTTCGGCCCCCTGGGTCCTTGTCAAACACACTTGTAGTATTAGAATAGATGCGCTCCGAATGGTGCAACTGCACTCTGTATGCATCCAGAGCATGCAGTTGCACCATTCGGATCGCATCTATACTAATACTACAAGTGTGTTCAACAAAGGCCCAGGGGGCTGAAACATCACTGTACTCGCAATAAATCCTAATCATATTGATACCACGTTGGGCAGTAAAGGCTTTAGTGGGTGCCATGGATAGGATAGTAGAATTTAGCGTAAATACGCAATCTTGTGTATGTGGGCGAGGTTTTATGTACTTAATTATGAGGCTCTCTAGTGTAAGTGCACTCTGTGACTCGACCTGAAAGTAGGGTTTGTCACAGTTACATAGATGTCACTTATGATCTTTTATCAACTCTTTCTAGAAGGGAAAATGAAGAAACAGCAAAGCATTGTATGCATTTCTGTTTGCAAGGGCCATAACTTTTTTATTTTTCTGTTTTTTAGGTGTGGGAAGATCTTAAGTTTTTATTATTTCTGTTTTACATAACTTTTGACTCAATCCATGCATTTCTTTTTACAGTTTTTTTACAGAGTTCAGGCTTCACATTGCAGGGTAAATACTATGACAGTTGTATGGCTCAAGCCTTTACAAAAGGAGCAATGTGCCTAATGATTGTACCTGACAAGCAGTTTTTCTTGCGAAAACCCTTTGTAGCTAGAAGTGTTTTTTCTTATTTTTTTTTCTGTAAATTTTCCCAAACAGATTTGTACATTTTTGTATAAGGTTTTAAGCCCTATAAGGCCATTTTGACATGTGATCATTCCGTCACTTGCATTACTGATATAGTTCAGTATACTATGTAGGACACATCTCTGTCATGGCCTAATACACATTTACTGATGGCAGACCAGTGGGCACTTATAGGTCCCCCATTTACCATACAAAGACATCAGTGCTCTGCAATTATGTCTGTGGGAGTACTAATGTTGCATACAGTAGCACTGGTTACCATGACTGATAATGTGTTATTTCAATTAGTTATCACAGAAAAGGGGTGGATCCCTGTATACACTTACACTACAGAGTGAGTTATCACATTTGGTTAATGGGTTAAGCCAGTCATATGCACCAGTGCTATATCTGAAGCACATTCATGGCACCATCTCTGCTTAAATCTACAGGGTTAAATGGCAAGTATTTGAACTTTTTTGAAAGGGCATTAAAAGCCCGTAGCTGGTTTGTAATGGGCGCTATTACATTATATGGAGTATGTGCAAGTTTATAGTCTAACCTTTAAAGCAATATTTTTAAACGCAGAAATGAATTGAGCAGAAGATTATAGTAAACTTTGTAATGTACTTTACTGTGCCTTTTTGTGCTCCTCTTTGTCCTGTAGTCAGCAGAGTATTTTAAAGGACATGTACCATCAGTTTTCCTGATATTTATGATGTTCATCAGTATAAAAAATTGTAGATTCACACTGAAGGCATCAAAACTATGAATTAACACACGTGGAATTATATACTTAATAAAAGTGTGGAACAACTGAAAATATGTCTTATACTCTAGGTTCTTCAAAGTAGCCCCCTTTTGCTTTTATTTCTGCTTTGTACACTCTTGGCATTCCCTTGATGAGCTTCAAGAGGTTAATCTGAAATGGTCTTCCAACAATCTTGATGGAGTTCCCAGAGATACTTAACACTTGTAGGTGCTTTTGCCTACACTCTGCAGTCCAGCACACCCCAAACCATCTTGATTGGGTTCAGGTCTGGTGACTGTGTGTCATGGCCGCACCCATGATCCTCGGTTCGGATCACGTGTACACCCGTGCCCTTCCATGTGGCATGGCTACCCCCTGGCCCGGACTCACCTCTCCAACGCTCCTGCTTCCCGACTAGGCCGTGTACTCGCTCACCAGGGGGCACCAGCTCTCCTAGCCTTAAAGGGCTAGCGTCCTCCTGATTGGTGCTGGCTAATCCAGCCTCACCCTTATAATCCAGCACCTCCCTTCCTGCCTCACAGGATCTTCAGCATTCTACAAGGAACTTCCAAGGTTTCCACACCCCGCTTCCCACAGCGGTTCCTGTCGAAGAGAAAGCCCTCCCAGCGTTTCCAGATGCTCCTGTTCTTCTAACATTTCCAGACACCTCCGTATTCCTGTGTGTCTCCCAGCATTTCCAGAAGCCTCCGTGTCTCCAGCGTTTCCAGACGCTCCTGGTGGCTCCTGTGTTCCCAGACGCCTCCAAGCCACCAGCTCTGCTCCGTGGACCTGTCTGTCCTGTCTGCCTAGGTCCTGTGCCAGCTGCCTGCTGTGAGTTCCAGCTCATCCTTCCTAGCCGTACTCCTGCTCTCATCCCAGGCTTGGACTGTATCCCACACCCCCTGCTTCCATGGCTTCCATGGTCTTGGTCGCCCCGTGATACAACCTGGTGGCACTTAGACTCCGGTCCCGGGTGTCGGCTAGTACCATCTCCATCTCCTGCGGTGGTCCAGTGGGTCCACTGGTTCACAGACTCCTCCATCCGGACTCTTCCCATAGATATTTTCCACCCAGGTACTCCCAGGTACCTTCCAGTGTCTATGTACTGTGACACTGTGGAGGCCAGGTCATCTGGTGTAGCACCCCATCACTCTCCTTCTTGGTCAAATAGCACATGAAAGAACGTGCAAAGTCTGACAGAAAACTGGCACAGGGGCTTTAGTAAATCTGGCCATTGAATGAATGCTAAAGGTGAACTCTTTCCATATCTACAGAAAAAATAGGGAACAAACTTAACTTAAATAGGGAAGTAAGGAAGAGTAAAAACAAGGACACAAAAATATATTTCTTTAACACCTAAACTACATGTGATGTAATGGAACATCACACTATCATTATGAGCTGTTTCATTACTATCTTCAAACAACGGTCACTGCTTTTAAATATAGGCTCATATCGTCCGTTGGCTCAAATCAACCCCAGATGATGCCACTGGGAAGCGGCCACTGCATTCATTTTTATGACGGCCTCAATGACTGTTGAATACGAATGAAGCTAAAAAAACTACTTCCTGTCAACATATAAGACTCTAAGCCAGTTGCAGAGACTAATTGGTGACGATCCTACCCAAAATGGCACCGCCGGCACGTTAATGCCAAGCGCATGAGCGACGTTAATTCAAAAGCCCCTGGCAGCTCGCCTGGAGCATTTGAAGAGATAATACTCTTATAGGTGTTTACCCAGAGACAAACATTTTGAAATTTGGGTTCCGCTGAACTCGATTGCACCCAAATTTAACATAACACAGCACAGCTAAGGGCTTGAAGAGTACAGCCCGAACAGTCCAACAAAGAATAATACCTTCACTACCATTAACATTATGTCATGTAATAACATGAAATATTTTACCACATGGCTTGTTAAAAACCATTTAAAAAGTTTTAGATAGATAGATCTAAGGCCCATGGTCCTGTGATGGACATGCAGGTATATAAGCCATTGGTATCACACAACCAGGGTCGAGCAGGGGGACCAAGGGCCTACCAGTGAAATTGATTTTGGGGGCCCACCTACTGCTACATGGGAATATTAAATGTACTGTAAATACTCAAGTATAAGCCGAGTGTTTTATACCTATAGGGGAGGGGCATCAGAAGGTGAGTACACATTTAGTTTTTATCCTTATAGGCTGGGCATTCCTTGTGGAGGGGCTACAGGCTATATAGTGGGAGCAGGGGCTACAGGTCATATGCTGGGGGCAGGGGCTGCACGCTATATACGGGGGGGGCAGGGGCTGCAGGCTATATACTAGGGATAACCCCTTTAAATAGCAATTAACTTACTAATTCAGGGAACTCTTCAAACTTCATACTGCAATAAATGTATAAGCAGCCAATGACCAGATAATTTGCCTCAATTGGCAAGGACCTGCCATGATCTGCTTACACCTGGTCACAGATATTGGGGCAGATCTATAAAAAGTGTCCTATGGTTAGACAATGTAGAGTTAGACCCGTGCCATAGGTTCGCCATCACTGGTATATACAATAACATTTCATGCGAAATGTTTTCAAAACTTAAAGGGGACCTTTCATGAGAAATAAACCCAATTAACCACTGTTAAGCAGCTTAAAGGAAACCTACAACTTCACAAAAGTAAAAAAACATCTTGACACGCCAGGAGCATAAAGAATAAAGAAATATAAAAAGCAGACCAGAGTGCAGGGACAAGATGTCTGGTGTTCCGGGCTGCAAAATATGCAATCCTCTTGCACGTTCCTCTCCCATCCCGGAAGAGGGAGGTGACGTCACGCGAGAGGCATGAATTCCTGCCTCCTGCATGATAGATGCCTCCCTCTTTCTTGCTGGAAAGGGAGTGTTACATCACACAGGCATATGAATAACGAAAAGTCCGGACCACTGGATACCTCATACCGATGCTCCGGTTGCTTTTTATAAGTCTTTTTTATGGTGATCCCAGCGTGTCAAGATTAGTGTAGATCAGCACCAGGATCAAGATGAAGAGGAGAGTAGGTGATTATGTGTAGGTGTTTTTTTTACTTTTGTAAATTGGTAGATTTCTTTTACCACCTTCCAGATCATGGTCCTGTATGGACCTGTGTGGTGGAATTACCCTGGAAATTAACTTTGAAGTGGGATGTAAATTGGTTGAATAAAGTCAAGGAAAGTGGGGTATTTGGAGATGAACTCAAGCTCACCTTGCTTAAGAATGCCCCCATTTATTGTAACTGATGCCCCTGAATCTATAAGCATCTATGATGATGACTCTGGTGCATGATCTCTTTTTAAAGCAGAGGGGGCATTCTAAGCTGGAGAGAATTTGATTTCATGGCTAAACTCTCCACCCCTGTGACTTTATACATTCAGTTTACATCTCACTTCAAAGTGAATTTTTGGATAATGCAACTACACTAAGCCATTACAGAAGCAAGATCTGGAAGGCGTTAAGCTGCTGGTAGTGCATTATGAGGGCAATTTCTTCAGACAGGTTCCCTTTAATATACAGTATTTCAAAATTAGATGCCATAAATATTTTGCTTCTTTTATTTAATAAGGCAATTTGAATATAAATTTATTGGTTCCATAATATCTATAGCACTGAGTGCCATTTGTCTGCAGACTTAACATGCTGTGAATGGCCTCATACTTTAAGCCCAGCTGTCAATGTTTTTATATTCTGCCTCTGGACAAATACTTTCTGTAGCTGACAGTGCATGTGTTGGCAGTTTGCAAACATCCATGAGTAATCCTTTGAGGTTCTTCTCACTAGCTTCCGTTCTCCTTATTCTTATTCTTGTAAACAAATATCAAACAAGAATAAATGTACTTAAAGGAAACTTGTCGTATGAATTTTCTATCTGCTCTGAGTGATGTATGGTGCTGTGTTCAGTAGTGTATTATAACATAGGCAGTTTGGCCACCCAAACCACCCACCAAATTTTATACTGAGAAGGGCCTTCACCCACGAATTCCTCGTACATTTGTTCCTGCTCTCAATAAAGATGTACAAGAGCCATTTCAGGACCTGGTACCACAGACTGAAAGCTGGCAGAAAGGATGCATCCTCCATTCCCCAAGCATTCTAGTACTATGTGTAGGTAGTGAATCCCAGGCTTGTGGGGGCTATAATATTCATACACCCCAGAGCCCATGGCAGTCTTAGATGCCTCAGGCTGTATTAGATGCAAGAACCAAAGCCGGACATCAAAATATAGATGAGGAAAAGGTAAAGGAAAGCGTTAATTAATTGAAAATGGGTAATATAGAAAACTGGTAGTATAAAAATAATCTTTATCATTACAATTATGCAAAAAAAAAATGTTATTCAATCAATTACAGAAAACTATACACTATTGGTATTACACCATCCATGATCTGTAAATAACACAATATTTATCCCATATGAAGAGAGTTCTACAAGTAAATAAGGTTAGAAAAAGCACCCCCCCCCCTCAAATGACAAAAGGGATATTTTAACCTCAAAATGAAAACAGCAAAAAGTACAATTTGACCTGCAAAAAACAAGTCTTTACAAAGCTCACATAGTTTTTAAAGAAAAAGTATCTTTATTTTGTAAAAGTAGTGAAACACAAATTATATACTGTATCACCTTAATCGCACCAATGTAAAGAAAAAAGGTTCAAAATTATTTATGCTGCATGGTGACTAGTACATGGGACCTGTCTAGTAAACTAACACCCCCCTCACAAAACACCAGGTATTCAGGACATTCTGGTAGATTCAGAGTAGAAAAACTTTGAACTGTGTATTCAATTGATCTGTAAGGAGTCACAGGGATGAAGAAGAGTCACCCTAATGTCCTACAGAACTAGTATGACATAATATGAGCTACGATAAGCAGCAGTTACCCATCAGTTGACTTGTGGTGATGCCCCTGGCCTATGGGATGGCAAGGTGAGAACATCCCACCATGAATCTGTGCAGCTGCGGTCCCTTACATGTAATTTGACTACAGTGTTTAAAACTATTTTCATGTCTACTGGTGAATTTGACAGACTATAGTTCTTTTCTGTTTCTGGGATTAAAATTGTTAATTTATTATCAATGTTGCTGTTCTTGTTACACTGCATCTTCTATGAACTGTGGGTGAACAGACTAACTAACATGAACAGAACTAACAGAGCACAAGACAGATTGCATGTAATAATATATATAAATGCAAATACTAATAAAATAACCTCTAAAATGACAAGGTTACAGTTATACCTCCCATTGTTGTAGGAAAAAAAAATAAATAATAAGTGAAATGACAGAATGCTGTTGCAGATAATGTTCCAGCCTTGATTATATAGTACAGCTTATAATCACAGCTATTTAGCAAACTTCAGAATACACGCTGTCCTACTTCAATAAAAGCAATAAAAGAACAGCTCTTGTACACTGCTACTGCTCACTTAACCATAGGAAGATTAGTTAAGAATTAGTAGGACAATGGGGGATTGGGAACAGGACGAATGTATAAGGCAATTGTAAGGATGCATCTGTTTCTGTATTTCTCCAAGGGAAACAAAGATAATTCATCTCGCTCGCGCAAGCCTGTAATTTAAATATTTAAATACTACTGGGTAAATGAGAATATTAAATATTCAGTGTTCCAAACTGTGGCCGCCGTTTGTTTCAAAGCCATGGCAGCAAAGCTTCTTTATACATGTGTTCATTTTAATTCCAGGATAGCAAGTCTACTGCACATTAAATTCCATTGTATTTCCTCTGGGCCAAAGTATCAGTTAGATTCAAGGCTAAAAATGTGCCATTCATTTCTTGTTTGTGTTAGGAACAAGGATGTGTTGGAACCTGTTGAATTATTCCATCTACATATTGTGGTGGAACACTAAATTTCTGCCTGGTCAGAAACACAGACTCAGGCTGTGCACACAACCATCATACGGCCAAAAACCATGGTGAGCGCTCTTCACCCATCCCATCTCCCACAGTGGGGCACATTTACTAAGGGTCCCCGGAACGCCATTCTGTCTGGTTTCCGGAATATTTCCTTTTTGCGCCGAATTGCCTCGGGTTTTTGGCGCATGCAAACGGATTGTGGTGCATCGGCGCCAGCTTGCATGCGACAGTAATTGGGGACGTGCTATCGGGCAACCCGACTGATTCGGACAAACCGCAGAATTTAAAAACTAAATTATGTCACAAGATCAAGCACTTACATGCACCAGGAAGAAGAAGGTGAACTCCGGCGGACCTCAGCGGGGAAGTGACACATGAAGGAAATTGGACGCACAACCTTAGTGAATCGCGGCAGACCCAAAACCTAGACGTACAACGTACAGCGGAGATCGCAACACGGGTAAGTAAATTTTTACACATGGGTAAGTAAATCTGCCCCAGTGTGCGATACCATTACAAGTATCCTATAATCTGTAGAAATAATGCCAGACAGACACAAAGTTTGCCGACCAACCAAGGAAATAAAGCAGAGAAAGATGCACATACAGACAATTTACACTCACCGGCCACTTTATTAGGTACACCATGCTAGTAACGGGTTGGACCCCCTTTTGCCTTCAGAACTGCCTTCGTGGCATAGATTCAACAAGGTGCTGGAAGCATTCCTCAGAGATTTTGGTCCATATTGACATGATGGCATCACACAGTTGACACAGATTTGTCGGCTGCACATCCATGATGTGAATCTCCCGTTCCACCACATCCCAAAGATGTTCTATTGGATTGAGATCTGGTGACTGTGGAGGTCATTTGAGTACAGTGAACTCATTGTCATGTTCAAGAAACCAGTCTGAGATGATTCCAGCTTTATGACATGGCGCATTATCCTGCTGAAAGTAGCCATCAGATGTTGGGTACATTGTGGTCATAAAGGGATGGACATGGTCAGCAACAATACTCAGGTAGGCTGTGGCGTTGCAACTGTGCTCAATTGGTACCAAGGGGCCCAAAGAGTGCTAAGAAAATATTCCCCACACCATGACACCACCACCACCAGCCTGAACCGTTGATACAAGGCAGGATGGATCCATGCTTTCACGTTGTTGACGCCAAATTCTGACCCTACCATCCGAATGTCGCAGCAGAAATCGAGACTCATCAGACCAGGCAACGTTTTTCCAATCTTCTACTGTCCAATTTCGATGAGCTTGTGCAAATTTTAGCCTCAGTTTCCTGTTCTTAGCTGAAAGGAGTGGCACCCAGTGTGGTCTTCTGTGGCTGTAGCCCATCTGCCTCAAAGTTCGACGTACTGTGCGTTCAGAGATGCTCTTCTGCCTACCTTGGTTGTAACGGGTGGCAATTTGAGTCACTGTTGCCTTTCTATCAGCTCGAACCAGTCTGCCCATTCTCCTCTGACCTCTGGCATCAACAAGGCATTTCCGCCCACAGAACTGCCGCTCACTGGATGTTTTCTCTTTTTCGGACCATTCTCTGTACTAGAGATGGTTGTGCGTGAAAATCCCAGTAGATCAGCAGTTTCTGAAATACTCAGACCAGCCCTCAAATCACCTTTCTTCCCCATACTGATGCTCGGTTTGAACTGCAGGAGATTGTCTTGACCATGTCTACATGCACTGAGTTGCCGCCATGTGATTGGCTGATTAGAAATTAAGTGTTAACGAGCAGTTGGACAGGTGTACCTAATAAAGTGGCCGGTGAGTGTAATTCAGTATTCACCTCTCAAGGCTGCATTCACATGGCCATTGGGGGACGTATATACGGCCGACATATATACGTCGTATATATGTCCCCCGAAGGCCGACAATGGGTGCAAATTGCTGTACGGAGCATGTGGCATGTTTCTCTATGGAGGAAAGGGGGAACCCCCCCTCTCCGGGGTGCCGCTGTGTGCCCACCATAATGTAGCACGGGGGCACAAGGTCATGTGAATGTATTCTAACACTTCAAAAAAGACAGTACAGGTTTGTTAAACCAGTGCTCACAGCTTTAAGAAAATTTTAGAAGACAAAATCACTTCAACACTGAACCCTTGAACAAATAAAATTTCAGATGCTAAAATGATGCTTAGATTCCCATCAAAGCTACAACTCCAGATTACATTTCCATAGATAACAGAAGTTACATACCTCATTCTATCACTATAACCCAAGTTAGATACGTCCTACATAGAAGTAAGGGTAACTTCCCCCCTACCTAAATCACAACACCCTACAAACAGGGGAACTCACAAAATATATCAAAAAGTTTACTCTTTTATTGCATCGATATTAAAACAGAACCACATATTGACAATTACATAGATTTTTAAAATGATCCCAAGAATAAGATGGGGCCAGGCAACCCAGTTGTAACAAAACTATATTACATTATGTTGCAGTATCAAGTGCTAGCATCTCCATTGGTTAATGAAAACAGTTTCTTTCTATAGTAAAAATTAGGCTGATAGTTACCTTACTGCTGTGGCTGCCGTCTGCCCCTCGCCCCGACGCGCGTTTCGCCTATTGCTTCCTCAGGAGGCGTGCTTAACTATAGGGGAATGTCCGGTTATTTTATTCTTTGGGTCAGTACAATTACGGGGATACCAAATTTGTATAGGTTTTATAATGTTTTCATACATTCAAAAAAATTAAAACCTCCAGTCCAAAAAATTTTGGGGGGATTTTGCTGTCTTCTGCCGATAATAACTTTTTTATACTTGTACGGAGCTTTGGGAGGTGAGGTTTTTTTGTGGATTTTGATGATGTTTACAATGTTAACATTTTTAGGATACCTAATGTGTTTATGATTTTTACTGTCTATTTATATTTATATCAGTTTAGTATAATTTTTCTTTTTAACCTTTTTTTTATTTTTACTATTTTTCAGACTCCCTAGGGTACTTTAACCCTAGGGTGTCTGTACAATCCTATCATATACTGCCATACCCCCGATGAGATCCTTTTTGAAGGCGGCGATCAGCGGGAAAACACCAGCAATTGGTGCTGGCACCAGTTGCGTTACCGGTAAGCCTTTGCTGCAACATGCGTTAATGTGATAATAGTGCACAAACCTATTAATGGAACAATATTAAATTAAATATTAAAGTCAGTTAGCACTATTGTACAATCCACCTAAGCCAAAAGATACCTAAATTATCTGGAAAATATACTCAAATATGGCATTGTTTTTGTGCTCAAACCCACAAAATACTTAGTGTGCCACACGATAAAGTAGTATTGATAAGTGTGACCACACAGACAGGAATAGTAGTACATTCATCACATTAGCATGTGATGTAATCAGTCAGTAGACCTGTATATATGACTACTGTTTCTCATTGTGCTGTTTGTTGGTATGGAGTGTACCACACTCAACATGGACCAAAGGGAGTGAAGAAAAGAGTTGTCAGGAACTTGTTAAAGGACATCTGCCTTCAGTCTTACTGATGGTAGGCATGTCCTACTAAGAAGTTCCTATGGAACGATGAGGACTAACCTCATCATCAACTACAAAAATGTCTGACTGCTGTGCAGCCAACAAGGGTTTTGCCACCAAGTTTTAAGTCTTGTTTGCCAGAAGGATCACAAACTTATTTCTCACTGCAAAATGCAAATCTAACATATAAAGCTGAGTGTATGCTCGTATGTATGTCCTCTAACGGAATCTGCATCGTGGCATTATCATTCACCAAATTTTAAACTCTCTTTGACTCGGGGAACGTCATAGACCTGTTTTTTAACCCATGCTTTCCAAAATACACTTATTAACAACCGTATACAGGCGCCATTGTCGTCTGCTGCAGAGAGAGTTAGCAACCAATCACAGCTCAATTTCTTTTTTGCCACATGTCATTGATATGAGCTTTGATTGGATACTATAGGCAAGGAGTATAACACAGTTTATGTGTTAGGTAATATGGATAGAAATAGAGAGACCAAGACAGACAGAGAAAGGCAGAGAAAGACAGACACAAATTGAGATAGATGGTTGACGGTAGATATGTCCCTCTTTATTCTAACTCAATATGGTGCAATTGCCGCAATATAGATTTCTAAAAATTATTATAATTAGACTATGTCACAGGAGGACCTCAGAGTGCCTTGTATGTTCATTTATTCACTGCCCCCATTGTGCTAGCAGCAACCCCCCTTTCCTACAACATCGTTCCATAGGAACTTCTTAGTAGGACATGCCTACCATCCGTAAGACTGAAGGCAGATGTCCTTTAACAAGTTCCTGACACAACTCTTTTCTTCACTCCCTTTGGTCCATGTTGAGTGTGGTACACACCATACCAACAAACAGCACAATGAGAAACAGTAGTCATATATACAGGTCTACTGACTGATTACAAGATTGTAGATACCTGTGATGCGACCGTAATTTAACATGTCCATTTGCTCACATTTTTTTCAAGATGCATTTACACGTGGTGTTTTGGATGCGTCAGAACATGTATATTAGAATGCATGCCTTTTTACAATGCATT
This sequence comes from Engystomops pustulosus, assembly GCA_019512145.1. Classification (NCBI taxonomy): domain Eukaryota; kingdom Metazoa; phylum Chordata; class Amphibia; order Anura; family Leptodactylidae; genus Engystomops; species Engystomops pustulosus. The sequence continues at coordinate 199,550,063 of CM033642.1, read as the reverse complement.
TGCCTACTTTGGAAGTGTTTTTCTTCTATGCTGTAAGTGTAAGCTGCGGTGTAAACATTTTCATGTCTGCTTACACTCATGGCAATGAAGAAAAATGCTTCCAAAGTAGCCCAACACATTGCAACATTAAAAAATACATGCGTACTGACACGCGCGTCCTGAGGCATGCGTTTCGATGCATCCAAAACTCCACGCGTGAATGCAACCTCAGGGATACCATCAATTCTGTCCAGGCAAGTTATTTCTGTAACCATGTGGGTTTTTCTTTGATTAAAATGAGGTGTACCAACAATTTTGGACATATATATATATATATATACACACACACACACACACACAGACATTCATACAGTCTGCCAAAAACAGTGAGATATATACGGTACCCTGATACAGAGAAATTTACACCACATTCAGAATTATTATGTAAATTATATTTATGTCTGATAATGATGTCTTCAATGAAGCTTTAGTGTTAATCCTGGTTCTTATGACAACCCAAGATATTTAAAATACAATTGTGACAGACACCCAAAAATTTTTGGCTGGGTTTACAATGATAAAGTATACAGTTCCGACTTACATACAAATTCTACTTAAGAACAAACCTACAGACCCTATCTTGTATGTAACCCAGGGACTGCCTGTACAATAATAGTTATCACCCATTAGAGTAGAAATCGAATTTTATTGAACAAACTTCCCAAAAATAACAGTATATTCTTCAAAATTAAAAAAACAATTAAATGCAGAGTTCCAAATCATTATGCACAGCAGAATTTAAAAATATTTTATAGGTTGTAAAGAACTGAAAATGGTCATTTGTATTTTCAGTATTACTGTAAGAGAGCAGCTGCTAAAATGCCACTACAAACCAGCATATAGATATTTGAAGCTGCTGGTGCCTCTGGAGTCCTGCGAACCTCAAGGTGTAGGATCCTTCAAAGACTTGCACAAATCTACTATTCAGCCACCCCTAACCAGTGCTCACAAGCAGAAACGGTTGCAATGGGCCCAGACATACATGAAGACTCATTTTCAAACAGTCTTTTTTACACATTCATACAGTATATAATGAGAAAAAGCTGATTGTATGTGTATGTATGTATATATGTATGTATGTATATATGTATGTCTGTCATCTAAAGGAATCTGCACCGTCATGTTTACAATCACCAAATTTTGCACAGCCACTCTCTGTGGAACTCGGAATGTCTTAGACCAGGTTTTGAGCCTGAATTTTCTCCCCACACTTTCCAAAATCCACTTATTACCCACCATATACAGGAGCCATTGCCTGCTGCTGCTGTGGTAGTTGGAAGCTGAGACGTGATTGGTTGCTGTTCTGCCACAGGTCATTAATATGAGCTCTGAACTGTGATTGGTTACTATAGGCAATGAGTATAAGACACTTATGTGTCTCTCATTGTCTCTTCCTGTCTCTCTCTCTGTCACGCACTCTCTCCCCACCTCTCACTAACTCTCCCTGTATGTCTCTGTCACTCACTTTCCATATCTGTCTCTCACTCACACTCTCTCACTATCCCCGCTGTATTATACTATTTGCCTATAGTAACTAATCCAAGCTCAAAGCTCATATTAACCCCTTAACGCTCTGCGCCGTAGCACTACGGCGCAGAGGTATAAGGGATGTATGAAGAGGGCTCACGGGCTGAGTCCTCTTCATACAAAAGGTGGGGGTTTTTGCATTTTGCACAAAACCCCCACTGCTAATAACCGCGGTTGGTGCTTGCACCGTTCGCGGCTATTAACCCTCTCAACCTCCGCCGGCGACTTAAAAACCCCTTAAAAGGTGCAACCCTGCGTCCTTAAGGGGTTAATGACCTGCGGCAAAATAGAAATTGACCTGCGATTGGTTGCTTATTGCCACAGCAAACAATGGCTCCTGTATATTGTGTTTATCATATTACCTCACATATTACTTCACATATTGATTCACATCTTTCCTCACACCTAAGACTGCATTCATACGTGGCATTTTGTTTGTGTTAATGTATCACAACAGTTGAGAAGAGGAGATTTGCCTAATTACATTGATGTCAATATTGTGTTTACAAAACGTGTGTGTTAACAATAAATGAACACATATGTTAACACTTTGTTAGCATGTGTGTTAACAATGCATTATATAAATGCAATTTTGACAATGTAATTAGGCAAATCTCTTCTCAGCTGTTGTGAAGCGTTTGAAAATACATGTGTTAATGCAAACAAAACACAACGTGTTAACACAGCCTAAGCTATATTATATTCATTGCCTATAGTAATCTATCAAAGCTCAAATTAGTGACCTGTGGCAAAACAGCAACCAATCACGGCTCAGCTTCCAACTGCAACAGCAGCAGACAATGGCTATTATATTGGCTGTATATTGTGGTTATCATAATACCTCATATTACCTCACACATAAGCTGAATAATACTCATTGCCTATAGTAACCAATAACAGCTCAGCGCTCGAGTCAATGACCTGTGGCAGAATAGAAACTGAGCTGTGAATGCTTGCCACAACAAACAATGGCTCCTGTATTTGCTGGTTATTATTATATCTCATATTACCTCACACATTACTTCACATCTTACATCATAAATAAGCTGTATTATACTCATTGCCAATCGTAAGCAATAACAGCTCAGAGCTCATGTCAATGACCTGTGGCAGAATAGAAGCTGAGCTGTGATTGGTTGCTTACTGCCACAGCCAGACAATGGCTCCTGTATATGATGGTTATCACCTTACCTCACACGAAATCTCTGAATAAAAGGAAACCTTTTACCCCTGATGACCAGCGCCTTTCTGATGTCCCATTTTTACACATAGGGTGGCACAACCAGTGACCTTCCCTCCAGCACATTTGCTATATGCCCTTGTTACCAAACCTTGGAGCGAGGGTGGGGACGCGGCAGCGGTTACTTATCACATATGCCTGACCCAGCGTTGTGCCTGTCACTAGCACAACCAGCAAAGTTGAGTAGCTAATCTCACCCAAGAGCACCCCGGAACTAACCAAGGATAATCTCGCACTAGGTTGCGCCGTTTCTCTCTGTCCACCTCCCTTTTTCTCTGCATATCCAAAGTGATTACACCTAATCTGTCTTATGAGCTCTGAGCTTTGATAGGTTACTATAAGCAATGAGTATATTAATGATCTGTAGCAGAACAGCAACCAATTATGGCTCAGCTTTCAACTGCCACAGAAAAAGTAGACAATGGCTACTGTATATGGTGGGTAATAAGTGGGTTTTGGAAAGTGCGGGGTGAAAATTTCAGCTCAAAGCGTGGTCCAAGATGTTCCCTGAGTCAAGGCAACAACTGTCTCTGACACACTTATTCCAGTGACTAGAGCAGTTCTGCTCTGATAATTCTCCTCAGACAAAATGACAGTCAGAGACAGACAGTCACTGGAATGAGAGTGTCAGACGGTCACTGGAAGAGAGCAAGAGCAGTTACTTACTATCCTGGGCAACGGCGGGACCTACAGTTGGTGCTTCATAAAATTGTCAGTACAGATTATCTAGAGTACACATACACATTTTTGGAAAGGGTAGCTCAACTTTTTCAACACTCTCATGTGGGCCGGTCAAAGATAATTAGAGGGCTGGAAGTGTCCCCAGGGCCTTACAATGCCCAGGTGTGGCATAGGCTATTGGAACCTGTTGCCAAGATAAAAATCTTCCTGGTGACAGGTTATGGTGATGGGTTATTTTTACCCATTTTTTCCACAGGATAAGAGCCAACTTGCAGATTGGTGGGGGTCTCCGTGATGGGACCCCCACTGGTTAGGAGAACGGGGGTCCGTTGTACACCTGATGAAGAGAGCAGATGGCCATAGCTACATCAGTCGGCGCCAGAGATTAAAAGAGCAGCTGGCCAACTTTAATAAACCCTTTATTGTACAATGGCAGTACTCACCAGTTATTTATTTATTTTTATAAAAAATAAAGTTGGAAGCAGTGGATGTTCACAAGTGACAACCACTTACAGCCATACAGAACTTTCTTTGAATCTTAAGATCAATACATCTGATATTATTTACTGCATTTCTTTACAGTTTAGGTTCCATCAGTAATGTATAGCAATTTACTATTGATACTGTCCTTTATTAGGTCCAAGGAGAGAATAAAAACACCAACATGACATGCCTGCCATATAAGCCGAACAGCATACCAACACCACATCGCCCAACAGTATACTTGTATCTGAGTTTTTCTACAGATAATGAGATACTTTTGCCAAGTGCAATGTAAAATTTATGTGTTATTCTATCTCCATGTACTTGTACACTGGATACACTTGGCACTGAAAGTGATTTTGCTGCCACCACCCAAAGGCTTCAGTATAGGGTCTTAAATTATTCAAAGAAAACCAGACACACACAAGATGTTTTCGAACAGATTATATTGTGTGAATACATAACAGTACCAGAACATTAGCTTCTAATCATTGAGTTACAAGAATATAGCTTTCCCCTGTTACCCCCACCACAGTTGAAAATGACATGCAATGGTCTGTGCTGCAAGCCTCACAGATGAGCAGATTATGATCAACATCTAGCTTTCACCAAACATTAGACCATATGAGGGTCTATTAAGAGGATTCAGCCTCTGCAGACAAATCATATTACGTGGCATTTTTAAAAGGGTTAACATACCAGATTCTGAGTGGGACTGCAAAAGAGAAACCAAGTAAAGCATCAAAAGTACATACTCCATACTGTCCTCCATTGCCACGTTTAGAATGCCCTTATGGCAAAGGAATAATGTGAGGTACAAACCCTTTAACTAAAATGTTGGCATTACAAAAAGATGAAGGATATGAAACATTTTTCCAGTAAATTTATTATGTACAAAACACAGGGCAAATAAAATACAGTTTTATAACCTTTCTGGCTTAGGAGTGTATACAATTATTACAAGCAGGTAATATACGCATCAGATCCAACTTCCTTATCTTCAGAGGTATAAAGGAATACAGGATGTTACACAGTTGTGGGGGTATGTCTGTTTTAAGGACCTAGTGTGGGTCTTAATCTGAAGATAAAATAATAATAAAAAAAAAAACTCTGGGCAGAAATGAAAGATCCGGCAGTATCCATGTAACAAGTTTTCCTTACCTGGGTGATGTCATCTTAGATGCATCCCACTGTAATTACCTGGTCAGTGTGGTTAAAGGGGTTGGCCACTACTTTACATAAGTTGTCCATGTGCCTTTACCTTCTTAAGGATGATGCCTGAATGTTCATCATGTGATTCAGCAGTCTTGCTACTTACTATAGTACTGGGTGCAGACTCTCCATGCTTCTTTCTTTACATCTCTCTCCCCCAGTCTCAGTCAGTGTGGAAGTGTGCGAGTAGATAGAGAGGGGGACATCACATGAATGACACTGAGCAGAGACCGCTGCTGTGTGTGTGTATGCAAAGGGAGGCATACTATGAACAAAAGGCAGGGTGTAGTTTCCAAAGAAAACAAAGACAAGTACATATAGATTCAGAGGCATGTCTAATAGAAGAGATTAATTCATAAGTGGCCAACCCCTTCAAGGCTATGGCTACCAAGCAGAGCAGACCATGCAGGTACAGCTTTGGTATCATACCCAATACGGGTATGATCGATAACCTGCTGGCATACAATAAGCTATTGCGAGAATGACGGCAGGTAAAACGGAAACACAAGCACATGGATGTTGCTTCAAGTTAAATGTTTCGTATTTGGTCCAAAGTTACCACAAATCCAATGATTTTATTCAACTTAAAACAACACACAAATACATAACCAACATTTATGATAAAGGGTATTAGCCAACAAAACCTACTAGAGATTGTCACATTATAAAAAGCAGTCACAATTTTCTCAGATTGTCACATAAGCTTTATCATCTCGAAAGGCTGAGGGTCCCATATGCCACGGTCATTTTGTTATAATGCACTAAAGATAATACACATCTAGTGCAGAGATACATGGAGCGGATGGAGAGGACAATCGCTGCACATTACTTAGAAGCATCAATGCCGTCAACCTTTACAATTGACTGGATTTTTGGTCGACGTTACAGTCACAGATTTTGCAAGTGTAGCATATTTCATATTCAACCTCTAAAGCAGTGCAGAGTTTTATGGTAGATGCCTAGAAAACGGCTTTTCATTCTGAAGGTCATAGCTTACATTTGCAGATATCACGCAACACACAGCCAGTCGTAAAAAGTTCCACTTCTGCCGGAAGCCATATAAATTCATTGTAGCAGCACATATTACCTTAGCCACCTAATCCAAAAAAAAAGGTGCAATATAAAAGGCATCAGGGCAAGTGGCTACATACTCATCTCAGCTATTCATCACCATTCCCAATATTCTGCTGAGGCCATAAAAGAGCCTTTGTCCTTTGCCATCTCTAAACAATTTATGTGTATTCATTTCATGGAAGATTAACCATTAAAGAGCTATTTTGGAGCTTAGTATTGTGGCAGTAAGACTGAAATACATTTCGATCTACAGTTCACCAGCACAGATCTGCTTTCATAGAAGGCTAAAGCTACTTGATTATCATCATAATATAACCATTGTGGCATAAAAAAAACAAAACAAAACAAAAACCTAACAAGCATGTGCATTGTGTACAAAAATATCTCATTATCCAAGGAATATTTACATATATAACAAGCACTATAGCTTTTAATCTTTGGTTGTCCTGTTCGGTAAAATAGAAGGAGTGGAATTTTAGTGCATGGATATTAAATAAAATTGTTGTAATGCTGAAAAACTGGAAGGTAGGGGGAACAAAACACATTAGAAACCCCAATAAATATAGCAGAAATTAAAATGCATTCATAGATAATTTGGCAGGAAAGGATTCTGCAGCATGGTCCTTGCCATTTCCAATCTCTGACCTTTTACATTGAGCTTAGAAAGTTTAAAGGGTTTGTGATATTATATTACAAAAGTGTCTTATGGCAAAAAATCTATCATTTATGGAAAATGTATGCAAATTGTAACAAACAAGCAAAAAAAGTCTTGATTCAAAAGAAAAAAAAAACTCCTCTGCTCATTTAGACTTTGTAGTTCTAGGTCTCCATGGTAACAGACTACAGACAAAATGTGTTGAATATTAAAACACATTTTCCAGGATGGGATAAGAAAGACTTAGCTCTTAGCTACCTTGTAGCGCAGCTCCCTTATCACACATGACTTTCAGGAAGCCTAATGACATGATATAAGATAAAAAGCCAAAACAGTTTCCAACAGAAACAGCGCTGTCAACAGTTGGGAATATGTTTTTTATGGAATAGATGTCATTTGGCTTTTAAATCACATCATGTTAAACTCAGAGAGAAAAGGTGCACGGTACTATCCAAGCAATAAAAAACAAAGCAGAGGTAGGCTGGAGGAAAATGGAAAAGTGGATGTTAGGTTTGGCGTACTACTCGGCGGTGCTCTGCTCAAAATACAGTCAGTAAAATATAGTTCACGTTATTAGGCTTCCTGAAAGTCATGCTTGATAGTAAGGGTGCTGGCTTACGATGTAGCTAAGAGGCAATGTTATACCATCCTGGAAAACATAATAGCATATTTTCCAGAATCCCTCAGTGGGGCATCAATGGCTGCAAGTCTCCACACGCCTGCAAGGCAGCCTCAATTGGCAAAGTCTCCAAAAGGGAGACATCGTGGTCAGTCAGATGACTAGTGTTACTAAACCTTCCATCTGTCCCATCTTCTTGTTAGACTATGGACAAAACAAAATGAGGCAGATTGAAGAAAAGAAAAGGCTGCTGAAACAAGGTATGTTTATAGCCTGTAACCAAGACAACAGCACAAAGTTACACTGCACAGTGATGTAACATTGATTTTGCTCAGAAAACAATATGTTTATAGAATGAAGAGATATACGACGATAGGTCTATCTCACCATGTATAGCAGTTACACATATTCCTTAACTATGGATGTAAGCCGTGAGTAGGATTAGCGATGTTAACAATAGCTAAATCTATACAGAATAATGGGATTGCGAATACAGAAAATAAACATGCATTAAAAACTGCCATGTGGGTTACAGAAAGCATATGTGAAGTAAGAGCAGCAAATAGTAATGAGTAACTCAAGTCAGAGGATTCTGAAAGTCATATGTATGATGTTCAGTGCATACAGCCGTCTTATAACCAGTACTATCACCAGTCACTGACTTGCCTCCTCAATGTTAGGGAATTTTGTAGGCATGTACCAATACATGCACAGTATAAGGATTTCTGGTAAAGCAACACTGCTTGATAATATGGCATTTGGAAGAAACCTCTATCTCCTCAAGATCCTTCTAATAAAGCTGGCTGAGGAGTGAGGACCACCACACACACTCTAAAAAAAAGAAGGGATCGTATCACCAGAAAGTAACCTATTATTCAAAACAGGTTTTTAAATGTTAAATGTATTTTGACTTTTTTGAAAAAGGTCTCCATCTTTATGTAATTAAAAAAAGGGCCATATCATGCAATTCTCACTCTGGGAAGTGGCCAATGATAGACAGGATTACAATAGAAGATCACATTTCCATTGCATCCACTACAGACAATAGATGTCACAGATTATCTCTACCTCTGCAGTAATATCACCAAATACTTTTACTAGAGCTCAGCCAAGATTGCAGCCCCCATTTTTATAGATATGAAACTAATTAGGAATAAAAATTATGGTTAACTATTCACTTTTAGTAAAAAGATAAAATTGGTAATACATTTTCAAAGTCAAACCACAGATTTCATCTCTAGAAAAACCTCTAAACGTGTAGACCTTAGAATTCCCTCGAGGTCTACATTGAAGTTGGTAAGTGAGCATTGGGGCCCACATCCTGCACGCTTAAAGCGAACCCATCCCGCACTATTCCCCCCCCTCCCAACGCCACAAACATTACCTCCTTCTGTAATATGTACATCCTCTGGAGGTCTTTTTAGCATATTTCTAAGTTGCAGAATGAATGAAAATTCATCTTATAGCCTCCTGCAGTCAGGCAACCCCACCTCCTGCAGTCAGGCAACCCCACCTCCTGACAGTCAGGCAAACCCCACCTCCTGCAGTCAGGCAACCCCACCTCCTGCAGTCAGGCAACCCCACCTCCTGCAGTCAGGCAACCCCACCTCCGCCTCCTAATTGCAACTTCATTCTCAAGTCACCCGCAATTAGGGGAGTAGGGCTGGGGCGGGGGATGCATGGAGTGGGCAGAGCAAACTGACTGCAAAAGGCGGGGCAACATACCTGCATCCTACAAAAGAGGATTTTCCATTCATGCGGCAACCTAGAAATATACTCCTCCAGAGGACATACATACTACAGAAGAAAGTACTGTGGGCTTGTGGGGTGTTAGTATGGTGACAGTTTCCTTTAATAGTTCAATGAATCCGAGCTCCTATGGCACATTCAGATGGCGACTGTGTCGGCAAAAATGTGTTTACTGGGTTTCTTTTTAGAGACAGTATTATTGAAGTCTCAAAGCTTGTAGAAAGATTGAAAGGGACATAATACAAACAGGGTCAAGTAAAAGGAGCATGAGGCACTTTTCTCTGATAATATATTACATAGGTTATTCTAGTAACTTATACTTTTATTAAGGGAAATGGCTCATCTTCTTGGACATCTATATATACAAGTTATAGTTATTTCTGCAATAGAAATAGGATTCAGAAGGAGGACTTGAAAGAGGGCTATTTTCCACTTTATTTTCTAAATGTAGTTGCTATAAAAGTGTATCCATTTTAGCATTTGGAACACACACACAAAAAAAAAATGAAAAAATAAAAAAAAAAAGTTGAAAAGTGCTTAAGATTTTTTTTCTGGAATAAAAACCCACCGTTCAAGCTGTATTCCCAAGGTTCTACAAGCTTTGGTGGTCACTAATAATATATGGTTTATAACACTTAAAAAATAACCGTTTCATACATGAAACCACATGTACATACCAAGAATGTAGGACAACATACAATCTGCTTGTGATAGATATAGATATATCTCTATGCGCACAGCAGAGTTATATAATGTAGCCGATGGTAAAACATGCACATAGGGGAACAGGTCCTTAAACATTCATAACCAATAAGTAAAAATGACAAGAATTCTGGAAGCATAGGGACAACTCACAACATTACAGTCCACATAGAACAACAAACAGCGAGTTGATAGAGATGAAGGGAATTAAAATGAACAGAATACATTTCTGTAGGAGGAAATCTTCTCTATTCAGCCTTTTTGTAGTGGCAGATAACTAAAGCATTGATACATCTTCCTGAAGGAGGTGGTGTGGGTTTTGTGTAATATGAGTGGCATCATTTCCTGCCAACCGAAACACTTCCCAACATTATCGATAAGAACGGCAATCCCTTGTGATGAAGCTAAAGCAGAAAGGACTGGTTGGATACTCCACTTGTAGACACGGCATGCAGATTGTTAACTCAATGTAGAAGCAATGAACTGGTTGCCATTTCCATAAAGCCCCCTAGAATATCTTACTTCATGGGTGGTGGCTGCTTGGAATATCTCGATCTTCTTCTTCCGCTTCATCGTTCACACATATAATGCTCTAAGGCATTTATGACAATTACAGTACATTGCATTTGGAAGTGTACCCCGTATAGAGGCGGATTGCTGAGTAACGGGTACATGCTTGCCTCTATGTGTATTCACAAAGATACAATCTGCCACAGTTACAAGATAACTTGGAAAAACCTGTTTGCTCTTAAGTTTATACAGATGTTAGGATGCCATGTAATCTTCCATTTCTTCTGAAATATCCGGCACTCAACTTGTCCTGACGCAAAATGTAGAAGTGCTTCAATGACGACGGGTCCAAGCTACATAGTGTTAATCCCCCTGCTGTCTGACGCAGAGGATTTTTGCATTGGTCCACATGATGTGTTTGTAAACAAACCCATTGTAGCACTTTTTGGCCATTGATTTAATAATGAGGTAGTCAATACAAAGTCAGTTGACTTGAAGGTTCCTTTGGTTTCATTAAGTTGTCTCCTTGTAGTCTCCAATATTAAGAGTCCTGCCCAAGTCATAGTCCTGGTCACATGACCTTGTGCAAGGTCTGGGTAGGGGGTGCTCTTCCTCCTTGACTGAAGAGACCATTTCCTTCCTGAGCATGCTATTGTCACGGACTGGTGCAGAATGATGGCAGAAGTGAGGGGAAGCTGCTGGAAGGTTGTCATCTTTCTTTATACTCCAAGATGGACAGGGAAAGGAATCTGAAAGCACAAAAGACTAGTCAATAAAACATAAAGAAGAAATTCCCTATTTTGTAATATTCTTCATTCACATATTTCAAGCGGGTGTAGAAATATTATACAAAGACTACAAACAGAGGGACATGATTAACCAAGAGCATCAAGGATAAGGTTATGCCCACAGATCCTATTTCTGCAAAAAAAACTATTCAAAGCAGATTCTTCTTTTGTGCACATCCACATGAGGATTCGCTCATTCGTACTAAAGTGAGAGGAAATTTGGCATTTGCATGTAAATGCGGCTGCAAAACCCCATCCGCAAGCTTGAGATATAGAATATCTGCCAATTTAAAGATTTCAAACACGTCGCAGTGGGTCAAGAACAAGCTTCTGGGTATATGTCATGCACTGATCTATGGCCTATTCCTAGGCGGATCCTAGAAGAGTTTATGGAGCTAGAAGAAGACTGCTCCATATAGTAGTAAAATTTTTTCTTAAACAAAACTATAAACTGCTGCCTCTATCACCACGCATCCAATTTTAAGGAGAAGTAAACTCCAGAGCCCAAAAGTATTTCAACATCCCAAGTTGATAGATACTTATGGTATTTACTTTGTGAGTAATGGCCTCTAGAGATGTAGGGCAATTCAGGATACACAGCTGTAGCCACCATATCAATAGAAAACAATGAATCTGAAGTGTTGAATGAAAGGACAGAAATATGATCTCTTCCAGAACAGAATAAAATAATGATATTCCCCCGGCCAGATGTGAACAGGACTACGTTACTTACCACAGCTGGGCTTTGCACAGTCCTTCCTGTCGTAGCTGGTGAAGAATGCAGACATGTCAGCAGCAGATGTGGTCATGTCATGTGAATGATGTGGGAATGTATCCTTTGGAATGGGGGCTATAAGATTAGACAATGTGTGGTCCATTGGGTCCTCTTCTGTAATGTACGTATATGGACAGAAATCCCTGGTCCTTGAGTAGATGTTAGCGTTGTCGTAACAATCCGAACAGATCATAAGCTGACCAGCACCTGAAAATTAAGAAACTATCAATATAGCAGGTAAAGAGGATGCAGATAGTGCCCATATATACACAGATGAAGCACTAACATTTCCAATTTTGGTTAGAGATAAAGGTTAAGTTTAATTAGAATGGTTTTCTGGCAAACACATAGAAAAGTGTAATGAATGGACCTGTGTTACTTTGCTACTCTACATCATCTACAATGATGTCTCATCACTAGACAATGACAATGTTCGTGGCAATTATTTTTACCAAGTGTCACAACATGGTCAGTGACATTACTGTGGACAAAGTGCCATCTCACCAGTGTGAACCCTAGAAACCAACTGAGGCCATCAGCAGGGGACCAGAAGGGAACTTTACCGATAACGGCATCCTATACATCAGTGATGGCGAACCTTTTAGGGGCAAAGATAATTCGGCCCTGTCTACTCATTCTCCCTCTTCCTACATTTCCAAGTAGCGAAGTATCACTTTAATATATGACTAAAAGCAGCATCTTTTAAGTTGCTTGGAACTGCAGAAAGATTCTTTGAGTCTTGTCTGGTGTTCTGGGGTGATGGCCCAAGTGCCCACAAAAAGGGCTCTGAGTGCCGCCTCTGGCACCCGTGCCATAGGTTCGCCACCACTGCTATACATTATTGTTGTACACTGACAATATACACCTATAATAGAATGATCTAATATCTTTACATTCACAGACAAAATTTCTTACCTGCAACAGGAAGGCTGTCCATTCTGTCTCCTGACTGTGTGCCATTACCACGACTATACAACTGCTGGATTCTACCATTCTGCAGATTAGATGCATACTGCGAATTCATGATTTCAGCATCAGCCTCACTGCCAGTATCAACATACAATCCTGAATGAAAATTTTAAGAAAAGCTTAGCACACAAAATCCTATTAATGTATTCTAGTCACAGCACATTGTCCACTGGATAGGGATTGGGCCGACCACTGGTAGTACCTGATCATGGGAATATCTTGAACAACCAAATGAATGAAGCAGCTGGGGGCAAACATTCCATTCATTCTCAATGGCACTTTGATAGTCAAAAGCCACGGAAAATCGTATACATTTCACTGGAAATCCAGTTTTGTATACATTAACCTGACAAACCAGGCATAGCATGGACTTACCATCTGTTCCCTTATGTACGCAGCCACTGGCAGGAGGCATGAGCTGCTGATGGCTGCCAGCCTCAGAGTTACTATACCCTTCTGGAGGCTCAGACAGGGTTCCTTGGGAAGACAGGTAGCTGGGGATGTCAGCAGGTAGATTCATATCCTCTGCACACACAAAGTAAACAGCATGTCAGAAACACTTAACCAACCATGTACATTTCTAGCAATATATACTTACTCTCATTTATACAACTATTATACAATATGCCAGAAAGACCTCCTTGGCTGCTAAAACAAATGTCCAGGAAAGGGATAGCTTCATACAGAAATAGGCCAAATCTGTGCCATCAGTTACATCTAGCTCTCTATTTATACATTATACTGAAGACAGAGCAACGCCTACAACAATACCGGTAGTCTCCGTCAGAGGACTACTCACTAGTCCAAGTAGATTTTAGGAAGTAGTTTTACTTCTGCAGTGGTCGTGTATGGATGCAGGATGAAGAGTCAACAGAACGGGAACGAGTACAGATCCTGTGATGCTGCTGCATGATAGCTACCTCGTTTTTATGAGCCTTCCCCTCTGTTCTGAGCCCTAGCTCATTTTAAAGCATCCATGTCAGATAGGGCTAATTCAGATGGGCGTTTTTGACATCAGATGGAATACTGACCTATTGATTTCTACAGGTCAGTATACATGTACGTTATTTTCAATAATGTTCAGAAAAAAACTGGGCGGGGCATAAAACAAATTATCAAACCATCTATTTTTATGGATGTTAAAAACAACTGATATGAAAAACTGGATATGGAAACAGTAAGGACTGAAGACTGACGTCACAACCGAATGAGCCCTTAAGATAATTCTTCTGATGCTGAGTAAATTATCATGTGACAACCAATAAGGCACAATTCCTGTAGGTAATCACAATAAATATGTCTAAGTGACAAATCAATAATATCTCTGGAAATGCTCAAATAATTATTGTAATTAAATTTAGAAAATATATATATATATAAATGAAAAAAATCAGTAGCAAAACCAAAATTAGAAGACATTTTCTAGGAATCTGCCAGTACCAAGTGGTTAAAACTGTAAAATTCCTGTTTATGAATAGAATAATTCAGTCAAAACCTATTTTTAGCAAACAATAAAACCCATGTAACAGTTCCCACCCCGTGACCTAGAAGAGAGACCTGTGGGAGATGGCTGCTGCATGTTCGCGGCTATGAATCGAACATATTAAACTAAAAAGCTCCCACAAGAGGAAGGCACAAGGCAGATGAAAAGACAGACTTTTCTACATTGTGAATATCTGGATTTTGCTTTTATAGATAATGTTTTTGAGTATTCCCAAGCCTTGTCTGGCAGCAAGCTTTGTGGTTAGCTGTACAATTCAATTCATCAACGTCCTCTTCTCATCATACAAAATTTATAGGGGTGAAGCCGTCTGAGACATGAAAGTCAGAGAAGAGTCAAACTTCTTGTTTTGTCATTTGTTGTTTTCTTCTTTATGAAATATCGCTTATGAGAAAATACAATTCTTAAAGGGTACATGTCACCCTAAAACTGCAATCCAATCCCCAGAGGACAAGCAACTAATTATTTTTTTCACAAAGTTACATTAAAGCAGCCTAGTCTGAGAACTGGAGGACCCCTTTAAAAAGATTGCCATTTATGTGAGGTTTCTAACCAATAGACTTGCTTCGATGAACACTTACCTGTATTGGTTATGCTGTAATCTTCGCTCTTTCTCCTCATGTGGTATATAACTATGACCCAGACCAAGGACGTCCCTACTACACAGCAGACAACCACAATGATGACAATGCCAACAGTGGTCCAGCCATCTTCCTCAAAGCCAATAATGGTTTGTGAGGAATCGCAGTTGGGTGAAGACAAGACATACAAATTTATATGACCGCGCTCAGTCCCAAGGGTATTAGACATGCTGCATGTGTATTTCCCAGCATCCTCTGGGCCTGCATCAACTATAATGAGAAGCTGATTTGCAGCAGCAAAGAAGTGCCTTTCCGTGACCATTAATGGCCCATCGTCCTTGGTCCAGTTTAGGCGGGGAGCTGGGCTACCTCCAGCTATACACTGCAATACAGCCGTCTCCCCACGAGCTACTGTTCTGTCTTCCAGGGGTCTTATAAAAGAAGGAGTTTCTGAAAAAAAAAAAATTGTACATACCACATTAATATAAAACAGCATTGACAGTTAAAAGGCTTGCATAACCATAACTGATTTAATGAGTCATTCGCAGTTTCACTGTAAAGAATAGTCAGTACTTAGACATGCATGGCTTAATCTTTAAAACAAGCATATACTACTGGCAGGATCAACCAGGTTCAACCAGGGTTAAAACTGCTGGGATCCTCAACGTTCACGAGAATGGGGATCCCGTTCTCAAAACAACAAGTACTTGAGTGTGGCTATATACATCAGGACTGAAATCAGACTTATGGGATGTCCAACTGAAATAAGTGACCATATAAAAGCCAAAACAAAGGTGAATGTAGTGCAGGAGTGCATTAAAAAATAAAAATAAAAAATCTGTCCATGCTGCTGAGGATTATTTAGGTTACATGCAATGCCCATTAAGCAGTTATAAATAGGAGGGCTTATGACCTTCATCTTGCAAGACTAAATTTAGATTCTGAATGCTTCTCAGGCTATAAAAATCCATTAATGATTCAATGTGACCCGATCTGCCCCTGTATCTATTTGAAGAGGATCTATGGACTAAAGTCATCAAAATTCAAGATGAAGAAAAGTTTTACCTAATACAGTCAGTGTGACATTGGTAGATATACTGCCGGCAGCATTCTGTGCAGTACAGCTATACAGCCCCATATCTTCGATTTTAACATTTACAATGAACAGGACCTCATCTTCTGGCATAACATGCATGCGGCGCTCTCGGGCTGCAGGGAAATCTGTTCCGCCATCTTTCTGCCATGCAATTTGTGGAGGTGGGTGACCTTCTGCTGCGCACTCTAAACGTGCCATGGCACCAGTGCGGATTGTCAGGTCCATGGGGGTTTTAAGAAACGAAGGCATTTCTGTAGAAAGAAAAGACAAGGAAATAAATGTAGCATAAAAGTCAATGAAAAGAAAAGGCATTAAGAGAAAATTGTGGTCGATTCAAATTCAACTACTAAATTTAACCCCTTCCAGTATCCATGAGTGTATCCATGATTTAGCCTTGTACTCAGTACAAGGCTAAATGCAGACACATGTGCTTTCAATGGACCTTATCTGTTCAGAGTGTTTAATCCAATGCCAAGGCGTATATATGCAAAGACTCTCCGAACCGCAAACAAGGTCAGGAATAGAAACTGCTCAGACACGGATCTATGGAAAACCACAACCATGTGCATGATGCTATAGATATTCATGTGTACTTGTGCTATCTGCAAAATGAATGGATGGCACACAGACAAAACTGTTTGTGTGCTTGAAGTATAAATAAGAGAGAATGAACAAGTGTCAGTCTTATTAAGCCTAGTAGGCAGAGTGAGAACTGCAGGATACCATACTTTTTATCAAAATTTCCTATGCACTGTTACTGACAAATGACTTGGGGTCATAGCAAACCTTGCAGCCAGATTCCTATTGGCAAGTTACTTTCAGTCATTCTGATTCCAATAACAAATCAGTCTTGGCAGGATGAATTTCATTACCAAAGACCTCCGCTGCAATAGTTTCACATCAAATTACAAAAGAAATGTCTATTTTTTTCACAGTATATATTATTTTGTAATGAATCAAAAGCCTGGAGTATGAAATTACAGTGCACACCATTCCTGGTGCTGCACATACAGCACCACCACAATATTGTACAGCAATTCTATTATACATTTCTATTATTTCAACCCAATGCTTACCATTAACTGTGAGTTTAGCTTTACTGGAATAATTGGAGCCAAAGTGGTTGGTGATGACACATTGATATTTTCCTTCATCTGTAAAATTTACATTAAAGAGGTGCAAAACAGTTGTATACTCCACTAGCTCAGCCCCATGCTTCTGAAACCTGGCGAAGGTTTCCACCTTTGAATCATACAGGATTTCACCATCTTTTCTCCACGCTGTAGACATGGGAGAGTCACTGCTGCTGGAGGCAGCACACGTGAGAGTCACATTCATCCCTTTCAGTGCCACCGTTGTTTCTGGGTGAACTTTGATTTGTGGTTTTGGAAAATTATCTAAAGAAATAAAATTAAAAATTATATTTTACATAAATGTGAATACACATATGTTTAATATCTGGGCTAGTGTATCACATGAGGTATATATCTTAGACTGTGGAGGGACACTCAGAAGTCATATTTCAGCCCTTTTCAGTTTGTATTGATAAGCAAGCAATTAAAGGGGTTTCCCCGTAATATGGAAAACCCCAATAGAGCCAGGGCAATATAAGATACACCAAATACTAAACCTGCTCCAGTACCTCTGCATCCAAAGAGTAACTTCCTCAGACATTTAGCGCCAAATCTGTAAACTATGGGATTTTTATTTTACCCTGAACACAACACACTGGTTTTTTTTTTATATTTATGGAAAAGCCCTTTAAGCTTATTCATTTATTTATTTCCAGTTATTGAAATAAATGCTAAAAGGAATACAGTTTAAACCATTATTTCTTCTAAATGCTTTTTTTTTTTTTAAACTTAAACTCGACATTGAGCGGTGGAAACACAATACATTTTTAGAAGGGCCAAGATATTTTGTTAATCCTTATTCTGATGATCACATCGAATTTTGAAAATCCAATTGTCACAAGGACAAACAATATAAATATATTTAGAAAATGACTCTTACAAAGAAATTCAACATTACCCGCTTTTGTATATGAAGACAAGGTTTACTGTCTGTATGCAGATACATTGTAGCTGAAATTAATTCTCACTCCTTTAGAAATATAGATCACAGTACACACAGAAAACTAAAAAAAAAAAATAATTTACCACCTGCAGCCATATTTTGAATAGATAAAAATCAACTTAAAATGTGAAGTATGAGGTAAGCAATACACAGAATACATTTCCTCTATTGAGGTCACAGAAGTGGGGCAATGGAATATCTAAACTGAAGGAAATTGGATACAAACCACAGATAAAATCTCCAGAATCCACGCTGAGCAGAGGACGTCCCAACAGCCAATCAGGATGGGCACAGCTAACATTCACCGTATTCTGCAGAGCGCTGGCTGTGAGCCACTGGGGAAACCACTTTAGCTGACAGTCACACAGCAAATTGCTTGTGTTTAGGATTCTGTAGAGGATTGACACAGTAGGTCATCAGAAAGGAGATAAATTGGGAGATTACACTGTCTATATGTCATCAGGTGTACAAAAAGCGGAAAATATCAACAAACCACCAGAAAGAGCAGCATTTTTGGTAAATGTAAGGACAAAACGTACAAAAGAGAACACAGCAGGAGAAACCATTCCAGGAACAGGTAAAGGATATGCAGCATTTGGAGACGTGTGTATGGCTCATGTGTTTTAATAAGTGACTTGTCATGTCTTCTATTGTGTCCGCATTGCTAAATATTCCCTGTACAGTCCTTCCAGAAAAAGAAAATCCTTTACCTGATATGTGAGGATTCAGACTATGTACTGCATGCAAATAACAGTGGCTGAAAACAGTACATCAAACAATATGACTTGTAATACTTACATCTCCTGGAGCTTAATATGAGCAAAGGCATCATCTTGCAAAGACATAACCCCATTATTGCTCAAGTCACTGTGAAAGGAAATGAGCAAAGGTAAAATTGTAAATCTATATCAAGTCAAAACCATAAAACAAGTTAAAGGACATGTACCACAAGGATGAAGTATTGCAAACCAAGCACATTGGCATACTGGTGTGTCCCCCCTCTTGTAGGATCTGCTTTTCTTTTAGCTTCGCATGCCCTGAGTTTTACAAAAAAAGGCCTTTATATTATGCAAATGAGTCTGAGGGGCTCCATGGGGTTAATGGGGTTAATGGAGCCCGGAGCCCCTCAGGCTCATTTGCATGATTTGTAAAGCCTTTTTCTTAAAAATAAGAACATAGGAACCTTAGAAAGGAGTGGATCCTGCCAGAGGGGGCGCACACCAGGATGTCAGTGTACTTGGTTTACAATCCTTCATCCTGGTGATAGAGCTTACTTAGGTTATTGTGTGTTATGCAATTGTATAGCTTGGTTATTACACATTTTTGTAGATTGCATGTCCCTTATTAAAAGGGAAGTGCCATGGACATATGGTTCAGTGAATGTGGCCAAGCTCATGGTCCACCAGAATGAAAAATATCCATATAAATGAAACAAAGATTTCTCTGGACTCAGGTCACAGAATTTCTCCAGTGAGATATATTGCATGATGTGCCACACAATTTGCCAGTCATTTTACCACTACACCAGCACTGGTATGGGTTGTGGACTTGCTACTTCTACTGCAATAATCTTGCATGAAAAGTCTACAAACCCTCCTCCTATACAAGCAAAACACAGACAAACCAAAAGGTACATGGCCAAGTAATAGGGTTTTGATGAAGGTGACACTGGTGTATTTAGAGCGATTTCACATTGTCAGTTTACTAATACATTGCATCTTCCCTTGAAAGAAAGACTCCCAGATTTATTGTCTTGTTCTATATGCCGATGTATAATACACATCGTGTTCCAACTCAAATAGAAGAATTTTATTATTTTCATCTGCTTTCTATTACATGTGATATAAAAAAAAAAGCTTCTCATGTAAATGTCAAAAGAACCTTGCTTTAGCTGCCAAATGTAATAACCCCCTATAACAATTAAACATGGAACGGCAATTCAATGCACTGTACATGCCATAAGTATCGCTTATGACCCTGCTAATACAGCCATGATCTGACTAAACCATTCTGGGAGATATAGTTCGAGCATGTCTGAGTGATGGCATTCTAAATGATGGCACAGTCTGCAAATACTTACAGGTGCTGCAGAGCATCCAGACCAGTAAAAGCCTTTTTTGTGATGGATTTTATCTTGTTTCCCTGCAAAATACTGAGGGGAGCAAAAATTAGTATTTCCTATAAATATTCCCCCATCATAATACATTGAACAAAGAAACTTTCCATACTTAAACCATCAAATAGGTGAAGCCCTCATTTAATATTCCAATTTATGTTTTGCAATGAATTTGCAGTGGGAAACAGTGATACTCCTAACCAGAAGCCAGCCTAAATTTAATTACCTTATACACTCGAGTATAAGCCTACCCGAGTATAAGCCGAGGATGGGAAATGCATTGGTCACCGCTGCCCCAGTGTATATAGCCTGCCAGACCCTGGCCCAGTGTATATAGCCTGCCCAATAGAGCCAGGGCAATATAAGATACACCAAATACTAAACCTGCGCCAGTACCTCTGCATCCAAAGAGTAACTTCCTCAGACATTTAGCGCCAAATCTGTTTACCAGGAGACTCCTTGGATGAAGCGAGCCAGAAACCAGAATTACTGGAGCAAAGGTACCCGAAGAAGGGAAACTATGGGATTTTTATTTTATTTTACCCTGAACACAACACACTGGGGTTTTTTTTATATTAATGGAAAAGCCCTTTAAGCTTATTTATTTATTTCCAGTTATTGAAATAAATGCTAAAGGAATACAGTTTAAACCATTATTTCTTCTAATTGCTTTTTTTTTTTTTTTTTTTAAACTTAAAGGGAACCTGTCACCACTATTTTCACAAATACAGGCAGTGGCAGGTTCCTATAGAGCTCTAGTAACTATCTGACCTCATGCTTTTAGCTAAAAATTGTTCCCCTCAGATCCCCATAAAATCAGAGTTATAATCTTGCCTGGTATCTATGCAGCTTTGGAGTGAGTCCACGGGGGCGTGGCCTAATGTCATGTGACCAGGGTGACATCATCAAAGGTTCTTGAGCTACTTAATATGAAAACTATACCCCATGTACATATCTAACCACATAAAACCATCACAGCAGCCTCCATGAACTTCTACTCCTCTCCATGCAGCCTGCTGTGATTTCATGTGATAAAATATGCTGTGATTTCATGACATATATGCTTAGTGTACAGTTCCTAATGCTACAAAAGCTATAGGACTGCGATGATGTCAACCCTGGTGCACATGACATTATTATAGCAGATACAGAGATAGGGATGGAGAGAAGCTGCTGGATTCAGCCTGAGGAGGCCACGCCCACCTGGACTCCATGTAGCCATGCTTAGTTACCAGATAAAACTATAAAGTTGAATATATGGGAATCTCAGGGCATAATTTTTAGCTACAAGCAGGGTGTCAAACAGTTATTAGAGCGCTATAGGAACCTGTCACTACCTGTATTTGTGAAAATAGTGACGGGTTCCCTTTAAACTCGACATTAAGCGGTGGAAACACAATACATTTTTAGAAGGGCCAAGATATTTTGTTAATCCTTATTCTGATGATCACATCGAATTTTGAAAATCCAATTGTCACAAGGACAAACAATATAAATATATTAAGAAAATGACTCTTACAAAGAAATTCAACATTACCCGCTTTTGTATATGAAGACAAGGTTTACTGTCTGTATGCAAATACATTGTAGCTGAAATTAATTCTCACTATTTTAGAAATATAGATCACAGTACACACAAAAAACTAAAAAAAAAAAAAATTATTTACCACCTGCAGCCATATTTTGAAGAGATAAAAATCAACTGAAAATGTGAAGTATGAGGTAAGCAATACACAGAATACATTTCCTCTACTGCAGAGGTCGCATTAACGCCTCACCACGCGTCATAGACGCGTGATGAGGCGCCATTACCCCCCAAAATAATTGCCATGCGTAAAGTTACGCTTGGCAATTATTCCTTGCAGCGCGCAGGCTGAGCGGCTCGGCGCGCGCTGCAAAAGAGGTAAATGTCGCGCGATCACAGCGCGCGCCGGACCGCTCAGCGCGACACTTGACACAGTGATCTGTGTCAGCAGCGCTCCGGAGCGAGAGCGCAGGCCCCGCGATACCTGTGGACAGCGGGGCTGCTGCTCCCTGTCCTGCCTGCGCATCCTCGTCCTCCCGCAGATCCGTGCGGTGAGAGGTCAGGGAGTGTAGTGTGCAGTGTGCAGGTATGTAGTGTTCATGGTGCAGGGCAGTGGAAGGGGTCAGTGGTGGCAGTGAGGGGATGTTTCATGTGTGCATGTATTCTGTCAGGCAGGGCAATGTAGGGAGGGTGCATGGGATACAGGGAGTGGAGGTCATGGGGGCCGGGAATTGTATGGTCAGGGGGGGCCGGGTATGAAAGGTACAGGGGGGGGCAGGGAGAGCAGGTGGTCAGTGGGGTAGCAGTGGAGTTAGGTGCAGTGTGGTGCAGTTGATAGTAGGGGTTCAAGAGTACCGTGGGGGGAAGGGGTCAGAGGGGTGGCTGGGAAGCCCGGTTAGTTGTGGGGGGAGTGTATGGGTCAGGAGGGGACAGATAAGGTAGGGGGCAGGGGGGCATATGAGTGAGTGTTCATGTGGGCAGGATAAGGATAGGGGGCAGGAGATACCGGGGAAGAAGGGCATGGAGCCCGTGGCGGGGAGGGTCATGGTGGCAGTGTAGGGTAGGAGCCAGGGTAGGCAGGTAGGGGAGCGGGCAGGGGATAGCCCGGGGAGGAGGGGGCAGGTGGGAGGCAGGGAAGGGGAGGTTCAGGGGGCCAGAGAGGGTAGCGATGCCATGTGCACGAGGGAGTGGGGGCGGGGGGGGGCGGGGGGTAAAGGGAGGGTGAGGGCGGGCCGGAGATAGAGTC